>JAACJT020000035.1:8845873-8887258 GCA_009936485.2 Gymnarchus niloticus
CTGTTAAATGTCTCTGTACCTCAGCCAGCTCGTACTTTCACTGTACTCTGTTAAATGTCTCTGTACCTCAGCCAGCTTGTACTTTCTACGGTACTCTGTTAAATGTCTCTGTACCTCAGCCCGCTCGTACTTTCTACGGTACTCTGTTAAATGTCTCTGTACCTCAGCCCGCTCGTACTTTCTACGGTGCCCTCCAAAATAGTTCTATATTCCAGGAAGTTTATACTATATTTCATATCCTATGAAGTGGTGTTGTACACCATTCACTTCCTCCTTGTTATGGTACCTCTTCTGAAGTAGCTATAAGACATCACTTTTCTACAATGATCTGAAAAGAGAAACTATTGTGCAGTTAATGGGAATCTGACTTGCCCCAGCACAAAAGGCATTGTGCCATTTCAAACAGCGGCGGTTTATTTCTGGTAGTGAGCTCCAAGTTCCAAACGTGTAATGTGAAATTGTCTCATGACTTGAACCTTCAGCTGCAGTGACACTGTGTCGCGTGTTTGACTGCCACCGAGAATAAGCCAGGCTCCATGCTGAGCAGTGAGAACGCAGACATTTGTTTTTGTTTGCATTGCTTTGCTAATGGGAGTGTTGGCCAAATATGCAATATAACTGGCAAAGTATGAATCATTCATGATTGAGGAAATGTAAAAACAACAGTGAGCCATGAGGTTCCTGTAAGCAGAATTGTATCACAGATTGTCTCATAGGATCCTAGAGTCAGGGGTCATGTGATGTAAAAGTCAAGTTATATTCTCCTGCTCTCTTTCTGAAGTGAAAATGTTTCCATTTCATCTCTGCAAATGTATGGTATGATCTTAGTGTAGAATTAAGCAAGTTTGGTAGACCCTTCATCTGCTATGCAGGGCTTCCCTGCTACGATTTAGCCCCTATTCTAACATTCGGGCCTTACGTTCAAGGCAATACCTTGCCTAATTCAAATCTAATTCAATCCAACAACAACATAAACAAACATGCAACCATCTACACCACACCTCAAACATTACTTCAACTGCTTTGCTGAGATTAACTAAACCTCTGAACTAGTTTAATGAATCGCGATCTCCTCAGCCCTGACACCTGATGATCCCATCATCAAAATTGCTGCATTAACCAGTCAAGAAGGTAACTAAACAGTGCTTACATAAACCACATAGTTACAGTCTATTGTTAGAACCATCAGTAAATCAAGAATTACCATTCAATGTAAGAGTGAGCAGATGTTTAAGGAGAGTGAGGCACATTCATAGCCCTATTGAAGCTTTTATTGTAAAATTACTGGGCTAATGGATTTTGCCTCAAAGTCATTGCTCTATCTATGGATCTATATGTAGAATGTGTAGGTGTGTTTCCATTTATGTATTCATTAGCAATTCGTTATCTTTAATGACTACTTCTTTCGTAGTAATTTGTTTTGACTTGCAATTTATGCATGTATATTATGTTTTCACTGGAAGTTGTAAATCTCAACTAAAAACCAAATATCTGTTTGGTTATTTTGGACTGGCCACTCATAAACTATTATAAACTCAAAGTTCTAGATCCATCATGTAACATGATGTAACATTTACTGTATTCCAGGCTTTAGCTAAGTTATTTATCAGATGTCAACAGCTATTGGAACCATTCAGGATATAAACATTAACACTTTTTTTCCTTTACATCCTGAATTTAACAACAAAAGCAGTCCAATGTTGTACTGTAGCTCATATCATTGCTACCCTCCACCTTCATGGTTGACATTCTTATGCAACCACATCCTTCTAAGGAGGTAATCTGGGATGTCTGTGAGAATGTGTAATCAAGACATCATTTCACAAAGCTGCAACACAGTGAAATCATTGACTGTTACACAACGCAATAACCCAGCCTGTTTGCCCAGCATTCTGAGGTCCGGATGTTCTGGCTTTTTCCGTCGTCGGGCTCAGAGAAGGTCAGGTTATAAATGCCGTCATCGAGACCGTCCAGATTTTGGTGCCAAAGCAGTTAAAAAAAGATAAATGTTATACATTAGACCTGATGCTCTCAAATGGGCCTCTCCCAAGACTCTCTTTGGCCTTCCAAAAATGCCAGAATATAAAAATATACTGAAACAATCCATCTGATCTAAGTTCCAAAACCATATTTCTGCATAATAAGAAGCCAACCAAATATGTACCAGCCAAAGGAAATCTTATAAACCTGAATACCTAGACAACTTAGCTTAAAAGGTAAATCTTGTTTTGATTCTAAAGCAAGCTAAAATTTTTGTCTCAGATTAGTCAGCATCACTAAAGAGGCCTCATTGTGTAACTTGTATGTGTGGCTTGTTTGGATTTCAACCAAAAATGCATGCTTTTGTTCTTGAAATCTGTGAGAAGGCTGGGTTTTCTGAGAGAAAATGGCAGCGGTGTCCGGCTGACCTGGGATCAGGACGTATAGCGGGCGCTGCACCACGCCCCTTGTCCCCATGTGCTGCCTGGGTGGGCAGATTAGCATGAGGGGCGGACATTTAATCAGCTTCTTAAATGAGTTGGGGAGGGGGGAGCTGCAGTCTGTCTCTCTCTCTCTCTCTCTCTCTCTCTCTCTCACTCACACACACACACACACACACACACACACACACTTGACTACCATGGCTGCTGCAGCAGTGCAGCGTGAGGCTGTCAGCAGTCTAAATGGCATCATCGCATTGCGTTTATTTTTTCACAAAGGGCCCAGACCTCTTTTGCAGTTACAGTGTGCGGCAAGCATATAAATCTGTTCATGCCGGTTGTTTTGCAACAGATTGCTTTTTTCTGTGGTGGTCTTTTTTTTTTTTTTTTTACTCAGCAAACCTACAGCCATCTGCCACTTTCAGTTCAGACTGTAGCCATGGTGGAGGGAGAGAGCGCTGATATGAGAAAATTACCAGTGTTGCGCATTAGGATGCAATCACGTGCAGGCTAAATTGAAGCAGCAGAGGGAGAGAGGGAGTGAGTGTGGAGGAGGGGGAGTGAGGCAGTGAAAGGCAGAGAGATGGAAAAGCAGCAGGCTAACATCCACAGTCAAGCTCAACGTGAAGAGCAATGAGTCTGATGTTAACGTGATCAAGGGGGAGGAGCTTTTTCCAGAGCCAGTGTGGTCCCGTGACTCCCCACTTTTCACCCACGCAGCAGCGCCCCCTAGTGACCATGGCAGTGCAAACCATGAGGAAGGTAGAATTTTTTGCCATGCTGCACATAATTCCCCAATTATATACCCATTTTTTCATAAAATAACATGTAACCCACAAATTATGTAGATACTTTTCTATATATTAACATTTAATGCAGAAACTTAATAGTTATTAAGTTATATAGAAATATTCCATTATTTGCATGCAAATTGTAGCCAAATATGGAATTTTATTTATAACAGTCTGGTTCAGTTTGTACTGACTAAGCCTGACAGATAAAATATATATTATAAATTTATCTTTTGTCATCTAAGTTGCTTGTTTCAGAGACAAATGTTCTATTTTCGTCATCAGTCATATGAATCAACTCTGGATGAGCCAGGATTCTTGCTCACTAAAACATCAAGTTTCAAAGCAAATGATACATGATTCAGATGCCTCCACAAGGTTAAAAAGCAGCACATATAAATTATGTAAAGACAAAGAGAATCTCAGATGCTGTATTAAAAAGAAGGAAAACACTGGAATCCATACCTCACTAATGTTATGTTTTATACTATATAAAAGGTGCAAATAGATTAGTTACTATTATCGATCTGGAACCAGACACCCTTTAACAACTTTCTATAACATTTAAATTTGGAGAAAATTAATGGTAACAACTTACACGTAATGCAACTGAATTTCAATGCACGTTCCGAAAATGGCCTGGGCAGAATTTTATTGTGTGAAGTATTAGGCCAAAGAGGAGGTGATGATTTAATACACTAGACAGTGGGTCTTAACAAGGCATTGAATGGTTTGTGGTGGGTGTGGTAGCTCATGGTGTGTAGCCCTGTTTCATACCTCCACTGTTATGGGTTTGAATCCCACTTCTGCCCTGTATATGTAGGGCATGTATGTTCTTCCTGTGCTTTGTCCAAATACTCTCACCATGCAAAGAACATGCAGTTAGGCTCATTGGTGTCTTGAATTTGCCTGTACTGTGTGTGTGCCCTGCAATGGGCTGGCATTTTATCCAGGGTGGACCCCAGCCTAATGCCCTATGTTGGCTGAGATAGGCCCTGTTTCCCCCATGACCCTGACCAGTATGAGTGGATGATGGATGGATGAACAAACTGGTATCCCACAAGTACCAAGTCACCCAACACTGGTGACGTTAAGAAAAAGTCCATGAGATCACTAAGCAAGGGATGGGTTTCCCAGATTTGGCCATTATTACTTAGTCAGTAGAATTATTAACTCACACTTCCATGGTTGGGAGTTCAAATGCTACCATCACTGTATGTATTTGTGTGTTGTTTATGTTTACTCCCACTGTCCAAAAACATACATGGAGGCAAACTGGTGTCTCTAAATGTCCCATAGTGTGTGTGCCCTGTACTGGCATCCACTCCAGGGCTGTTTCCCCTGCTTTGTGTCCAGGGATAGACTCCTGTCTCACACTGATCTTTTCTGATGAAGCAACTGGAGGTAGATAGTAGAAAAAAAAAAAAGCATTATGCAAGATGATCTAAACAGACAAGAACAAACAAAACAGAAAAAAAATGTCCAAACTGCAATTATGAAAATAATTTGGCTCCAAATATTTAAAAAATAATAATAAAAAAAAAACAGTCTACGTGATTAACTTCCAGTTAGATGTCTTTCATAATAAAAATGTTTTGAATGTTGGCATTTTCCCATGTTCAGATGCTATATTTTAGTCACAAAAATTGTGCAACCAAATTTTGTCACAGTAAATCTACTACAGCCTTCCTAACAAGTAGGCAGGAAAAAAATGTTACTTTCTCCTTAAACAAAATTTGAATGTTATATTTAATACAGTGTATATTCACAAAGCATTTAATGTGTTTTGCAGGGTGAATGAAAAACAGAAACTCAGGTAGAAAATAACTTAAAAATCCCTGCTAGGAAAGGCGATTCAGTATTGTTCCCAAAAATACTATATTTGAAAATGCATAAATCGTAAACCACATTCATGAAATGCATTTCAGTCTCTATTGATCATGGTCACGTGAATTGGCTTTCTGTGGACAGCGTACTTGGAAGAGGATGATTGTAGAAGATTAGATCAGGATGAGGGATTGGATCCTCTCCAGACCCAGTTGCCGTGCCAGTGTCTGCCTGTGGTACCACCGAGGGTCTCTCAGATCAGGACCAGATGGCTCAAAGTGGGAGACAGAGCAATGAGGATGGTCAGGTATTGCAGAATTTTTCTCTGTATGCTGTTGAATACATCTGTTGGGCTACTCTGTGGAAAATTAATAAAACAATGAAAATGTTTAAAATCAAAGGTGTGCACATCACCAAACAAGAAAATCGTACATTGCTTAATAAAGAGGGGATGGCACAGTGGCTTAAAGGTGTAGTAAACTGTTACCTCACGTGTCCAGAGTTGGGGGTTTGAATCACATCTCTGTTCTGTTTGCATGGAGTTTACATTGGTTTACATTGCATTACATGACATTACTCTTTGGGTCATGCTGGTATTTCCTGAGTGCTCATGTTTCCTCCTGGATTCTAAAAATGTGTACTTATGCTAACTAGTGACCCAAAAATTGTAGAGTATGAATGTTTACATGTATGTGCCCTGCAAGGGACTAGCATCCCTTCTGGGGTGTACCCCAGCCCAGTGCCCTCTGCTGCCCCCGAACGGCTCCTGGACCCTGACCAGGCCCAGAGGTTAGAAGGTGGATGGATGTTTAATTTTCCTACAGAAAGCTATTGATATATGAGCTACATATGATGGTGCAGTAGAGAAAACAGAGACCTCATCACAAACTGCGCTTTTCAATGTCTTTCTATTTATATTATCCTCTGAAAGATTTTTCAACTGGATACACAGGTTTTGTGTTGCCTGAAGTCTCTGTAAACAGAACCAAGCCTGAAGTGAAGCGTTCACTGTCTAAGTAAATGTTATCTAATACAAGGACACCAAATATGTGACTCAAGTATGTATGATACACCTTTTCATAAGATTCTACCCTTAAGGTTTTCAGTTCCATAACTGAGTGATGGGACAACTGAGGCTTCAAAACCCATGGTAGGTGGGAGTATCCCAAACTAACCAATCAATGCTGGCACTGAATGAGGCTTCAAAATGGGCTGGAGTGTCTTGAACTTTCCAGTCAATTCTGGGACTAAATGAGGCTTCAACACCCATAGTGGGCAGGAGTTTCCTGAACTTACCAATCAATGCTTCAGCTGAATGAGGCTTCAAAACCCGTGTTGGGTTTTACCACCCACCACGAGTTTTGTAACCTCAAATGTCCCATCACTACCACAACCATTACTTTGACTTTAATGAAAAATGGGAATCGATCTCTTTAATTCTGCAGATCTCTTCAACCAAATATAATATAAAACTGCTTATTAAATTGACCTACCCATCATTTTTCTTTAACCGCTAGTCATTGTAGCATACAGCATATGGTGGAGAACATTCTGGACTGATTTGGTTTCAGCCTGGTATTACAATGCAAATTTACGGGTGTAATGGATAATAAGGGTACTCTAGACCAACATGGTGTTGCTTTAACAAGCTGTCACCTTCCAAGATTGACTTGGGGAATATAAATCATGGAGTTGAAGACTTGAACAAAAGCTCAGAATGGACTGTGGCTGCAAGGGAGCCATCTCATCTTCCCAAATGTCTCTGGGCGTAGCTGAAGAAGACATCCCATTTTCAGTACAGCATATTGCAATAGGAATACCAATGGGGAGAAACCTGTTTGGCTGTCTCCAAAGCACAGTGTTTCTCTTTTAAATGTATTTTCAGCAACATGAATTGCCATGTATCGGATACCCTCATTTATAATATTACCCCAAACAGATTATATTAAAATATATGATAAATTAAATGTGCTGATGCAATATTAATGATTAAACAATTGTGACAGACTATTTCCCCTATATTTAAAATACCCTTTCATTTGATAAGAAAATTTGTGTCAAATGTATTTCCAAACGCATACAGCAAAAATCATGTAATTTATGTTCATATATACTTAAAAATACAGTAGATGTAGTAATAGTCACTATTACAAAGCCATTACAGTTACTAAATGAACAAAACAAACTCATTAAAATCTAAGTATATATGGAATTATTCTTTAAAAGAGATTTTATTCAAAAATGTTTTTCCGTAAGATTTGGACCAACATGGCAACACTGGCTGGACTAATTGGCTGAGTTATTTAAGCATCCTGATATTGACTAGAATGTATTGATACAAACCGATGACCTTTTGCTACCTTTTTAATAGGATGTGTATTATAAAGCCAAACTGAAGGGTTTTTTTTTTTAGTATTTTTCCAACATATAAAAATGGGGGGAGACAGAAGACGCCAGCATTAATTCAGATAAAGCCAACTGGAGTTATACCACGGCTTGAGACCTTTGTATGGATCCACAAGTGTTTGCGTGGATATACAGGCTGCGAAATTGGAATAAATATAAAAATATATCCCGAGTACAAATGTATTTCGATAATATTCTATCGCCACTCAGAAGTTACATCAAAATTACATCATTATTCAAGGTCTCGCTGTCACACGAAGTGCAAAACAAAAGGGATTTTTAAAACCCCACTATGAACAATGCACGCCTTCAGTACAAAGCCCAGTGTCTGCCTTTGCCGCCATAAATACACTTTCAGTCACCCAAAAATTTAAGAAAGCTATATCCAAATCTTACAGTGAATTCTTTGAACAAAACCAAATTATTAACTAAGAATATTATCGGGAATCAACGAGCGTTAAATTATAATATTAAAAGAGGCCGTGTAATCTTGTTATATAACAATTGGTTTAATTCAGCGTTTATTCTCTGTTAATCCATTATCCATGTATGTTCATTATCCCACAGCATTGTGCACACTTGTGGCTTGCCTAAGAGACTGGCATCATTAATATATAAAGGGCCAGGAGAAAAAGAAACAGCAGTCCGCCCTGCGTTTCTCCAAACTGGAAATGATTCGGCTTCCACTCATCCTCACTCTGCCTCTCACTCGGCGTCGGCAAATGGGCACAGTGCAGTGCGCCGGTGACGAGCCGCTGACGCTGGGCGACCACACCGCGGAGAGAGAACCGGTCAAAAGAGAGGAGAGAGGAGAAAGAGCCCCACAGACCGGGCTGCCCGTTCAAGGTGAAGCCTAATCCTGCGGCACCCATTCAGAGCCCCCCCCCTGCCATCCCTCCACCCCTCCAGGCATAAGGATCTATAGGCGCCAGGCGGAGAACATGGAGGTTCCACGCACGGGACACAGCGTTAGTAGCCCGGCGAGCCCGTGTGAGGACATGATCAAAAACGTGAGCCTGGAGGCCATTCAGTTGTGCGACAGAGAAGGTGAGGACGGCAGGACCACGCCAATGCCACGTTGCCATCAAATGGCAAATTTTCCGCTGCGTCTTCGTGTCGGTCATTGATGAGCTTAGTAGACCATCACTGGGTAGCAATCTATAGCAGTCTCAGTTAGAGGGGAGAGACGCGTGCCTCATGTATTCATTACACTGGGCGATACAATAGAGGCAAGGGAAGATTCGCCTATTTACGCGAATTCATCTAGTTGAGTCTTTTGGGGCGGGAAACGATTATTTTTCTAGTGATTATGTGATTTGCAGTCAGATATTTCAGAAACGGCTGCAGAAATATTTTCGTGGAATTCATTTAATGTCGATTAAATCTGGCTAATTAACATAATCGCTTTTGTGAACAATACATTTTAATATTCAGCAGTACTTTTTAAGCCTCAATTACTGCCATTGCAATCACCGCTAAATGCGCCGGTGAGCCGCGTTCAGCACCATGGACACAGACATGATCGTCGGGTGCTTGCGGGGAATGCCTTTGTTGAATCATGTTACAAAATTGCATAAATTTAAAGAGCTGTCTTGCTTTTTTTATGGCCTCCTTGCGTAAAACATGCGTAAAATATGCGTTATTGCGGTAATTGCTTTGGAACGCAGAGGGTCTGATTTTTATTTTATGTGTTTTTGGCCGATGACATAGCGGATTTAAATTACTCTTTATATATATATATATATATATATATAAAAGAAACCCGGCGACTTCAGCTTGTTAACCTCAGCCAGTGTTTGTAAAGTTGGATCTTTACATTTCAGTGTAAAGAAAGTGCAACTGTCATGTTAGACTGACTAGTTAAACCTAAAACTTGCACATATGTAGTTTCTTTGCATTGATAAAGGTTTTAACTGACCGAGGACGGTGGAGCAGAATCAGAAGTTGTGATTTTTTTGCCTTTTGGGCTTTAAGCCCATTCAACATTGTACCTCTTCTGAAAGTAATCTTTAATATACATCCACTGCCTTGAAAATTAAGAAATTAAAATGATTTTAAATAACAAAAATTGCATTTATGTCTTTGAACAGGAGTTTTGCACAGCATGACAATAAACATGCCTCTAATGATAGCTGCAACCTTCAGAGAGAAGTGTGGACCTATAGTCCACACCCTTTTGTGCTGTCAGTAATCAGGTCTCATGTTTTTGTGTGTGTGCGTGCGAGAGAGCGCACGCGTGCATGTGTGTGTGTGTGTGTGCGTGTGTGTGGGGAGAAGGGGGGCAGAGAGGACAGATCGTTCTGCTCCTTAGCCCCACAGCGTAATATAGTGCATGCTTGTTTCCTCACCCTGGTAATTGGATGCTTTAAAAATATTATGCTGTTATTTCTAAAAAAGTCTGCTCCAAACTAGACATACAGCACATGACATGCCTGAAAGATGAACAAAAGCTACATTGTGCAACGTGGTCTAGCATGCAGCTTAAATTCTTTGTCTTCCCTAAACTTCAGTCTTTCAGATTTTATTTGTACACTATTTACTGCCTACGATGATTATTATACGATGTGTATAAAACACCGGCAGTTGCTGTATTGGAATAGACAAACCTTTTTACAATGTTTCGGGAGCTGAAGTTTCTTCATTGGCCAAGTAAATGGCCAGGCATATAGTGTTTGATTAATCCATCCATCCATCCATCCATCCATCCATCCTTGACAGTCTGTCCATCCATCCATGTTTAATAACTGCTTATTCAGTACAGGGGTGTGGTGAGTCTCAGGAGCCATAGTGCATGAAGTAAGGTGCACCCTGAATGGGAAGATAATCAATTAACCATTTTATGTTATTCTTTAGTCATTCAAATGGGTTTCCTTAGTTGCATCTTTAAGAGCTTTATGGTGATACAGTGTTTGTGAGATAACCCAGGTGACCTCATCACTGTCTCAGTAAGCTTTGCCATAGGCTTAGCTTAGAATACACTGAAAATGTACTAAAATATTTAGTTTTTAGTTCTTTCCACAAATCTGTTTGGAGACACTTTGGTTCTTCGATGGCGTGTTTGAGAAATGTATTGAGAATGAGCACAAAAGACATGAGGGAAAGCAGGCACAATGTGTAGTACTTTGCTGCAAGATGATTTGTACAGTATATTCATGAAGAAGTTGAATACTGTTTCTATTTCTGTTAATCGGCTTCCTTGTCAAATGTAATTATTCATTTCCTGTCAGTCTGTGATAATGTCAGTACAATGGATGAGCTGTGACACAATTGAATCAGTTTTAGACCATATAGATTTTTACCTGGACAGTAATTTTTGAATCAACTTCAAAACAAAACCAGTTTTGTTATTTTTTAATAGAAATTAGACCACTGACTGAATAACTAAATATAGAAGGTAACCTTTTATTGTAAATAAAAGGAGAGGAATTAGCAGCACTACTGGTGATGTTTTTATGTGTCTCATCACTTATGTTTTCATGACTACAAAAAGCAATTTGTAGCAAGTATGAGTCACTTGAAATGTTCTTTAGTCACAGCGGTAACTTTTTTCACACCCACTGTCTTGTCAAATCAAAGGAAAGGAGTCTCCCATTTCTACCGCTGTCAACTACTTGACTCACTACTCTCTTGAAAAATGGAAGATTTACAAGATACAAAGGAACATATTTGTTTTTAATTTTATTACTCACAAGCATCTGCTTTGGTCTTTCCGTTCTCAACGTTCATTCGGGACGTTTAATGTTTTTGTGGTTGGCAAAAAGGCCTATGTGAGGGACCTGTGCTTCAACACCGTGACAAATTCGATCAAAACTGCAGACGGCAGACTTGGGAGTCGAGTCGGACGGTGTGCCCCCTTTCCGCCGTGTGAGCTTGTGTCTTTGGCACGTTGACATTAGGGCGACTGGGATGAATGTGCAGTTTAGAGTCCTCTGTCCAGCTGTGCTGGGCTTGTATCGGGAGTCCAGCCCACCATCTGTCGGACACTGGGAGGCAGCTTCAGTCATCAATGAAAGGAGCAATTTAACACGGGCCATCAATTTACAAATTGTATAAACCAACCCCCCCCACCCAAAAAAAATCCATGAAAAAATAAGGGGTTTAATTCATTATTATTACCCAAAGGAAAAATATTAGACTTAACACAGGACGCATTTCTTCTCAGCAGACGCCCTGTGCGTGTGGATTCAGGGAGCTAGACTGTCTATGCTAATTACGCTGCTGTCCTTCCAGGCCTGATGATAAAGCCAGGCCCTGGGAACAAGCACCTCCCAGAGGGATCACTTGCCTTTTTATTCCCAGAAAAGCTCAGACAAAGACCTGAGACATTGGTATGCTTAGTTGAGCGGGACTGGAAAAAAGTCAGGGAGCAAAGAAATACAATATTTACATAAAAACAAATAACCTTCAAAACAGTATTTATCAGAATAATTTTCTTAAAGAAATGATATATGTAGAAAGGAGCATCGACAATAACTTGATCTGGATCTCAATATGACTTTGAAATTAGGAGGTGATCCATGTGATGATGTTCTTGTGTGATCAGTGTCTTGGGGAAGATTTCATGTGATTTTTCTGCAGCCCACAATCACGTTCATGCAATGGCCAGTTTTACAGAAATCAATTTAGCGAACGCTCGCCCTTCTTATATGTGCAAAACAAGATTTTACTAATGGATTTATTGAATAGTCATCTATTAGTCATTTCTTCCATCTGGCCTCAGTCTTCCCTCAAACGCTGTAGCCAAGCATTCCCAGTTTGTCATGTATACATTTGTTCAAAATCTGTTCTCTTTTGATCCGTTACATAACACGTGTTCATTTAAAATACAGAAATTGTGTATAACTTTTCCAGTCTTCACTAGTCCCCCACTGAAATGATGCTGAATGGACAATTTCACATACAGTGTGCAATTCTCACATCCGAATGATCAAACACAGCAATATTTTTGTTACATATTGTTTTTGGTTGACTGGTTTGTCTTTGAAACTATGTCAGAACCCGCTCTTTACCGATTAAAAAATCTTATTAAATTAGCACGGACTGTAAAACTGGCTTCACATGATATTTGTATAATGATATGGAAAAAAAAACATTTAAATAATGGCGCAGTATAGTCTCCATACAGCTGACTTTGCCCTCTAGGTCATTCATCTCAGGATGGAGAAGAGAACGTTTATTTGGCAGGTGCAGAAGGACAAAGCAGTACGACTTCCTCAAAACATCCATTTGCCACGTGTCTTTTACTTTACGTGCATCTTATTTCCAGCAAATAGAAACATCTCTCGTTCCGAGTGTTCACATTTAATTTAAAACTGTTAAAAGACCATTTGTGAAACTGTAGATCAAGGACGAGCCTCAGTTCCCTCTATCTTAATGCAGGTCTTCAGAATGAGGCAGCTGTTAAACGTTTTTTTTTTTTCATTGTACATATATGTTTTCCAGTGTTAAGTGGGAGTAAACTCTGTTTCCATTGTGCTCATGGAGTTGGCAGACGGCCCCTTCCTAAGATGCAGTATAGGCGGTCAGGCCTGAATAGCTTTCCAGCCCAAGGCAGTTGGCTATCCATTATCCAGCTCTAGAGGACTGAGTCATCAGTGCAAACTGCCAGACTCTGAAAGTCCAACAGCAAGCAGCAGTGTCCAGCAAAGAAGTCCATCGGGCGACGGGCAACGTGTCACAGCCTTCTCTGCTCCACTTGGTGCAGGAGATGTGGCAGAGAGGGGGACAGGCTTGAAGGTATCACATGGATATCTGGGATGAAGATGAATGCTTCAACTTTAACTCTCCCACACATGCTTGTAATTTAAAGGTTTTTCAACCTCAAGGGGGACCTCCAGCCGGGACTCTAAATTAACTTTGTCACTTGGAAGCAAAAATTTTAAGAGCACTAGAAAAGAAAAGAAATGAGTAGCACAAGCCAAACATTCATGTATGTTTAATGTCTCTTTGAGATTTTTGAACATCATGCTTAAAGTGGTCGGTCTCTGTGGCAAAAGAGGACATTTTCGGCTCCTTCTGCGCCAGAAGTCAGTCAATGGCTGACAGTCAGTCAGCTTCTCAGACAACCTCAACCAATCTTTACTGAAGACATACATATGTTTTTGTTTTTTTTTTTTTTACACATTTGTCATTCGTTGCTTTCCTTTGTGGAGGGGTTCGTACTCCACTGAGAAGCATTTGAAAAATATTTTGTATTGGCCCCTTTATTTTCAGCTAAGTCGCTATACTGGCTGACAACAGGCTAACTGCGACTGATATTGAATAACCGCTTCTTCTTGGTCAGGAGTGTTGCAAACGGAGCGTCTGTCTTGGTTTCAAATAGCGATGAGATCAGCTGCTGTTTTTGTTCATTTGTCTAAATTTCAGTCAGACGTTTTTTGCCATCAACGCCATATCTGTAATGACCAATATGAACAGCATTACCAAGCCAGCTCTATTATTTTAATGTGCTATTACCTTTGATTAAAATTTCAGCGAACCTTCAGTCGTTAATCATAGAACTGGGAGAGGAAAGGTTAGTGTGAAATGACTGTTATTGAAATGGTCCAAAGAAAGAATTCATAAGCCATCAGAATCAGTTCTTTTTCTGATTATTGGAGGTATAAACTGGTTATACTGTGAAGTGTTTTAATTTGATAAACCTGGATTGTGATTTAAGCTTGGATGTGTTTCAAAGGAAGAAAGAATCTTTTTTAGCTGTATCTCTGTGTCAGGTACAGGTCACTGTAGCTATAAAGGAAAACCATGCAGGATTTAATTGTGTATTTAACACCACCTTGCAGTGCAGAGTCAGCCAAGGGTATACGGGTACTCTTAAAATAGATCCCGTGACTCAAATATACAGACTGCTCAGTGGGCTGAGGATGCTAATGAGAATTGCGAGAGATGGAGAGCGAAGCATAGTCCACTGAGAACATGAGGATATTAAGACAGTGAAGTCTAGTAAAGGCATTGGTTTAGCTGGTTCATTGAGCTTTGACTTTTTAGTTTAATGGCTTAACCCACATCTTCATTAAGTGATGTTGGATATGGCTTTGTAGGTTTTATCCCTGTTACACCTCTTGCAGAAACAGCACGGTGTTTTCACATTTTACGGAATGCACTATCACACGTAAAATTTTAGTCTGTGTTAGCTTTTGCGTGGATTCTGCGTCATGGGGGCAGTTTGGATGTAAACATTGCTATGTCATATTTGGCTTTGAATCAGAAAGACTACACCGGTCCATCTTGCAAACACTCTTCATGCCTCCATCATAAACTGGAAAACAGAGATGGGGTTAGGGGGTGAGGTTTGAACACCTGAAAACAGATGTCTGTCTGACTATACATACCGAGAATGAAATCGTTTTGGCTAGATTGCGATATTTTGTGTATGTAAGCAAGAACAAAGTGAAAATATATACAAAATTTATTTAAAAATCAATTTACATATAGTGCAAGTGTTATGCAATACGTAATTTACTATTAAAGACAGTTGTAGCCTTCTCCGTATAAGTGAATGTTGATTAGTTTCAGCTTCTAGCCAACAGTGATAGAGTTATTAGTTTTGTAAAATAAGTAAATAAATTAGGATTTATAATTGTAATGATCGCCTTGATTTTATCAAAATAATTTATCAAGCAGTTTAAGGAACAAAATGTGCAAACACTAATCTATTAGGACTTGCCAGTTCAGTCATATCGCTGCATGCCTAATGCTGTAATTTTGCCTCTAGCTAAATTTTAAACAGCGCTCCCCATGTTAATTAAATTGTTTTAAAACTCTGCTTTGTTATAGAGTAGATTCGCAAATAGCTGAATAAACTGTGATTTATGTACAAAGTTGCAGCTTTAGCTCTAACGACGTTTTATGAGATTGATTACTAGAAATAAATACAGATATGTCGTACTTTCATGTGTGCAAATCTGTCCAATAGGCCTACGTCAGCTGATGAAGGATATACTTTCATTTAGAATCTACATCAAAACACATCGCAGCCCGAGCAGCACTTATAGTCAGTGAAAACAAAGCACCGAGTAACCAGTAAATAACCCTGATCGAAAGAGTATTTGTTAAAATACAGATTAAAGTACTTCTCGAGTTATATCATAAGGATACTCGAAAACTTTAAAAAGAAAGCACTTCCAAACACTGTTTATTATCCAAGGTTCCTCTTCAGAGGACGTACGTGAGAAGTGTTAGAATTAAATCCAGAAATCGTTTTATGCAAAATGCCTCTTTGCCAAAACTGCATTTGCTTTAATATCCCCTCGCATGCCTGCAAGGATCATTCCAGAAACCGCAGTGAGCCGAGCCGGCATGTTTCTAACGCGATCGCGCTTCACACTTGGGACTGGAAGAGCAGTATTTAAAAATGCAATCACAATCTCAGCCGTATAAAGGATTCATTAAAAGAAGCTCACTTAATTACAGCTGATGCAGATCGTATGATGCTCAGCGATCTTCGCTGAATTGTACTCAGCTGGACCGGTCTCAAGTGCATCCAGTAGATTATGCCTTTACCTCCGGAGATTTCCTACTGGGTCTTTCTCAGAGCTTTTTGCGTTGTCCAGAAAGGATTTACGACGGTAACGTTGAACTGACTGATGGAATTTCCTTTAATTATGATAGAAATGTCACGATGTGTTTTCAGCTGAGAAGATGATGATACTGCAGAACACCAAACCTGCTTCCGATGTCTCCCATTTAATTTCACATTGTGAAGAGCAACTGATAAATTATCACTTGGGCCAGTCGATAATAGCATTGCAATGTGTATATACACTAGGTATTCATGCGTATGTATACGATTTTAAGCAACATCAACATATTTAATTCACAATCAAAATACATATCCAAATTTACAATTTAATGCAACTTCTTATCAATTTATAAAATGCAAATACATTAAATTTACTGTTTAGCATTTTCTTAAGGTGCACGTTTTGTGAAAACATTTCTTTTTTCCTGTTCAGGAACCTGGATTTCACCCGGAGATCGGGAAATGCTCTTAAGTTTAAAGTATACTGCACTGACAGAGACTTTGACATCTCTCCCCATTGATGCATCACAGTAAAGTCTGTAGCACTACAGTAGTGTCTTTTTTTGAATAAATGAGTCATAACCATGAAAAGTTAATGTCATCCCTGAGGTTGCGGGAGCTTCTGTTTGGTGGAAAGTGTGCAGTGTCTCTTCAGAGTGCTGAGTAAACATCGGTAACATTACAGGGAAAAGCAGGTTAATCCCTACAGGCAAAAACGGTGACTTTCCTGCTAACTTTTAGCACAAAAGTGACATTTTATGTCCCCTAGACACTGTGTGGGAGGGCGGTGAGAGAGTCTGGTGACTCCGCTGCTTTGTGTTGATTTACTCCACTCGCCCTTGTGTCATGTCTAATGGTATACAACATTTTCTGGCACTTTCTCAGCCGGTTCTGCTTGTTCCCCTCGATGTTCATTTCATACACGTGCAAACACTTTGGTCATTCTTTGTTTTTTTTTGTTTTTTTTTGTTTGTTTCTACATGTGCTGACCCTGTCCTTGTCCCGTCTGTGTAATTCTTATAAAGGGGTCACTTGTCATGTTCCATACCCCTTCTCACAAAGGGCTTTTTGACTTCTTGAGACCTGTTAAAGTCGTATTCAGTTACTTACTTCACATGTAGCAAAATACACATATGGACATCTGCTGGACAAGGAAAAAAAAAATTCAGATGGCTTATTTATATTTAATCATGATTATAAATGATTTACGAGTAACCATTTTAGCTAATTACCAAACATCAACACTCAGCCTTTTCTAAATCATTTTAAATTTTTTAAATTAAATAATGCTTAGCAGGTTCTTATATATTGTTATTACTTGTTGCCAGTTAAATTGACTGAGATGGAATTAGGTAAAATCCCTGTAGCATGTGGGGGTAAGAGCCCTCTTAATTGGTCTGGTAGCTTTGTTCTGCGGTATTGTGGGAGATTGAGTTCTGGAAGTGTAGCAGCCATTTTCTTCAGTAGTCCACTTCTCTGCCACTTTAGCTATATGGGGTCTCTTGCTTTATGCCTGTTATAAACTTCCTCTGGACAGGTCATTAATTGTCATCGCACATATCGCACCAAGCACAGATTTAAACACCATATACATTTTCTGTGATTTTATCCCTTTGTATGTACTAGTATGTACAATTTGTGAATTGGAATATTGTAAATTTGGTTTTTGCCATGGTACGTGGGTTCTGAGATTTTCCTGCATCTGTTTTTAGAATTGTCATGCATCTAGTCAGCCTTATATGTGATTAATTGATGTAACAATAGCCCATCATTCATGCATTGTCAATGGAGGATGACACTTTGTTAAAGTTTACTTTGAGTAATTCTCTATGGAGAATGCTAGTCATGCTCGATCCGGAATGATTGAAAATGAGTTTTGGCTGGTCTTTGAAGATATGAGGTGCCAGAGAATGATTATGGTGGGGGGGAGTGGGGGGGTCACCTCTCCACAGTATGTCTACTTGTAATAACACTGAAGAGGAATGTAAGAATTGGCATGAAAAGGTATTTGGTAATCTGTAGTTCATAACCACTAAAGCAAATTGTGTGGATTGTTGTATGACATGTAATATATCCTGTTTTTCAGGACAAGTGATTTGTATCCATTCATTATAATGATTCACAATATCAAAATCAAATATTTGAAAGTAACCACGTGATTTTCCATCCATCCATCCATCGCCCTGTTTAGGGTTGCAGGCGCATTACTTTTTGTATGAAAGGCATTCGATCATTATTCATGATATTGAATCTGTGGTTTTTATCGTCTGAACAGCACTGATTTTTTGGAGTACGTACATCAGATGAGTTGGACTCATTTGTGAAGCTGTAACAAGCATGTCTGTTGATTTCAGGCATTTGCCAGGAAGGGATTTCCTTGCCTGCTAATGGTATGTGGTGTTAGTTTGGGCAACCAACAGATAATCTCTCTGTAATGCATATTTATCCCCTTTCTGTAAACTGTAACTGACATGGTGTGGACGCTGTGGGCAGAGAGGCTGAGTGATACAATTTCAGCTGCTCTTGCCTGTTAAACAAACAGTTTACCCCCAGCATGCCAGTTGCGACTGTGGAGTTTCAGCCTTTCCCTCTGCTACAGTTCATTAACATGTGGGGGTCAAATTTATATAGAACCTGACTGAGTGAACCCACATTCTGGCTCCACAATTCCTAGCTTTAGCTCCTCTCCACAGAAGAAAATGTTTGTTCTCAGCCTCCATGAAAAATATGCCGCCTTGGGTTGGTAAGTACACCGCCTCCTCCCGGCTTGTAATCTTTCATAGCCTAAGTCTCTTGCTTCGCCTCTCACCTTGGCTTCAACGCAGAACCGAAGCATGAGGAGACTGGTCTGGAGAAAGACAGGAGGATGTTTGAAATAGCCCCTCCAGGGGGTGGGTAAGAAGGGAGTACAGTTTAAACAGTGGATGATGTGTGATTAGACTGCAAGTAGCTTCCAGCCAGGTAGAAACAGCAGCCCCACAGGACGGCCAGAAGAGACAACAGCGGACCCTGTGACTGCCGAAGGTGTCGTAGAATAATGAGAGCTCTTTTTCATTCTCCTCACTGGCTGCCACGGCCGCATTTGCCCCGGCCCGTGGGACTGCGTGCCGTGCCAACTCATGTGAGTCGCTCCTCGACTTTCTGTGCTGGGTTGCCTGGCACTCAGAGCTTCGGCTGTGCCGAGACAGACCTTCAGCAGACGAAGCACATGCAGAGACTTCGGAGACTGCTAATAATTAGTTCACATTCATGCCCGTGATAGTGAAGAATTCTCTGTGAGTATTGTTGAAACTGAGCACTGCAAGAGACACGATTTACTGAGCGATCTTTGTTCTTGGCTGGGAAATTTTTCCCTCCATGCTCTAAACCTATTTGAAATGCGAGTTCCGATTCACTGCATTGCAGTTTTGTTCCATAAAGGAGGTGATTTTTGTCCTGAAGGCTTGGATTTGAAAAAAAATTGATATAAAATGTGTGGTAATAAGCAAAGGTTACATTTGAACCGTGGCAAGAAATATCACCTCTCTCGTTTAATTGGTAAGATTAGCTATCAACAGGCATGACAGCTGCCTGTCTCCACATAGCTTTGGCTGGTGATCCATAAACGCATTTCATCACATACTAGATCCATTTAATAGCTTGTCAATTGCTTTCAAAACAGAACCAATGGTAGCTTGTTTTGTTTATCCCCTTTCTTTCCTTGGCTGGGTTCTGTGACACCTTACTCGTGTGTGTGTGTGTGTGTGTGTGTGTGGTCTTTCCTCTGCCAATCCACAGGCCTCGGCGATCCGCAGATTGCAGACACTTTCATCAGGATTACCTTTGCATGTGTCTGGGGCTAGCTTAGCCAATGTCTGGCGTTAGCATTGCCTCTGTCTGTCGTATGCTTCCAGCAACACTGATGCCTTAAATTCCACGGCCCGTGGACTAACAGGAAGCACAGCTTCTTCACCATCTTTATACGGCACATAAACATTGAGGTGTGAAAACCTTAATGACCCTCTGGTCTTACCTGTTTCGTAAACACACAAGACTATGCATGAAGCCAATATAGACCATAATCAATTCACCCTCAAATCGATTGAATCAAAGAAGGCAGAGAACCGTGTTCACTAATTCACGAAGGAAATGGAGTCACACTGTGGATCCCATTGGGGTTTTATCTTTTCCTTGTTTTATAATGCGTTCCTTTTCTGACTGCGTGAGAATTCATTTGCATTTTAATATACCCTCTTAATGCAGATATGATACAGCTCGGAACATTTTACTGATCCAATGCGCTTATCAACCAAAATTCTCTATGTTTTGGTGTGTGTGTGGGTTACTTAAAGCTTTCCCACTACCTGATTGCATAAGGACATCTGAGCGCACCAAGGATTATGGATTACATAAGAACAAAACATCATAAAACAGGATGTTTATATTCTAAATATGAAATCACTATTTAAGCTGTACTATATCTTACCGGCAAAATGTGTCTAGAAATTGTACTGTTAAAATGTTAATTAATGTGATTTAGAATGTTTGCACATTTGTTCAACTTTTACTCGGTATTCTGTATTCTCACGTTATTTGTCCAATTATTTTTTCTAGTGATTTTAATTTCGAGATTGTTATATTTGCTGTTTATGTCAATCTTATATATAATTAACATGGTGTCGTACAGAGTGACTTACCTAGCTATTACAATTTGCACATTCATACCATAGATTATGATGAGTTGACTATAATACAGTTTAAGTTCCTTTTCCAGGAGTATAACAGCAGGCTCCCTTGCTGCCGTTTAATTGCAGTTTCCAAGGCAAGGTTCTCCGCCTCGAGCCACTGCGCTACCTGCTGTCCCAGTCAGCTACCATTCAGGTTTCCGTCCAAGCTGACTACTGATAAACACTGCGCAATCCGTGACTTCAGTGCGCTACGCAGCTGTTCTGAGTTCAGTCCCCAAAGCTTCCAAATGAATCACTTAGCCTACTCAGGCACCTGAGGCGAGAAGCCCACGCGTGGGGAGGAGGGTAGGGTGTTTTTCTCAGTGGCCACGGCAGATTGATGAGCATATTTGCCTTTTTTTTCTCCGTGGCGTCGTCTGCTGACTGGCTCTGTTGTCATACTGTCATTCTCAGTGGAGCCATACAGATGTATTACCTAATGCAAATATACTCAATACCAGGTGGACATGAATATAGTCCAATGAGGCCCATCCTTCATTCATCTCACCATGTCTGAATGAGCAATAGCTTATTTGGAGCAAAGCATCGCTTGAAATGTTAATAATATTGGCACAATTCACTATGCAAATGAGGGTCTTCACACCACCCTTTTGAGAGTACCTGAAAAGCCTCCTCTGCCGCTATATACATTTTGAGTCACAACTCCACCTATCTGTGCATTTAAACAAATGGCATAGAGCAGAGGCGGGTGGTGAAGCCGCACCCGGATCATGCCGTGTATGTATACATCTATGTACACTGGTGCCTCACACCCCCAGACTGTGTGTGTGGGGTTCGCATGTTGTCCCCGTGTGCTCTGACTTCCTCTCGCAGTCCAAAGACCCGTTAACACGAAGACACGGTTAATCGCTGCCTCGAAATTGCCCATACAATATGATCGTGTGAGCATTTGCCCTGCAATGGCCTGACATCCCATCTCAGCTGTACCTTATGCTGCCTGGGATGGACTCCAGCCCCCACTGCCTGCCCCCCCCCCCACACACACACAACCTTGACCAGATTAAGCAGTTGGAAGTTGGATTGATAGCTATATATATATATTTGAGAGTGGATGCTGTTCAGGTATATATATATATATTATATTTAAGGGTGTACGGTTGCAGATCAATGTGATCTCATTGATCTTAGAGCCTGTATTGACTATTACTAATAATAGAAGCAATATTTTGACCTTTCATAAACTATCAGCATATCCCGGATAGTCAAGCTCAGTGATGAAAATGCGATCCTGCAGAAACGAACTGGGGTGGATCAGGTGAATGTCTACATATGTAAAAAATGTACTCCAACTACTTGTTTCCATATCTGGATTGGCATCTGAGGCCGGGGGTATGATGCGGAATCTGGCTCGCGGTTCGATACGTCTTCCTCGATTAGAGATCACACGTTTTCGCTACTCAGTTATGAATTTGTTAAGTCACTGCAGTCGTGTTGTTGCACAGCCGCTGATTCATTATGTTTTGGCTGTCTGCTTGTGTGTTTATGTGCTCTGCTCTCTCTTCACAGCTAAAGATGGCTTGTTTCTCCTTCATGTTTGTGTCACAGCCAGTCAAGAAAGCCACTGTGTGAAAGTGACATGTTGATATTTACTGCAAGGGCCGTACGGTGACTTCTTGAGGGTCAGGTGCTGAGAGGGGAAAAAAGCGGTCCTCAGTACCTTTAGAGGCAGGTGGGGTGTGCCGAGAGAAGTGACTGACTGTAGGGGAGTGGGGTGAGGGTGGGTACTTTAGGTGGTTCGAGGGAGAAAGGGTGGGTGCTTGGACACCCCAGCCTCTCTGTACTTGCCTGCTTTCTTCACCAGCGCTCCAAGTGTAAGTGTCCAAAAGGGGGCCTGTTTTGTTTAGCAAAACCAGGCCGATCTGAAAGTGCTGTGGGTTCATACGCCGAACACAGTACAATGTAATGTCCACATATCATTGCGGTTAGATAATGTGCTGGCGGATGAATGATTTCTCTTTATTTCATTTGTGTAGGAGTGGCACTGTGTATTAGTCAAACCTCAGTGGTGCATAGTTCTTGTGAAACAGCGAGCAACTAGCATAATTAACCAGATGCATTAACTGCTTTAATAGAGATGCCACTATGAAAGCCATTGTTTTGTATCTGTCACCAGCAGAAAATTTACGTATACAAAGCACAATGAAACTAAGAGAGCGTTGTGTAATGCATGTGTGTCGAATGTGGTATACACAAAGACGTCATTCTCAATAGAAAAGAATCGTGTGGCTTCCAAAATGGCCTTTCTAAATAAAACACTTTCTTCTATGATCCATCCAGTATTTGAAATTCAATCAACATTTTCATTTTGCACTATATTTATCTTCTTACTCATATATTTTTTTAAAGATAATGAACAAGTAACTTCGTGAGGGAAAATCACCTTTCTTGGCTAAGTGGTTGTTTGTACGGAATTGTTAATATCGCCCCAGTCTCTTAGATGTTGAATTTGGCACAACGTTGTTAATGGACGACTTCATCATACAACATTACTATGGAAACTGTTCGTCCTACCTTTTCCAAGGCTTCCCTTTAAAAGCCGCAGCCTTGAAAAGAAGTGGCTTTCACCCATTCAGGGCTGATGGCAGCGGGGGATGTGTGGTTAAGTCAAACGAGAGTGCGAGTTATTGTTTCACTTTGGGCCGGGAAGCGTGCGATGTTGCTGGTGCTGAGGGGGAGTGACAACGTGGAATTAACAGCCAGTAAGAAGACTTTATAATGATTAGACACTTTACCTAAATGTTCTTCTCATCTTCTGTAGGAAGGTTGGCCAGAATCATAAGCCTCCCCCATTCAGGAAGTTTTGTGCTCATTTAAATCCATATATAAAAATGACATATCTACTGTATATATATTTAAACTGACATACTGCATTTGGATTGTGATTTCACAACATGGGACTCAGGTACCCTAACTGGTTAGCATACTGGCATACAAAGATGTATGGATTAATTAATGTCAGCAATTTTGAGTACAAAAATCTGGGGCCAAGAAGCTTTGGCGTGTCACATCAAAAATGGCTCTCGTTAGGAACACTCGCTCTGATGAGATACCCCCAAAAAACACATAGAAATGTGCTTTACTGGAAGCAAAAAAACCCACAAGAATTGGAGAGGTTAGTGTCTGTGATCATTTTACAACTCAGAATCAATAAAACGCAGTCTAAATGGTTTTACTTATTAATCAGCCACAGTATATGGCTTCGAGCCAGCTGTACTCTGTGCACAATCAAAAGCACATATCGATACCCTAAAGAGCAAGTCGTACAATGCAGATCACGATTCATGTGACGTACTATAGGTGTAATGCACTGTTTTCTTAGGGTATCATAGGTGTAATTTACTGAATGTCCACCACATGTAAAGAATAGCCTTCATTGCCTGATCACACTCCAGTCGGTGACTTTTACGGTGTTTCAGAACACCTAAGTTTAATTTTTCCACAATACTGTCACATGACTAAACATGCTTAATTTGATAATTTGTGTAAATTTGACTGCCCATCATGTACTGAAGTATTTAATAATTAAACTGGCTTGTAATAAGGCCTTCATACTAATGAACTCATTAGTAAAAGACTGAGTATATATTGTATTAATTACAAACAGGATGACAGCTAGCTATGTGAAATATCTAATTGTAAATAATACACTTAATAAGTTGTTGCTGAATGACACTAAGTGTGACCAGTTGTGTATGGGTACTGCTCTACTACACAGCAGAAAATACATCATGGGGTTTAACGTGGCAGATGTTCTGACCATGCTTGATGTGTGAAAGTTAGTATTTCAGGTTATTCATTTGTCCCGAAACATTTGTTTCTCAGACAGGAAAAAAAAAAACATTGGCTGTGCTGTGTATGTTGTACATTTCATTTAGTAAGAACTGTTTTTTTGAGTAAAAATGTTAAGAATTTGAAAATATTTTGGACATTTTTCTTAAATGGGTTTAACTCTTTTTCCAGTTTTGTATTACACATTATAAACTAGGAACATGACTGGACGTGTACCTTTTAGAGGATTTTTCCATTTTTCCTATATGTAAAATGAAAGCTTTGACCTGTGTCAAGTCTCTGTGAGTCTCGGTTACCCTCCTACCTAAGCTTTATAAGTATGTGGCTAAACTCGCTCTCAAAGGCCATGCAGTTAGACACGTAAGTATAACACATGAGCCATGCAATCTATGATCAGGTCCAGAAAACAATCAAATTTCTCACAGTGTAAGTGCAAGTAGATATTTTGTTCTTGAATTGCCTTTTTGACCAGAAGAAGCACTTCTCAATCTTGTACCATACAAAGAGTTCTCCTTATGTCATCTCAGAATCATTTTGTTTAATACTATATGCGCTGGTTTGGAAAATCATTCCCACTTAGCCACTATATTCTTCCCCCGATTGCCTGTTTCATCAAGTTAATTATCCTCATTTGATTACTGTGTTTTTTTTTTTTTTTTTAGTGCTTTCAGTCTGCAAACAAGATAGTTGGTAGTATACCCCAGTTTCGTGTAAAGATAACAGCATTGAAATTCTGTTTCCACCAATGGAAATCACATAATTTCATTGATGAATCAATCAACCCTTGGAAAGAAATTTAGAAACATGAAATACTACAAATACCAGGAATACCATATACCTAAACTGTCTACAGAAGGAAATTCAAAATAAATAACAATGTAACAATGTTCTTATAACATTTTTGGCTTTTTACTTGTAAATACAAGATAAGAATATAACCACAAGTGGTTATGGGTGGGTTCAAGCATGAAGTACCAACAAGGACAACATAAACCCTTGACTATAGCAGGAAGCAAGAGCAATTTTGACTGTTGAACAATGCAAAAAGCTTTGATTTGTGGGTTGAAGCAGGTTGTATTAAACTAGGTAGTTGAGGGACATAGGTACTTGGGGCAGGGTCTTTGGTCAGACAGTGCTGGAATGGGCAGTGTGGGCTGTAGCACATAGTGCTGGCACAGGCAGTCTGGGGTAGAACTACTTGGGATGTGGATTGTAGCAGTCCTGGCATAAGCTGTGAAGTCTACATAGGCATTTGGGGGGCATATGCGCTTGGGGTGTGATCAACATAGAATTTTAGGGATAACTTTTGACCAGCTATGCCTCCAACACAAGCAGTGTTGATTAGGGGGTTGACATAACCAGTGGTGGAATGGTTAGAATGAGCCAAAGCATGCAGTACTGCCATAGGCCGGTGGGGGGGTTAAGTAATTTGACCATGGACTGCAGCTATGCCAAATGCCATACGTGGAATTTTTGGGATAATTTTTGACCAGCTGGGACTCCTGATTAGAATGATACCAAATGTGTCCAAATTGAATGAAAATCCTTGAACTATAATATAAGGTGAATTGGGCAAATTTGCCAAAAAACTGGGCTGGAACTGTTGAATTTCTGCTTGGCTGGCTATGGAATTATGCAAATTAGCTTCGGGGGCAATGGGCCCATTTTTGGCACCTGAGTATTGGGTGGGTACAAGCATCTTGTGGCTAAATTGGGTCTTGCTGAGACTTATGGTCTGGGCTGGGCGTTGGGTTTCAGGGAAGAATCAGAATATTAAAAAAAACAGTAGGGTTCTACACGGAACGTTCTTGAACCCTTATCAATATATCTTGTTCATTAAGAACATTTTGAAGAGTGATTAGAGTTTGTTCTTTGGTTACATAATTTAAGGAGTTCAGGGATATTTTCACCACTTTTTGTTTATTGAGCATCGTCTATTAACAGACCACTTCAAATTCCTCACTTGGTTACTGTTTGGGCAGAACACTAGTCTGCTTTGTTCAACTGCCAAGCAGGTTCAAGTCCTTAACTGTGCTGCTTGTTTGTCTTGTAATTTTGTGTTCCTCGGATGTGTAAGATCACAGCTGGAAAAATGGGAAACGGGTTTCCTGTTCTGAAAAACACTGGAGTATGTAGCCAACGAGTAACTGACTGGTGCTGATTACAACAAAGTGACTGTCTCTGGGTGCCTTGGTCTTTATATTATGGGGTACCTAGGCCTATTTGATTATTCAATACTATTACACTATTAATACTACTTTTGTCTAAAGGTCTAAGTGTCATTTGCTCTTTAGAAACATGTCTATACAAGTGGAATCCATCTTCTTACTGGTAGACTCCAGAGTCGATACCACGTAACATTCGTCACAAAACTGGGGTACATCCTAGTCAGGATGACAGTCCATCATGGGGCACATTCAAATGAGATGCCAGGCCGTTGGACTGCAAGAAGAGATCAGAGTAAACCGTAACCCTAACCTAAAGGGAACTCGTGCAACAATGGTTCGAGAATGTTTTAAGTAACTGTTTGTGACTAGAGTGTTATTATGGTAATACACACTCAAACTGTCAGCCCTGCAACAAGTAAAATCAAACTGCAGATTATTGATGCAAATGGATTTTTTTTTTCTCTCTATCCAGTGTTTGAATGACCTTGTTGACAAGACTTAACTCTGTGCTTGAAGGTTTACTATTGTATAGAGGTGATATATCTCATCTTGGTCTCTTTCTGCTTCTTTCACAGGAAATAAATCCCAGGATAGTGGAATTGCAGAGATGGAGGAACTGCCTGTTCCACAGAATATCAAAATAAACAACATCACATGTGACTCCTTCAAGATTTCCTGGGACATGGACTCCAAGGCCAAGGAACGCATTACACATTACTTCATCGATCTTAACAAGAAGGAGAACAAGAACTCAAACAAATTCAAACACAAGGTAACACCCCATTTCTGTAACTCAGCATCAACAGGATGTAATGGGAGGAGCTTAAATGTGACTACCTTCATTTAGTCAATGTTGCTTATACCAATTATCTCATTTTATTTTAACAATAGCATTTTATTCATATAGCTGAGTTTTTAACTGTTCAACATTATTGTGATTGTTTTCACCGAGAAACTTTTCAGAGAGACTTGGTAGAGAGAAAGTGGTAGCCATTACAATGATCAACAATGTAGTTGAGTATGTTCTGGAAAATTCTGACTTCCACATATAAAGTATTCACATTTCATTGCTCTGTGAATATATACAAAGGGATTTTAATCCACATTTCTTTTTTAAACTCACAGTTTGATCATAGTCTACCTTCTGTAGAATAAAAATATATTTTTGCTTCTGAAATGCAACTCTGATGGGAGTTAATTAAATAATAAATTTGCATGAAGGCAATTATTGCTATTCACCTATAATAATGCAATAAGAAACTAAATATTTATTTCATATCAGGAAATGGATAACATACTTTTTAATGTAAGGGTGCTATTCTCCCCTAACGAAAAGCCATAGAAAACCTATTTCTACTCAATGTACCCAATAATGAAAAACATAAAGAATTTACCATAGACAGAGTTAAATGTATATTGTTTACTTAAGAGGCAATGACCCTTTACACGGTGTGAGGATTCATTTATATTTAAAAGGTTATATATACATTGAACGTGTGAGTTGTAAAAAATAAAATTCATATACGGTTGATGTATCTAATATTTTCTTCTGTTAGTTATAGACACAAGATGGACTCTGAACTAGCAGAAAAATTCAGATTATCTGGAGCATAAAAATGCAGGAAAAAGCAATCACAAGTATGTTAGAGGGTTTTAGGCTAATGCTGATTCCTCAGCCAAACAATAATGAAACAAAATTTGTAAGTGAAATACCCTAAGACTGAAGATAATGTGACACTTTACCAACAAACTCCAACAGAAATGCAATTATCCAGGTTATTATAAAAACCAGCGGGTCTGCACAAGCGTTACATATACTGGTATACGTGAGAGCTTAAAAACCTGCCAAGGCGATGAGCTCGTTAACTGTCAACTCTCCCAGTCCATTCTTTAATGCATGCATTTCTTTTTTTTTTCTGTTTTGAAGGAAACTCCTTGAACCACGGTAACCTTGATACCCAGCCTAGCTTTATGAGCAGTAATTTGCTTGTGTAAACCCCTTGGCTCAGAATAGCATTTCCTCAGTCTGTCACTAAGCATGATTTAGAATTAGGAAATAGTAGCCTTGTCTAAATCAACCTCGGATTAATTCATGTGGATTTTCATCACCATCTGCAGGCAGGCTGCACTGTAGTATATGCTCCTCTTCGGTGGCAGGTGGCGGCTCGTTAAAATGCTGTTCGCTTAAGTGTTCACCTATCGTGGGAACAGTGCCACAAATGCTTAAGGCTAGGCCAAAAAAAAAATTAAATAAATAAATAAAAAAGGGACCCTAAAAGTGTAATGGTGGCTTTAGGGGCACTGCCAAGACGGGGTAGGGTTCGTCCTGCAGGCCATCACTGCCCGTCCCTTTTTCTAGGACGTGCCGACAAAACTGGTGGCCAAGGCCGTCCCCCTACCCATGACCGTGCGGGGGCACTGGTTCCTGAGCCCGCGCACTGAGTACACTGTGGCTGTCCAGACGGCCGCCAAACAGAGCGACGGAGACTACACCGTGTCAGAGTGGAGTGAGATCATCGAGTTCTGCACCGCCGGTGAGAGGAGGGGCAACTGGGCTCCACGCAGACTCAACATATGCCAGAGAGCTGGTGGCAAAAGGCAGGATGTAGCATTTAAATCTGAAGTGCCAAATAAATCCCAGAGTGTTGCGAGAGGAGGCTTTTCTCCGCAGTAAATTTCCCGACGAGTTCTTTCGGGAAAAATATTTTGATATTTTTTTTAAACGTCAAACAGTAAACCCAGTGGTCTTTCATGCATGAACTTGGGTAGCTATAGAAGGCTACGGCACATGCGATATAATTTATATATGGAATCAGACCAGTTAAGCTGGGGAAATTGGTTGGAAAGCAGACTAACTGTGCATACTGTCCCTCCAAAAACAGACCAAGACCACACCTGGTTTTCATCATACTTTGGTAAATAACATCCCAGCCACGCCAAGTGCCTGGACAGGTTTACCAGGAAATGAAACGGAGCTTCCAGTGGAGAAGCTGTGGCCTGTTGCTCTGATTCTGGGTTGACCGTAAAATGCAATTCTCTCTTTCCAGATTACTCCTCAGTCCATCTCACACAGTTGTTAGAGAAAGCTGAGGTGATCTCAGGACGAATGCTGAAATTTTCGGTGTTTTATCGCAACCAGCACAAAGAATACTTTGACCATGTCAGGTATGTATACGTATGGGACCAAAAAAAAAAACAAAACAAAACAAATGGTGTATTTGGAGCAGTGTAAGGCTGTCTGTTGATTGGGGCAAATGATCTATATGTTATGACCACCATAATGCTTGCTTTAAATCTTGGTCAAGATGTGAGATGATGTAATATGGCACTAGAAACCAGTCTTAGATAATGGCTTATTTCATTACTCAGGGTGTAATTTGAAGGAGGCGTAAACACAGCCAGATGTTTCTGAAATTAATCCTCTGTATGATTACATTAATTAAAATGATGCTATGATTACCAGAATCATTGCAACTTTAGCAAACAGTATTGGATGGATGGATGGATGGATGGATGGATGATACATACATTATTTATCCATGAAGGGAAATTTTGACTACATTGGACAGAAGAGAAACATTAATTTTCGGAGCTCAGTAACTTACAGCCCATCATCAAAATAGAATGTATAAGCAAACAGAAACAGCCTTCATTTCAGCATAAGAAAAGTACAACAAAAGTAAAAACAATGGCACCAAATATGAATTACATCAAACCTCATTATTTTGCAACAGCGAAATCCTTTTTCGTTCTGTTAGTCATTTGGCATCTTCCAGCACACATCAGCTGTTTGTGCTGTAAACAGCCAGGATGCTGTTCAATCTGTGTGAAATGCTGGGGAAAGAAATGACAAAATAGTCACACTCCCCATACGTGCGAATGTTGGGTTTGCGAGCCAGGGATAGAGCACCAGAAAGCAAAAATCTACATTCTGTCTGCAGAAGATTCTACTCCACAGACACAGTTGTCTTCCAATTATCATCCCAAAATACACCGTACAGTCTAGCCTGGCTGTTCTCGTTCATGCTTCGCAATGTAAACAGACATTAGGAACTGTATGAAATCAATGTTGTCTATTTCTCACTCAAAGGATATAGGATTTATGAATGTCTTGCTAACGAAAGACCAGTTTCACCTTCGGGCGAATCGTCACTGAAATGTTTGAATATAATTTTCGAAGGACTTAGTCCTCTCAATTCCCAGGAACATTACAGATGGAGGGAGAGAGTTACATAAATGTGATTTGCAGTAAGCTTTCTACTCCCCGCTGAATAATGGAGAGTAAAAGAAAGTCAACCGCAAACTCGTTTGTTTCAGATTCTAAATAATGTGACTTTCTGGAAACCCCCGACGTCGCTGAAATTCAGAGAAAACACCAAGATTCTACTTGGGTGCTCGATGGGGGTACGAGTGTATCCTGTCAGAATATAAGTCTCCTGCTGTGCGCTGTAAAATGCATGTGGCTTTTTTTGTTTGTTTTTCAGACAGGCACAAAACAACAAAATGATGCCATCAGTGAAGGACAACAGCGGGAGCCACGGCTCACCGATCAGCGGCAAGCTGGAGGGCATCTTCTTCAGCTGCAACACCGAGTTCAACACAGGCAAGCCCCCGCAGGACTCCCCCTACGGCAGGTACCGCTTTGAAGTCCAGGCCGAAGTGCTGTTCAACCCAAAGACCAACCTGTACTTTGGGGACTTCTACTGCATGTACACGGCCTACCACTATGTCATCCTGGTGCTGGCACCCGAGGGCTCGCCGGGGGACGAGTTCTGCAAGCAACGGCTGCCCGCGCTGGACATCGCCGACAACAAGTTCCTGACCTGCACCGAGGAAGGCGGCCAGCTGGTGTTTCACCACGCCCAGGACGTGATCCTGGAGGTCATCTACACCGACCCTCTGGATCTGTCCCTGGGGACTGTCGCCGAGATCAGTGGCCACCAGCTCATGAGCTTATCCACGGTCAACGCAAAGAAAGACCCAAGCTGCAAGACCTGCAACATCAGCGTGGGTCGTTAACCCCCCATCACTCCCAGAAAGCACCCGCAGAGATTGTCTAACCCTCTTAACGTCCTGTCCTGTCCACCCAGATTTCACCGACAGCATGCATTCGCGGCTTTCTACCAAACCGCCGTCTTTTCTTTCGCCTGTTTCATTTTACTTTTTTTTTTTTTTTTTTTTAAACTAAAACCTGTTCTGGGTAAATGTTGTGTTCCTATTTTTCTATCTTTCATGGAGGTATCTGTGAAATCACAGTAACAGCGCTTTCTCTCCCCTGGCTATGACGCTTATAACAGAAACTACTCTTGATATTAGAGCTGTAATGTAATGTTTGCCAAGGGTAATTAAAAACTGATTAAACCGCTGTAGTAAAGCAATGGTAACAGCTTCTAAAAGGAATTAACATTATCTCGTGATTAAATATAATTACCGGATAATATATGAAGCATGATAGGTTGCACCTACAGCATGAATTTAACAGAGAAAACCTAGAAGTGTGACGACCTCCGCCATGTTGTTCTGCAGTGTTGAGTGTTATTTATTCTAGAAACCATATACTGTGTTAAAACATAATAAATGTGATAAAAAAATATTTTTATTTTACTCTTGTATAGAAAACAGAAGGGCACAAAGAGGGAGGACTGCGGCAAAGCAGTGAGCGGTATAGCAGGTGACAGAAAAGCCGAATGCGGAAGAGCAGCCGCTACAATTTGCGACGGAGTAAACGATAAGCTACAGCTAACATTAATAAACTGGCTTAACACAAGCATTTTTTTTTAATCAAGCAGGCGACGCAACTCTCTAAAGAAACATACCAAATGGCAGCGGACCAAATTATACAGTATTTGGTACGGTGGTAGCACTGTCAATTTTGAGTACTTTTGAACTGAACGGCATGCAGGAACAGTAACTTGGCTGGCAGGTATAGTTCATCAGCATATTGCAATTAAATAACATGACTGTACATTTCAAAGACATGTTTCTCAAAAGTGACTGCACTGAGCACAGACCTTCCGTTCGGACGCTGCGCTTATCACGTTCACATTACAGAAAGTCACATCCAAGACGAGGCTTCGGTGGGAAACTGACAAAACAACAACTGCTTTTCGGTCCAGAATTGACAGGCGAGGAGGAATTATAAGGGTCTGCAAAACTTTTGCAGTTATGTGTTTTCTGTATTAGGGTTACTTCTTCCAGCCAGTTGGCTGCATCATGTCATTTGTACATTTACCCCAATCTGAAAATGGCTCTGCACACTCGAAATCCATCTGCATGATAAATTTAGGCTTTTTGGAAACAGTAGCAGGAGAAAGGAGGAATCGACACGGAATTTTTAATTTATGTTGTAAAGAAAGTGACTTCGCTCCAGAACAGCAGGGAAGTCTGAGCGCTTGACTGGAGGCAAAATCTACCACTGAGGCCCGAAAGAGTGGTCTGCATATTGAATTTCAAACAATGTAAGTTTCAGTCTTACTCAGTGGTCCCAGAATTACAAACAGTGTAAAACCCAAAAGCAAACATGAGAAAACTGCATATTACTTTGACTTTGGTTTAAAAAAAATCTCTTCGGTAAATATAAAGTGCCATATTTTAGCATAGAATTGACTTTCCTTAATGTCTGTCTCTAAAATATTTTTTTTTCCAAATAAAATAGCGTTAAACAACAATACTTACAAGTAGCTGTGGTAGTGCACTGTATGTTGCATCTTTGTCAAATGGCAAATAACATTGTCAAGCAACAACATTGATATTTTGCCATGATGTAATTTTGTCAACCAAGGTGAATGTTATAAAGTGCATCGCAGTTGTCAGTATGGCACAAACAGGTCTGATATGAAACGTCTCTTTGTTCAAAGGTGTTGAGCAGTTTGTTCAAAAATAAATCTTAAACGAACAAAGTCTTTCTCTCAGATAGTCTTTGAAACATCCTGTTTACTTAGAAGCACTTCTAGTAATCTTAGTTTAGCTTTCAGGTTCTTGTAATCCTGGTACTCTTCTGCCATGGGAATGCGGTCATCCTTTTGTACGGCCCTAATGGAGAGAAGAACGAAGCGGTAGCATTAAAGATCACACGAGGTTATCTGCTATGGGTCCTCAAAGAAGTTTCGCAATTTGTCGGATGTCAAATTAACTTTTCAAAATTCATTTTATATAACCTGACGCATTTGCAGAAACGGGACACTAAACGAGCTTCTTTCTGTCTGTCTCAGATGCTGCGGAGCTCAGTAGGAGTAGACGGCATCATTTTTCCGGCCAGGCTGACCCGCTCGTGGACGTTTCATTGCTAATATTTAAGCTACACATAACATTCCATTACAGTAAGTCCCGGGGATGCTATCATGGAGTCCTACCTGCCCATTTGTCTGAAAAACTGCAGCTCGAACTCTTTGAGTGCCTTGCGACGCCTCTTCTTCTCTGCTCGCGTTTCCCGGAGGCACTCCAGAAGTTCAGACCTACAGTTGTGGCCCCCCGGATCAAAGCACAACGTGAGAACAGCTGGGCTAATCATATTTCTATGCCAAACATCTTAAAACAACCAGCAGGTTCCGTTTCTTTTAACAACGGCATTGCCAGGCAATTGATTATAATATTCATTGGCTCATTTACTGATAATCTACTCTTGCATTTTGTTCAGTTTTACATCATGCCAAGCCTTCTTCGCACACGATGTAGGTAATTAGACAAAAATTTTCCAGGTGTTGGCTACCAACCTGAATCTACCGCAGCATGACGTGGATAAACAGCGGCAATTAAATTTCTCTGTAGCCATTAACTGCTGGGTGTAAGGGCTCCACATAAATAGCATTGCTAACTGTCCCTCTCATCTGTATCTCAAAGTTAGGATTGCCTTAGTAACCTTCAAGATGCAGCCTTATGTTCAAGCATGATTTACGTTTAGCTTGCTTTCACTTTCTAAGTATAATCTTCTCTCTTAATAAGCGGGGAAAAAAACTCAAAACTAAAAATCAGAATTGATGTATTCCAGTTGGCCTGCCTCTTGCCTGCTTCTGCCTGGAATCCCTTGAGCCCCAAATGAAAACGACCTTAACTAGAAGAGCAAGTACTGAAAATGGACGAATTAAGTCAGAATTGTCGGTTGAGGAGGAACTTTTAATTTAGTTATACCATTTCTAATAGTCCATACCAATAATTATGGTATGAAGAAACTTAATTGGGGGGGGGGGGGAGTGGCCCCGGTCACTAAATTTAACGAAGGACCTTTGAGAAACTCGCCGTTACCTGGACGCCTCGTGCAGGTTCGACATGGTGACGGCGGGCTGACGGACAGCTTTCACTTCGTCCAGCGGCGACACGAAGGTCGTGTCACTGTCCTCCTCGTGCGTGCCCTCTGATTCGTCCACAGCGGCGAGGCACACCGATTGGCAGGGCTGTATGGGGCACTGTGGAACACAGTCTTCATCGGACCCTTCCTCTTCCTCCTGTACAGAAGGCCACACCAGGTCAGCCAACTACCCTCGCCACACAGGAGTCAAATTGACAAGCATCCGGCAGATGATGAAATGAATGCACAAGATAGCACACTAGCAATCCCTGTTGGTTTAGCCAGCCCCTAGTTCATGAGTATATAACACGTACTGGTTAATCAGCGCCTGAATTCCAGTCTATTAACTTGCACAACTACCAAATGGCTGAAGATCTGAAAGGTTACTGACTATGGTTGTGATGGTGGCCGCGGCACACAGTAACTGCTTGATCATCTGGTATCTGTCGTACAGGGGCTTCACGAGGTTCTTCTCCTGCTTCGTGTCCTGAGATCACATGAGGTTGGTTACTATGGCAGCACGTGTGAACAGGAAGGAATTTATCATGGTTTCATCACGGGCACGGAATTCAGCAGGCTGACATTTAATGGGGAAAGGTCTTACTGGTCGGCCGTGGAGACTCTCAAAGTACAGCAAACACTTCTGCAGGGTAATTTTTTCAAGGGCCATCTGTTTTTGGGTCATTTCCTGGATAAATGAAAAAGTGGGCAGAACAATTTATTTAACCATTTATTACTTTCCACTTCTGTGGGCGCTTGCTTGCCAGCACCCCCAGCTGGCCTTTACACGCCACATGACTCACGTCTCAGTCAACTCAATGTCATTGCAGTCTACAGCACCTTCCAATTCTGGAATCAGTCACTCACGCAAAGCACTCACAAATGCAGCCAACCAACATTCCTGGCTGCATTTAGCCCCAGAACTGTGGCAGTTATGTGACAGTTGGTAAGTAGACAAGGCTAAGCCTCTAAACGCTGTCTGAGTTACAGGATTCAGCCCTGGGCCCAGCATTTTACTAGCGGAGTTACTACACAACTCATTTTACATCTCCTTTTCTTCCAGCAAACAGTTTTAAAACTATCCCAGCTGCCTCCACAGCAAACGCCTAATTAGGTAAGATACACACTGTTGCCTTAACAGGAACATAATCTCCACAGATGGCTTCACCTTCATGTTGTCTGGGAGGCCAAGGGCCTGTCGCTTTTCCCTTAGTCTCTTCAGCAGGGCGTCTACTGTCTCTTCTAAGGACGGTTTATGCTGGGCCTCTGTCGCCCCCTGCAGGTCACTGCCGTACTTGCAGATTTCAGTGGGCATGTCCTCCTGTTCCCTCGGCTCCTCCACAGAATGTTTCAATTTCAGATCTAAGGCATAAAAGAAATGCAGATCGGTGGGGGTTTGGCAGAATCTATCAACTTCCACTCCGCAGCTTTGTGCCAAGACAGATAGCCCTGTGTTCTGCTCATTATAACTTTTATTTTGGATATTCTTAAATAGTCAGGATGCTGTTGTCTCCACCAAAACTTTCCACTGTGCTAAAACGCAGTTCTGTTTATTCTTCTTATACAGGTTTCAAGAGAGACTAGAAAATTCAGAATAATAAATGCATCCACTGAGCTCATGTACCAGCCCCTGTCTTTGCTCACAGGCGGATGGAACAGCTCCTACCTTTAAGCTGCTTGCGAGACTTGGCGAGCTCGCTCATGAGCTTGGACATCTCTGGATTTGCCGTTTTGTCATTGTGTGAGGGCTGGTAAAGGAAACGAAGTACACGGTCACGGGAGCGGTGACGCAGAATTAAACTAAGCTGCAGTACGAAAGTCGGCCTGCAGAGGGAGGCATTTCCCACGATTATTACTGCTGTCTGCAATAGAAACGATCAGGACTGTGAGTGTTATACATGGACTGGTCCTCAGTAAGTGAATAAGCTTAGGCTTCCTCATAATCACTCATATAAAACTGGTTTGAACTAGCTTGAGACAGATTAATTTGGTATAGAGGTATGACACATAACTGTTGTCACATCAGAATATAAGGATTTAATATATACTTCAGGATAGGCTAGTGTCCCCAAAAATGCCTAATAGAACATCTGGTCTAATAATAATCCATTACAGCTGCTATGTTTTAAATGTAGAAAATCAGGTATCTATAAATATAGACATGTTTTTATTCTTTATTTGTTCATAAGACAATTCTATCCAGTAAAATGGGTAATTCCATCTAGTTCAGTTGTTTCCATAAACACCAAATAATTTCCTGTGCACGGTGGAGAGGGAATTGCGTATCTCTGTGTCGCTGTTAATGTGATCAAGTGAATTTTTATTTTGTAGTGAAGTTTAATGTCATGGCTGTATTGAGGTTTGAAATACGTAACTTACATTTTATGTAATTATCTAAATCACACGCTTTTTTCCCACAGATGTGTAACGTTGTGAAAATTTAAGGAGTACTCTTAAGCATGGACAGATGTTCACAACAGAGAAACAGTAAGCTTTTCAGAGCAGATTTGTAACACAACAAACAAGAAAACTAATGGAATTGTGATGCGGTTCCTCTTCACTGAACACCACGGATTTTGTACATACCATGTACTTCTTTTCCTGCTCAAACTTTTCTTCAAATCTTCGAATTTTCCTCTTGAGAGTCTGGATATGTTTTGTGAGCAAGGTGATCGACAGTGTCTCTTTGGTGCCCTCTGCAGGTTCATTCCTGTCAATGCCACGAGCCCTGAAGCAGGGAGAGCCTCTGTCACCACAAATTGCTATATTCATTCACGTAGAAACACAATCGCATGTACACATACTTTTGCAAATTCCCGATGCTGTAAAGATGTTCAGGGCAAGAAATTAACACCACAACATGTGATTTTGAAATTAGAATAGCTTTCAAATTTAAGAAATAAATACTTCCCATTCCTCATTATTTAAAAATAAATATCTCCCCAGGACTATTTTAATCTCCTCTGCACTGAATAAAAGCACCACCTCCAAGTGAAACGAGTCCATAAGAACTGTAAACAGGGCACACAGATGGACCAAGAAGCAAAGGGGCTAAAATTGGTTAAAGTGGGCAGATCTGAATTTCAGCAGACTTACCCAGCATTTCAGGAAGTGGATGCGATGCCACTCTAAGTTGTCAGGCTAACGGTGGCATGTTGGTATGGGTGCCAGAGAAAGTGTTTGTGAAAGGAGCAGAAACTCTATCAGCTGCCAAAAACTATTTCTGCTTGGCATGTATGCCAGTGTGAGCTAACATCTCTCTGATGTGCAGTTTTTCTGGGTGCCTGGATTTTGCACACTTTCCAAGACCTGGGCTTTCTGCACAAAGTGAGGCTGCAGCTCCTGTTTGTGGTGGGTGGGGGTCACTCTCTTACATGATGAACTGCTGGAGGCAGGGCGGTGATGGTGCCACCTCTGGGTCAGTGTTGAAGCGCTGGCTCTGGCTGAAGCTGGGGCAGCGGGGCGAGGGAAGGGGGCTCCCGCCATCTGTGATGTGGTGTAGGAGGTGGCTGGGTCCGGGGGACGGTTGGGTCTCACAACCCTCCCCATCCAGCAGCGGTACCCTGACCGTGGGCCTTTGGTCTGCTGTGGGAGGCACAGAGTCAGCAGGAGGAAGCAGTAGTTCATGTGTTCCAGTCCCAGTCTCCATTTCCTGCTTAATGCCTCCTTTCTAGAACATTTTACTTTTATAGCAATATTATCAAACACATACACTTCTGTAGGTTTAAATTATACAAAGTGAATTTTTTCAAGCATTTATATAGCATAAGAATCAAGACCTAAATTTTTAACAAATGAGGAGATGCTAAATCAAAAAGCCAGTCTCAAACATTCATTTTCCCCTATGGTCTATCGTCCGGTGAGACTCCTGAGTCGACCATTCCTCGTTATTACACAGACACATAATTTCTTGTTAAGTAGACCTTTTTCCTACAGCCTGGTTTACAAAGACTCGGGCATACATTTGTCCAAGCTAAACATTTTCTGAAACAGCTGAGCAATATCGTCAGCACCTCTTCAATTTATGACTTGTGACCGAACAGTTCAAAACTCACAGTTCAAAGTCCCATTTGGTGCGTCGTGCAGCAGTCTTACTGCTGTCACTTAATGTTTAAATAGCAAAGGTACGTCATTACCTCAAGCACCCTGCATACCTTGCTCCCCGCCATATCTCCCTTCTATGAAACGTTTATCTCTTTCCAAGCACTAAATCAATTGCAATTGACCCTAAAGATGACAAGTCAGACAAAAATAGGACAAAACCAACACTACCCTTAGCAAGCGATGACAGTGATTTTACCGGAAGTATTATTATTATTATTATTATTATTATTAATATTCAGTAATATTATACAGTGATATTAAGCTCATGCATCCAGATGGCACAGTTGCTGTTAAAAACAAGTGCAAACAAAAGCTCCCCTTTGACCCACTGACCCACATGCCTTACATAAGCCTGATTAAAATACAGAGACACTTTCTTTGCCCTTATGAGGAAAAGTGTCGCCGGCAGCAGCAAACCCCCTCATGCAGCTCGCAACAACGCGTCACAACCCCGACGGTGGCTCGTGCAGACGCAGAATTGGGACATACCCCCGAAGGTGGGAGTGTCGAAAATGGGTGGGGGGGGAACCCATGCACATCACGGGAGAGAAATGAGAGGGGAAGGAAACGTATGGTGGGGGTTCCGCAGGATGTCTGGCGAGCAGCCCTGGAGCCTGCGAGGCATGCAGGGTGGAGGTTTGAAACCTGGTCCAGTTGCAGAGGGGTTGGTTTTCAGCCGCATCTCGAGACAACAGCTCCCAAGCAGGGAGCTATTCTTAGACATCGGGTTGGCACCAGATTCCTGACGCCGTGCATTTAGCATTCAGCAAAACAATAGCTCACGTAAGCAGTGAAAGCCAAGCCAGTACAATCAGAAAAAACTACCAGATTATAGCGGTCCCTCAGTTTGTGTCACAGGCTGCAAGATTTCATGCCGGCATGAGATGTGAGGAACAGCTGTAAAGTGGATGGGGGAAAGGGTGTATAGTGTCTCCGTCACTCAGACACTGAGCTCCAGAGCTCCTAATGCTCTGAGCTGGGGTCTTTCCAAGATAGGGTGGTCCAGTCACGTAGGACACGCACATTAACTTCGTAGCACACTCTGATGAAGATCCCTTTGCCCCAACTGACAATGTAGTGTCGGAGAAGCGCGAGCATGCAGCGTCAGAGTGGCGAGGCTCTGGGAAGACTGAGAGGAAGATGAGGACCACCGAAGAGGCGGTCGGTCGCTTACCAGCAGGACTGCTCTCCTCGCTGCGACTGCCGCGCGACGGGCCCTGGCTCAGTTCCTTGGTGCCTGGTGTCGGTGCCGCGTCTTCTGGGGACGGCCTGAGTGAGGGGCAGGCGTCGGCATCCAGCGCCTGAAGCTTCAGGAAGGAACTCTGCCAGCAGAAGCAGAACATGCTGCCTCGGGTGGAACCGGAGTGGTGGTGTCCGCCGGTGGATCTTCACCGATGGGATGCTGTCAGGGAGCAGGAGAGTGGGCGTGCTTGGGGGGGGGGCGGTCAGTGGGCTCTCCTATCCTCCTGAGGCGTCGCTCAGATGCAGCAATGCGTCGCCTCCGTGGAGCCTTGTCGGCAGATGCGCGTGTGCCCACGCTGGCTTCCCAGCGGCTGTGTGAGCCCTCGTCCGTGTGGAGTGCTCATGCCTCTCTGGTAGCGGAGGGGAGAGGTCGGTGGGTGGTGGGTGTGGCGCTGTCGTCAGCAGCAGTAATTTCCCTAGCCCGACGCGTCGGATATGCGGGCAGGTACAAGAACCGAGGGGGGGTGGAGGTGTGAGCGGAGCCGATGCGCGCGGGCGAATGCTTGCGCGTTTTGAGAAGGGGAGGGGCGACCTGCCGTGCAAGAGGATGCAGTATAACGGCCCCCCCCGCGTCGACAGGAGCCGTGTTTCATTCATTGCGCTGACATCATGATCTGGTGAGGTTTGCCACTCCCAGCTGCAGCCCTTCATTCATAAAAACAGCCGCCTGCCCGAAGACCGGAGTCTCCCCCCTGCTACGTGCACGCAGATGCATACACACGCAAAAATGGTTCCGGTTTAGAGGATGTTCTCACTGCAGAAGGGAGAAGCCTGTGAGATGGGGGCTTTACTAAGGGGGGGGTTTGCCTGTAAGCCAGAGCATAATTGTCTGTCGTTTTGGTGCTCACCCCAGCAGGGATGCTGCAGCCACAGTCCCTATCCTCCTCCCCTCCCCCGTGCCGGGAGATGCTCATGAAGGCAGGCTGACGCCACTGACAGCGAAGCAGGGTGGGCAGCGGTACATTCGTGCTCCGCTCGCCGTGATGGGTGAGTCACCGCCCCCCCCCCCCCCCCCCCCCCCCCCCCCGGGGGGGGGGGGGCTGTGCGCGCGGGGGCACAACCCCCCGCCCCCCCCCCCCCCCCCCCTCCCACGGCCGCGCGCCACC
>JAACJT020000035.1:8887358-8913034 GCA_009936485.2 Gymnarchus niloticus
TAAGGGGGGTGGGGACCCTAAACCAGGCGGTCAAAGGCAGAGGAACACCCCAGAAAGGAAACAAAAAAAAAAGGATGCAAGGAAAAAAAAAAAAAAAAAAAAAAAAAAAAAAAAAACACAATTTAGAAACCTACAGCGTAGCCACTGATACTCACCCACTTGAATTTGACTTGGAAAACCACAACAATTTATTTATTATTAAGCCTTATTCTATTATGTGGCCCCACAGCAGCAACTTAATGTTGCTAGCTCAAAACTATGAAACTTTAAGTTTAATTTTGTTTAAACCCTGACCCCCACAGCCAAGGAATTTAATTGTCCCCACTGTAGTTTTACACACACTCAGCTCATCAACCAAACCGATGAAGCAATGCAGACAAATTAGACTAAGTGAACCAGAAACCACGAACCTGGCACTCTGGCACCTGGAAGTTTCATTTAATTACTAACAGCAGGAAATAAAAATCGGTTTGATAGAATGAATCAAACTTCTCATTGCTGCTGTCCGTTTGAGCGAATAAGGTCTGTCTACAGGCCTTTCAGCCGTTGGCCTAGTGTGTATGCAATAACATATCATTACCTTTAAAAAACAAACCAAAAAAGAAATAAATCCACCAGTCACTGGCATCCATATTTTGCTTGTGCATCAAACAACACTCAACGATGAAGGAGAAATGCAACAACATTGTGATGCCGATGGATGCTGTCATTGGCGCCAAGTAATATTTTAACAACAATTCCCAAAAGTTTGTCCAAGACAACAGTTCTTTAAATCTGTTAAGTTTTGTACCACATGTGTATAACATACTTACTGGCAAAAAGTCCAATACCAGACACAAGCGACCCGACCCATGCTGTCAGGCCTTTTCCCTCCTGGAAGACAGTGAGCCACTCTGGGTACAGTACGCCCACAGCCTGCGAGGGTCCATACGCAAGCAACTGGGCCATGAAGGACACCACCACAATGATCCAGCCCCATCCTCCATCTGGAGCTTTGTGTGTGTTATGAGGATCCATCGTTGAGTTAGTCTCAAGACAGTTCTCTGTATAAAAAAAGAGACCGTTCATATAGTTAGAACATCTTTCCAAGCTAGAAAAACAACCAAATAAAAGTATCAGACCAACTAGAATATATGACACCCAAAACAAAAAAAAACAACTCTAACAACACATATGCACTTATTAAACAGCAACATCAGCATGGAAACCACACCTGTACATTGCACACTACTCATAACCAGCGTTCTGTACCGTGCACATCTGCCTGTAGTTTTGTAATATTGCATTAAGATTTTCCTACATAACCTGCAACGTGCTTAAAGTGTATGTAGTAAACGAAGAACGACGTTTGTGTTATTTTAAACAACTGTCACAGATTAATACTTTCCATGATAAAAAAAAAAAAAGCAACTATTTTATTAAAACGGTGTCTCTTCTTTCGATTCACATTTCCCGTAAAAAATAATTGCAGGCGGCCCAAATCATCTCAGAACTACGCGCAACAAACTTGCGCCTTTGCTGTATTCCGCAAATATCAGCGGAGCGAATGCGGGCATCGGGATGAGGCGCATTCCTGACATCATTAGGCTCCTGTTTTTAAGATTCAACGTTCAACTCAATTATTCCTGCGCTTCGGCGGCATTCGGTTTTCTTGAAAATGTTGGCGCACATCTCTCGGAATGAACCTTAATAATATTATTTGTTCATACTGTGCTATATAATGCAGCATTTTCCGCGATAATTTACTGTAATAACATTTTTGAACAAAAAAAAAAAAACATGGGTCAAGTTTTCCCCTAAATTCCGGCCATTATAAACTCTTCCCATTCGCATCAACTATCTTATAATAAATCACAGTTAATCGTGCCTTACCTTTCCGATCGCACACACCTGCTGAAGTTGATTAATTGCGGACGAGGCGAGGGTGAAGTAGATGAAGGGCTCGCTCGCTACTTATTAATTTCGAGTTCACACTAAATGCTCATTTAGACGCCATCGCCAAGGATCAGCCGTGCAAAGTCAGCATTTAAGTGCATTAAGTCGGCGTCACTGGATAGGATCATCTCACTGGACTGGAGCCCAGTTAAGTGTCGCTTTTGTTGGCAGCGCTGGAAACCGGTTTGAAGCTGTTCTCGCTGGTCCCAGTCAAATACCGGCTATTACAGTAATAGGTGTCCCAGTGCTGATCAAAGCATTGCTCGTCGTGCCTTTCAGATAAGGAGAATAAAATATTGATATCCTCTGACGCGAGCAATTACTAATGTTTTACTGTCGTGATAAATACTTGTCGCCTTATCTGTCCCCATTATCTCCCTTAACCTAAACTTCCTCATGAAACGGGCTGTTATTTACAGTGATGATGGCCGCCGTGTAACTGCAGACAGCCAAACGCGCTCATCTTGGACGATTTTGTCAGTAAAATGGTTTCCGCTTATTCAGTCTATACCCCTCGAAATTTTTACACCTACTTAGCCGAGTATAATTTTATCAGCCAAATTTATAGTTTATCGATGGAAAGAGTTACCGGCCGGCGCGAATACGATGTGTTTATAAATCATACATTTCGTTTTGCTGCAATTGGGATGCTCAAAATATGGATAACGGGATGGAGGGAAGCAGAACCATATTTCTGGCCGGGCGCCGCGATCCAAATGGCTGTAACCCAATTTGCTACATCATTCAGAGAATGACTTCTCCAATATGTTATTATATCCATCAGCGTTTAGGCTTTAAACTTGTCTGTGTCCAGATGTACAAAATCGGCTTATATATAATAGCTATTAAACTAGTCAAATACAAACATCTGTATGCTTTCCCTGTATTATCATGCCTTACAGCTATTCAGGTGAATTGGACACCAGGGTGTACATTGGCCTCTGAATATCTACATGTGTAGCGGAGGCCGCCCGGCTGAGTCAGCATAAGAAAATCCTGAACTGTAGCGAAGGCCGCGGATAGCTCGAATGCGGTAGAGATCCGGGTAGGGATCACCGTCCCTGCACTGGCTCCAGGATTCTAGCCGTGTATATTTGACGCACTTTAATGTACTTGATACATTGTTAATTCTGCCCAACACCATCCTAAAACCAATAAGCATGGCTTTGGTTTACTTTAAATTGACATGGAAACTTGATTTAGCCTAATTCACTCAAAGTAACGCAAGTCAAAGTTTGCAGTCTTGTAATTGAATACGTCCAAGGCAACGTTTCTGACAGGCGGTTTGTGTTATATAGCTTTGAATCATCAGAGGCTAATAGGATACATTATGATCAATGAGGATATAAAAGAGCAGACCATACTTGAGTATCACTCAAAATACATTTGGCGTGAACCTCTTGAATGAAGACCTCTCACATTTATGTACCTGTGAAGTGCAGACTGCAGTATTGATGGGAGATCCGGATATCTGTCGTTACCAATCTTTGATTCGGCAACCTTAGCCCGATGAGCTTTAATGGCAAAACACTTTAGTTGTGATGGCAGCTGTGCTTCCAGGTCAAGTCTCGGATGTGGTACCCAGCCTCTGTTTCCTTCCCACAGGATGATCACAGATTTAAATATGATTATCAGATCTTCAAAAAAAAAAAAAATCTTCACAGGGTGATCCTCCAATGAGAATTCTTCACCAAATAAGTAGGCATAAATTAACAATCATTCACTGTTTGTCATTTATAACTGGTTCACACATACCATAACAAAGCTACTGTGATTTGACTAGTTTCTTCAGTACCTTCTCAGTGATGACAATTAGGAGCAAAACCATAGTTTTTTTTTTTTTTTTTTTCTGATTAGTATAGACCATTTGCAGATATGCTGGGTTGGGGCTAGGAAGCACCTGACAACAGGACTAGCGATCAGACTTACCTGCTGGTACAAATATTCACTTTTGAAGTACAACCTTTTCAAAGTTCAATTGCTTACGTTCCTCTTAAGACTTGGCTGAGGCTGTTTGAGGAACACAGGGCCCTGTATGTGAATCTCAGTACTGGAAGGAAACAATTGCTGCAAGGACATACATTTGACCCCCACCTGATCCACACACAATCATTTACTGAGTAACCATTATATATACGCTCCTGGTTCAACCTGAGTAGATGGTACACAAACAATAATAATGACATCGTTTGCACTGTTAGAAAGGCATTTAGATTTTCCTGACATACATTGACGTTGAAGGCACTGCCATGAAACTCAGGTACAACTTCATGGTAAAACAGTTTTATGTACAAGTCTCCCCTGTCCAGATGAAGGCATGCCTAGCTGTGAACCAAGACCTGATAATGAAACGATAAAGTTCAAAGGCTCCTTGCAAGGAACGGCTCTTTTACTGCTAGTTCGGTTCTCATCTTGAGCAACACAAAATACTAATGTTGAAACAAAAGGATTTTACATACACAAGGGATCAAGAACCCTGTGCTCCTTAACACACTTAGTCCGTGGTTCATGATTGTAGCATGTAGGTTGTGAACACAATAGGGAATGCTAGATGTACCATTTGTAAGTACTGGTTTTGGTAAGAGACAGTACGAAGACATGGTTTTAAAAATGCAGCTTTGATGCAGATAAAAATGACGCGCTAACCCAATTCAATTTAGTTAACAGGAATCTAGTTTGCTGCCCACACCATTCATAGTTACTGTATGTCTCAGACGTATACCATGGACAAGGCAAATGAAAAGCAAGGTGACAAGAAAGTAGAAAAATTGACCGGATGTAGAAAAACAGTACGTACGCACCGTCACTGTCATTTCTAGTCTTTACCGTCAAACATTCAAAATTTCCCCTAATTCATGGTCTTTTGTTCCAACTCAACTCTTGTGACAAAGAACTCCGATGAAATAGAGCTGTCCAAGTAGATGTCTAGTTTAGGTTAGTGGTTCTTAAACCTGGTCTTGGAAACTCTGCTAGTTATAAAACCTAAATGTTCAGATGTTAAATTCAGATGCTCATTCAGACTGTTCTGAATTACAAATCTGAGAAGTCATTTCTCTCATTCGCCTCAAAGTCTGAATGCATCACCGACAAACACACTCATAGCAGCCATGGAACGTGTTAACTGCTTTTCAATTAGTTTCACATCGTCAGCCCGTCTCGATAACCACGAAACAGACGGCATGTTGTGGACTGCACTACAGCCACTTGGAAAAGCTGTGTCTGTTTGTTCGAGTCATGGACAAAAAGAGGCCCAAGAACGACAACTAGAAATTCATTTTATTTTCTAGTTAACCTTATATTAGGTTGGAATGTGAATGTAGTTTGTCTACACAGCTGTGAAAATGTTTTGTTTTTTTTTCAGTGAACCTGGTAGCCAAAAGAAATGTCAAATTTCCATTTAACAATGAAGCTGTCGATGATTAGAAGCATTTTTTGAAGGAAACCTTGCAAATGAAAGTCCAGAGAAATTGGTTAAGGTCATTTAAATGTCCTATTCTTCAAAAATGCAGTAATAGTAATCTTTCTTTTAAAAAAAAAAAAAAAAAATTAGTGGGGGGGTGGTCGTCAGGAAAATCGTTGACACCAAAATAACCTAGCGTGTCTAAGGGATGAGCTCGTCAATGGATATCCTATTCAAATGACTGTATAATTATTTTGGGTGCAGGCCTTGGTGCATGACCCAGATGAATGTAATGGAAGCAGAAACTGGTAGGACAGCCAGAGTACCCTGCACATCTCCATACACAGCGGACGGTGTGGATAGCTTGTTGGGTACGCACTCGAGGGCCAAACTTGCAACCCTGCTGCAGAACAGTCCCGCCCCATCCTGACCGTGCCAGGTTCCCTCCCTTTAATTGTGTCATCACTACGGATTCGGTGAAGCACGTGACAACGACACTCTAACAGGAAGCACCACAGTCAACACTGGTGGAGCACAAAAACTATTGGAGCATCCAAAACACGGACCACATATTAAGGCTTTAATTATTCGATGTAGGGAAAAAAACAAAAGCTAGATAATGCTTACATGTAGCAATACCACAGTGAGTTAAGGCTCAAGGGTGTTTCATCCATTAATGATAGCAGTAAAACATCAGCAAACTTTACATTCATTTGTCAACAGTCTCAAAAAATAAGCAACCCTCACAATACAGCAAACAGAATTTAAACAAAATACTTAATGAATTGAAGCTCTGCAGTTTTCATTAACTCATCAGTGAATGATGATTCCCCATGTCCCTCAAGGAGTGTATTTACAAAATAAAATTTTAAAAGACGGTCAACGAAAACTACACACCACAACCGAAGGTCAACTGAAAATGACACATTAATGGCAGGAGGGTGATTAGGTGAGGTGCTTCAGACAGGGGAGTTGTATACTCAAACCTCAGGATGATTTCTCATGTGGCACATCGAAAGAGAAGGCCACCCTCAGATGGCCAGATATCTGCACCCGATTGCACTTAAACTACTGTTAGTCAATTCACTTAAATTGTTTAACTGCAGTTCAACAAACTGATGCGCGTGACTTTTTTTGCTAACTGTTAAAAGGTGGAAGAAAAACATGAGAACACCCCCCCCAAACAAACTCACCACACAGGAGGCCAAAGTCAACCATCAACATGAAGGAGGGAAGCTAGTCTTAAGACTATCCATTCACAAATACCTACAGCTGAGATTTCAAAGACTTTAAAATGATTCACAAATTCTGCATATCTTTAAAAAAAAAAAAAAAAAAAAAGACTTGCCCTAACAATGTTCTCTCATGCCATTATTGCAAGTAGGCCTACACACTGCAGCAGTATATTTTCGATGTTGAAGAAGCTGTAATGTAAAGTTATTTAGCGAAATCACAGTGGTGGTAGTTGATGCTGCATATGGCATATCTGTGGTGAGAAATTCAGTTTCAAATATATTTATTTATTTTATTTATTTATTTATATATATATATATATATATATATATATGATATATATTTTTCTTTCAGGTGAAATGGATTTGGATAGATAGGTTTGCATGTGTTTTGAGAAATGGGCAGAAGACCAAGCAGAGGAACTCTGTAAAATCCTGCAAGCAGCATACATTGTATGGAGGGACACTCATGATTAATCAACACAACCAAACTGACACACCTCATTTCTGCAGGCTACAGGTGATATTCAAGCTGACACAATACCAGATTGGGGATCTGTTTCAGTTCTGATATAGACAAAGCATTAGCATGCTCCTTAATTCAAACTTTGATTCTGACAGTGAAGACAGTGAAACCTGACACAACACTCACCCTATGTAATGATCCGAGTCGTTCGGGAAGATCGCGCAATTTAAAAATAACCCTAAATCAATTATGTTACCTCAAAAAAAAAAAAAAGTCACATATCGAGCTTCAGTACCTTTCATGAGACTTGAATTTTGTTGCATGAATAAAGGTGAGCGTGTCCGCCAACAGGAAAATTCCACAAGGATGCCAAACACGATTTTGATCTAAACCTTCAACAGAATGTACATTTTAATCACTGACTATAGTCAGTGTTATCGGTACCATTGTGCATGTAACATCACTGCTCTAGGTAGAATACAAAAAACCCAGTCTCTTCACTCTGCCGTCCTCCTTCAAGCCAGAATGAAGAGATATCGATTCTCTTTTTCCAAATGGAGCTTAAGTCACTAGGATCCAGCGTTACAACTTTCTTCACTGCAATACCATACCGAAGATCAAGTGGGAAATGTTTCGACCAAAGGGGGGAAAAAGAAAAAAATTTATATATGTATATATATATATATACCAAACACGCGTTGTTCCAGTAAGCACTGACAATAATATGTTGTTAGGTTTAGTGTTGTAGAGGCCACAACACTGGCTGCATTCTAAACAAACATTTACAACACAGTTAACAGTGAAACCTATAGAATCTCAGTGCAAGTAAGTCAACTCCATACTTGTAAGGTAAGCCTTTGGCCTTTAGTAACGCGCTCTGTCAAGTCCACTCTGGCTGAAGCGGCAGAGCCCATGCACTACGGCTGCGACGGCGGGTGTGAGGCAGCGGCCGCCTGGGACGTGGGAGGCTGGTTCGGGGCGGGCTGGGTCAGTGGGGGGGGTGGAGGAGGGGGCTGCGTCCCGGGCTGCGTGTTGGGGGAAGGCGGTGGAGTCGGGCGCTTGAATTTATCGGGGCTGTTGCTCCTCCTTGGAGATGGCCTCTGCGTGGGACAGAAGACAACAGTTCTTGAAATGATCTAGATTGTCTTTACTCCTGGCTCCAGGGCACCTCCCTGCTCTCCTCATTAGACAGCTCGTTAAAGAGTATTGTGATGGAAATGCACCGTTCAGTCAAGCACATCAGTGACTGCAGACCAGAAATGAGCACTAGGTACCCCCTAAGGCACATTTTATGGCCTGTTCCTGTACCAAAACACTGCTACCTTCGGGAGTCTCCGCAAGACCACTGGCGCATCTCACATGCTACTAGAGAAGGTGTTCTGCCCTAAGAGTACATTTGGTGGGCGCGGGGGAGCGAGAGCGGACTCACCGTCACGCCGTGAGAGGAGCCCACGTGGACGTGGAGACCTGGAGGGTTGTAGTAGGACATGCCAGCTCTGGTCAAGGTGGCAGGGGGAGTGAACCCCACCGTGTGGCTTGCATACGACAACCCTGGGGGAGAGGGAGGGAGGCAGGCGTTGAAGATCAGGAAGCGACCGGCAGGCCGAACACCACTGTGAGCCTCCCACTAATCAGGCTCAATGGGAAGCAGCACCACTGCGAGATCTGAAGCTCCAGGCTGAAGCACACTCTCTTCAGGCTCTCTTACAAGTTATTTTGTATAGTTCTGCATAGCTGAGATCGAAAAATCACACATGCATAAAAACCCGGTGCAAATATCAATCTGGTCGGAGGTGCTGACGTGCTACAGCAGTGCGTGGAGCGGTTGAAGATATTCTCACGACCCCAGGGTTGTCTGCAGAGCTCTTTTGAGGTTCCCTTAACCCAAACTCTTCAATAATGTTTTCATTTGTATAAATTGGTAAAATATATTGTTTCTATGGATGATAAATGGAAATATAATCCTTGGACAGTCACACAAAACTTAAAGGGACAGATATTAGATAAAAATGACCAGTTAAACAGGAAATTCACAGTGGAAGAAGATATGGTAGACAGCATTCAGGTCTGTACTAATTACACAAAATTACAGCGGACGTTTAATCCCTTATCTTAGATAAGGTTAAGGGTTGCACATTTCACAACATGCTAAGTCCATGAACTTGATGTTGACACTCAATTACCTAAAAATCTGATGCAACGCAGAACAAGATATACTCACTGTGCAGTTCAACAAACCCTTAATAATAAGGGCTTCACCTGACACCATACGGCTATACTTCTTTGAACCTTGACCAGAATGCCTAAACTCTAATTACCACCATCTCAGGTTTGTTGAAATAGTCACAGAAATGACTATAAAATCATATTTTGATAACCCAGATGGAGGGGGTTGTGTGCTTTGTATCCAGGAGAACCTTTCAGAAGTAGACTCAGCAAAAGCGATACTCTAATGTCAGTTGTTTTCCAGTCTCAGCATCAGAGCTGCTTCAACTCCTTATTTCATGTTCATTCGTAGAGCCCCCTCCAAGGACTCATTTTCCCATAAACCCCTGGGGCTCAGACAAGGTAAAGGTCAGTCATGACAGCACCATGCTGAGGATAGTAGGAAACTACCAGATGGGACTGACAAATTAGGAAACCAGGCATGAACTGTATTATGTATCAGACCAACTAGCAATATTTCATGCAATTTTCCAACACTATAAACACAAGGGAGGGGGAGAAATGAAATACAATTGTTTTGGTGGAAGTCAGTTTGAAATAAAAAACAATGTGGTGAACCGCTGCTGCCAAAAGGGTTATTTAAAGAGTAATAGTGAGTCTTGCTGTCCACGAGGTCGAACGAAGAACTGAATAAATCAGGAGCAACTTGAAGCCAAAATAAAGTATCTACTCTCCAGGGCAACTCCTGGTGTGACTGGAAACGCTCACATCTGCTGACTCTTCAGAGACAGAGGAAAAAAAATAACAGCTTGCTGAAAACCAAATATTCTAAGGTCAAAACATAATTCAGTCAATCCCCCCCCCACATAGGAAGTCAAACTGTTTACATACCTGGTGAAATGGGTCTGCTTGAACTCGGAGAGGGCGTGTACGGTATTGGACTCGAAACCGTCCGTGGACGAAGTCCTTGAGCAGACATCTCGTTAAAGTACCTACAGGAGAGCAGATGGATCCAGTTAAACCGTGACCCGAACTATGCGTACCTCTGAGCAGTGATCCCTCCCTCCCCCCCCACGGTGGCCTGTGTATCACCCATCCAAGACGACAGCAGCCTCCGCACACGAGTACAGAGTTGGACCCGGCGGCACACGGGCCCCACCTTTCTGCATCTCCGCACGGAGAGGCGGTGTGACTGACATCTCGCTCCCCTGACTCCAGTTACATCACTTATGATCAAATGCTGCTTTTAATTCAACTGCATGCAGGCACCTCTCATCATCCATCTCCAGGCTTGACTCGCTCTCAGACAGCTGCCTGCACAGGGCCTCCCTGCGCTCCATCTCCCTCTGTAGCTTCCTCTGCAGGCGAATGTTCTCCTCACGCATGTGCCGCTCCTCCTCGATGTACTGGGCTCTCTTCTCCGTGTCTGTGAATGTCAAAGCGGGGCATGCAGCGGTAAGAGCTTCGCGTCACCATTAAGACACACCGGCAGCACGCCGCGGGGCAGACGTACGTAGTTACCAAGTCCCGAAAACTTTTGAAAGGCCACGTGGGGCCACACACGGTGAGATTTTGTTGATTGTCGCCAAGACGAGAATAAGTTTTCCGACACGCACTAAAAAAAACACCCACATGAAAGTACTGTCTGGTGAGGAAACCACTCTTAGGATTTCATCAGCCATTTCATCGTGCATCGATTTTGGCTGTGTAAACTGGCCAGGGTCAGAGTTCCATCTAGTGGCAACCAAGTGTAATGGCATGACCAATGCATAACATTCCCTTCCTTTAAAAAGGGGAGTAAAATAAAATCAGCTTAATTTTTTCCATGAAATGTAAGAATGTTAGGTTTTTCAATAACAGTATCACCAAACAGGCATCAAACACTGAGGCAAGGTTACTGGGTTTCCACAGCAACACAACGGCGATGCTCGAGGCCACGCACGCTGTAATTCGGCAGTTCGCAGGTTCTTCTTCAGTCTCTCCACCTCATTCTTCAGGAAACGGATGTGCCGCATCATATTCTCGGGGGAGTCTATCTCCATCGATATGTCCCTTGGAGATGGTGGCGCTGACACCGGCTGGTCCAGTTTCTCCTGCAGGATCCTGCAGTTCCGAGGAGAGGTCGGGTTAACCAAACCCCCCCCCCATCTTCATGGGCAGCTCCTTCGGCCCTGCGGTTACTTTCCACAGCGTGGGTTTAAATCATTCATTTATGCTACGACTCTCCTGTTACATTACAGGATGCCCCTTGAAGAGCCAGCTGAAGGACAATGACACTAATAAACTTAAGACTAGGAAAAAAGTGTGTGTGTGTCACAGTGAAAAAGGCTCTGGTTATAAGCATGTCGGAGAAAAAGGGAAAGCAGGTATGCAGGTTAACGCGACATTTCTTCAAGAACTCACCTTTTCTCAGCTTCCAGCTTGTCCATCCTCTTCCAGAGCCGATTGACAAGAGCTTCCTGTTCCTGCTCCAGGGTGTTCTCCAGGTCGATCTTCTCGCGTCTGAGCTGGAAACATCCGGCAAGACCAAAGCGGTCATCCTGATGTCACTACGAACTTACGGTTCTCTCTCAACAGAACGCGAGACGGAATGAGTCAGTTAAGGTACTCAAAAACGGCTGACGTTACCACTAGAGTAGTTTCGCTAGCCTTTGAAACACAGTTATGGCGGGTAGTTGAGCTTAACGGACATACAGAGGTGGGAGGTTTAGCTGACTCAAGCACACTGCAGATCTGCCATGTGACTTTTTCCACAGGGTGGCGTTAGTACCACCACTGCCGTGTGCAAATTCACCACTTCAAAATTGCCCTTAAAGGTACACACGGTCAACAGCGACATTCAGCAGGCCTCATTTGGCACCCACCTGCTCCAGGGTCAGCTGCTTGGAGATGGTGTCGTTCTCCAGCTTCTTGATCTTCTTCATTAGCTTGTTCACCTGGAATTCCTGCTCTTGCTCCAAGTGCTGCTCTAGCTCAGCTTTCTCGTGTTGCAGCTAGAAGCGGGGGGAGGGGGGGCACCCAAGCTGAGACGTTTATAAACGGCTTCATCGATACACGCCCCCACCTCCTTTATCAGGCTAATTGCAGCTTTGTCTGGATCATGAAAAAGCAATTTAACACTGCCCTTTATGTTACAAAGGATCTTTTTATTAGCTGGCCTACCCTTGCTAAACTGATTTGACAACCTGTACTGGATTGAGCTTCCAAACCTACTTCACTCCATAGATGACACAAATGACAAAATGTTGATTTTGCAGATATCTACATGCCCCACAACACGTCCTTCGCTTTCTCGGTGCATGCTGATGTTGAACATTACATTTCCCGTCGAGATGACCGTGCTAGAAACGGTAGGTATTTCTGTTGCTTTTTTGTGCTGATTTTAAAGGACTCTTCGAGGGGACCAATCACATTTGTCAGTGGGTGCCTCGTTTTGACCGGCTGCTCTGCACTGTAGCGTTACTTGCAACCAGGAAAGGCCGACATCTGGAGCCGACCAGCACTTCTACTAGAAGAGTAATCTGCCCGTTACTCTGGAAATTGCAGGGAGAACATATAAAATTAACCAGTGAAAGACTACAAACAAACACAAAAACACACATCTGAGGGACATCCAAAAACGCGTTCTACACGTGGCATAAGGGGTTCGCTCACGCGCCGCAAAGCAGTTGACACAACCACGTGTGTCATTCCTGCACGTAGAGGAATCCGAGCCCGATGACAAGCGACAGAGTCTCAGCTGCCTGTGGCCTTCCGCTCCCACCAACGTGACGCAGTCAGTCCGCACGCCTCCGGAATCAGACGCATTCCACATATCCGATACCCTTGACTCACTGGATTAAAACCCGCACGGCTCTGGAGGAGATCTTAAATCACGCCAGCAGAGCATGTGGAGCGCTGACACCTATCCCACCGGCGTCTCCCTCACTCTCGAACCATCCTGAAGATCCGCCGTTTCCCTGGCTACCACGAGGACCCCATACTTACCTGCATGAGCTTCCGTGAGAGCTCGTTGGTGAGGAACTCCTCCTCTTTCTCATAGTTGACGGCAAGGGTTTCCTTTTCTTTCTGCAGCGCCTGGATCTTCTTAAAAAGGGTGTTACTGATGAATTCCTCTTCTTGTTCTGCCCGTGCTTGCTGTTAATTTAAAAAAAAAAAAGAAAGAAAACAAAATGAAACTGACAATGGGGGCCAACACAATGCATTGATGTCACGCAATCCTGTCTTTTACCAACTCTTTGTAGTAAATATATTCTGCAGATGTCCGATTGCGAAAACCTGCTGTGTGCTTCACATTTAATATAGTAATTTAACCTGAGAAAAGCCTGCAGAGTCACATGGATTTGCATTCGTATACCAAAAATTTGGCGAAATTACTTGTGGGCAAACAAAGTCACATTCAAAGATGAAAAGGACTCTTATACCCCATCTCAGCTACTGGCAAACAAAAATGCATTTTAAAAACCTACTTAATCATCTTATACCAAAGGACGTGATTTTAATACATAAATATGCAAGTTGAGTTCAACTAAGGGCAAAGTCATTATGGGATGGCTATATTTCAGCAAGCACATGGCACAAGCCCATATATCTGAAATTTATGCACTACTGAAATGGGTCTAAACTTTATTTAAAGTATCTACCCTTGACTCACCACTTCGGAGAATTAAGGGGCTGGGGTAACGCAACAGATGCTGGAAAGATTTATAACTTGGCAGGGATGCTTTTCTGTGCAGACCAGTCAGATGAGACTTACCCGTGCCTTGGCTCAACATACACTAAACATGGCAGACACAAACCCCACCCTGCAGTCACAATTGAGAAAAAAATATTAAAAGAAAAAAAATAGGCTCTCGTTGCCACATCATCGTGGCAGCAATTTACCCTCTAGGATAAAAGACTTTCACAAACAGTCTCACTACTGTCCATCAGACTCAAGCAGCCAGTCCTCCTTTGGTGAACACTGTTCTTGTGACAGAATCAAGCATTAATTTAAAAAAAATGGCATAAATACTTCTCTTTCTGGGGCTATGAAGTATTTGTTCTACTTTACTTTTTCTAGTCAAGCCAATGCGTATGCAAAAGCTGTCAGAAAACAAGGAAATTCAACCCACCCACTGGAGATTGCAGCTCTTTGCATTTCACAACAATAACTAATAAAGAGAACTGAAGACAGGGAGAAATGCATCCAGGAGTGCACAGCATCACAGCCACACAGGAAAGCACACCATCAGCAGTGCAGTTCTTTAATGAAACTAACTGGAACACAGTAGGGACAACCAATGCTGGTGCTAAATGGTAGTTTGGGATACTCTCACTCACGATGGGTTTTGATGCCGCATTTGTCACATCACTAGGAACAAGCACTTCTCTTAACCAGGAGCAATAAAACAGTAGTATTCTTTACAGTGTCACTAACGGCAATGCAGACACCACCAAGCGACAACCTGAATTCCTCTTTTGAAGAGTTACACTCCAAAGGTGAGATTATGTGAAGTTCAGCATGGTATTTACCTGCATTAAAATATAACCTGACACGTAATGTTTTCTAAAAATTTTCCTTCTCCCAGAATATAAATCCATGCATAAAGGCCCACTGGGGCACCAAAACAATTACGTGGGGCAGTAATACTTAGAAAAATGAAAAACAATGCATTGTATTACAGAGGATATTAATAAAGTTAGAATGATTATGTGATAAAACCTTGTTGAAAAAATGAATTGTACAGTACTGTTTCGTGAAGTGCGTTCTACATAAAGGGATTATTCGACCTGTTAGCATATTTATGTTCAGTACCCGCTGAATCAAAAAACATGCTACACTTCATGAAGGTTCAGTGTTCGCTCCCCACTGTGCCACTGGAAACAGACAAATGTCCAGAAATGGCAGATCTATGGCTCTCAAGCTGTAATTTATCCACGCAAGTAGGAAACAGCCGAGACATTACCGTCACCACACACGAAAGGACAGTGAGAGCTGACAGACTCACACTTTCTTTCAGAGGATGACTCGCAAATTTGGTACTGCAAGGGCACCACTGACCAGCACCTGCTCCATTAAGAAACATGATTAAACAGAAAGACGCGGCTTTCCACATCTGAGATGAGACAACAAAACATAGGCAAACGCAGCTGCAATTAAGGGAGCGGTTGTTAATTTTGGTGGTTGTTAATTTAGGGGATTTAAAAACAAACAAGGGGCTGAAGAAGAAAATTTGATCTTTGTACCTACCCACACACATTCTATGCAATATTTTCTTGGGGAAATGAAACTAGCTGTGAGCCAAAGCAATGACTAACAGAACCATGTTAAGATGTAAACCTCAGAACGCAAGAGCCTGATTCATAAGGCTGCCGTTTATTTTGTAAGTGCAGGCTGTGCGCACGAAGGCACCGTGTTGAACGCCCGAAGATCTCACAATCTGGCCTGCAAAATTAGAAAAGCAGCTTCCATTCAAATGTATTATAGTTGTGTACACAGGTAACTACAATATGTGCACAGACCAACACACTCCGGCGCCTGTCACACTGAACGGCCGAAGGCATCCACACACACAGACACACAAAGGGAGTGTTTCAACGGTGCCTGCATCCACTGGACTTCTTTGTGACGACAGCCATTCATTGTTCCCACTGAATGCATATTAAAAGTACAAGTTAAAGAACAAGGATTGTAGACAGCGCTACAACGCAAGTCCTTTCTGGTACCAGGTCCACCTTCCGCTTTTGTTTCGATACAGCCCAGCAGCAGATGTCTTGAACTGCATTCTTAAACCACCGGTCTCGAATTCCGGCACCCCACATACACCGACCATCACACTCAGCAGCATTATTTGACACACTACAGGGCAATTAAAAAGATGCCACCTCTCCAAGCGGTTCAGGAGAACAAACCCGAAGTCTGCCAGTCATACACTAGCTGAACCCTGTGCAGTGTGGGAACAATGGATTTAGTATCTGCCACTCAATACCAGCACGGCGTACACCTCCCAGAACCCAGGTGTGTGACAATCTGGCCTCCTACACGTATTCATATGGGCGACAGCTGCCCGAGAACCTCACTTGCTGCACTCCTTTAAATACCTGTAAGTAGCGAACGGACAAATGAGGCTTCAGAGCCTTTGGTGGGCGGGCATATCCTAAACTAACCAATCAATGCCGGCGCTAAATGAGGCTTCAAAGCCTTTGGTGGGTGGGAGTCTCCAAAAGCAACCAATCAGCGGTGGCGATGGCCTCGTTTGTCCCTTCACTACCTGTAGGCAGCAAAGCGGCCATCCCACGGTGCTGGCCGAACACCCAGTAAAGGCCACAACTACGCAAAGGGAAAAACGGCGACACAAAGCGGCACCCTGCACACTACGGGGGGGGGTGCTTTTCTGGCACCAATAACAGAAAGTCACAAGGGGTAACGCTGGGCCAAGACAGCAGGACTGCTTCCTTTCAGGTCTACGTTTCCCCTCAGCCTGCTGCATTTATTAAATAATCACCACGCTTCAAATATTAAAGAGCGCTGCTGTCGTGACTAACACGAAAAGCCCGTCGGTCAGGCACCCCATTGTCCGCAATTCCAGACGAATGCCCCTAGCTGAAGCCCACGGCTCCCAGACCCGCAAAGGGCCGCACTGCACACCAAAAACGGCCTAAAAAATAATAATAATAATAATAATAATAATAAAAAAAAGAGCACCCGGGGAGTGGTGGGCGGACACCGGCCGTCGTCTGCATGACATGCTAGCTGGCTAACTAGCCCGGCGGGCCTGCGGCTCTCCGGACAGCCTGTTATCGGCGAGTCGGCCCGCAGCACAGCCGCTCGGAGTAACCCGGGAGGGGGGATGAAGGGGCTCCGCCGTGGGTCACCGTGGGTACGCGGGCTGAGCGTGTTAGCATCGCCCGCCCCGGAGGGCGCCGCGCTGGCCTGTTCACACCGACGCGGAGCCTCGACCTGGAGGTCCTACGATCGTCAGCGGCGCTGCACGTCAAGCCGCGCTTCATCACCGCGACTCACAATGGTGACGCTGGCCTTGCGCAGGTCCCGGTTCTCCTCCTGCAGCGCCTTGCACTTCAGCTTGAACGTCTCCAGCTCGATCTTCAGCACCTTGTTCTCCTGCTGCAGCGAGGCCAGCCGATTGGTGAGCTCCTCCAGCCGAAAGGGCGAGATCACGATGCCCGGCTTGCCGGAGGCCGACGAGGACGAGCACTGCGGGACGGCCGCGCCGCTGCTGCTGCTGCCGGCCCCGTCGGTGTCGCTCTCGCTCGCGCTGTCCGCCATGATCGACCGAGTGATGGGGAGCTTCGCGAGCGCAATGATTCAACTTGGCCGGTACGCTGGGGGAGCGGCGCGGCGAGCGCCTCCGCGCGGCAGCTGCGGGAATTGCATCCGCGATGATGGGGGGAGCGACCTCTAGCGACAGAGACCGGAAAACGCAGCCACGTCTATGGCGATGGAAAGCACGTTTTCATATATGGTGAATAAGAAATTAAACTACAAACAAGTGTAAGATTAGTAAATTGTAGATGTGAAGATTACATCTGTTTTAAAGACACATTTAGCAGTAGTTGTGAATACTGGGTTTATGTTAACACGTGGTACATTTAAAATGTGTCAAAATGCTGCAATGTCAGATAGAAAACTGGACAACTAGTTATGAAACTGTGATAAGTTGACATAACTACATTGATTCAATGACTGTGATGGTCACTGAGGAATTTTACTCTTCCTTTCAGCTCCACTTTTTTCCATTCACACTGGGGATTATATTTCTAGGTGGAAGTCTAACAGCGTTTCAACGATACATTTTACATTTTAGAGTGCATGAAATGTGTGATCTCATACGATAAATGTGGCATGTCTATGTTTTACGAGTGTTCTTGGAATACAGTGCAACCTTAAATACCTTACAATATATTCTACTTTGGCGCGCACATGTAAGGGGCAAGGCAGTGAAGTTGCTGGAATCTATTCAATCACTTTGGTCTTGTATTCTTTATTGTCGGTGGCACGAGTAAGATAACATATGAATTACTGGCATCTGTTCCATGGTGCATCCCTGCCTTGTGCTCCATGCTGGCCTGTAGGCAGCATCCTGCACCCTGAGCCCGACCAGGATAAACGGTTGGAAGATGGATGGATATCTTCTGAGCATCGCACAGCATTCCCTTAACAGTCTTTACTGTCGCTTCTTTTAGTGTCTAAGCCTTGTGCCTCTATATCACCCCAGCTGAATGTAATGATTTGAGTAAATGGCGTAATGCTTAATAAGAACCCTGATAGTCATCAGTTAGCTAAAAGCTAATGAAGAGACGAACACATTATGTAGAAAATTAGCTGAATTATCCTGTTAAGAGTGACACCATTAGACTGTAGATGTAACTCGGGATCTGTTTAAATTTTACTTGAAAAGAAAAATGTTTATCGAAGGGTTTTAGTTACAAATCCATCAACGGAAGCCTGAGCCATTCCAAAATGAACAGATGATGTTACCAGTGCATGACAATAATTGCACAAGAAAAGACACAATTCCAGAGTTCAACACAATTTATTTTGTTTAAATAATCAACTAGATCATCCAGTGTCTGTTTTTCATACATACGTTATTAGATCTACTATCAATGAATGCCTTAGGTGTTCTTGTATGAATATTTTCAATGTAAGGAAATATTTCACCAAAACCCAAATAAAAATGCCCCTTTAAACCACAGCAGCCTGAAAACCTATTGATACACTGCTATAATGATTACTGTCATTCGGCTTACAAAGACTTCTATATCATATAGCCAATACACAGGATGCATTTATAATTTTACAGCGTGCCAATCTGCTGGACACATTCCAATAACTTGTCCTTTTCCTTTTCGAGCGTACAGTCTACAACTGCATGTTAGGGAACAGAAAACTTTACATAAGCATTTAAAGAAACCCTAATCTACCTCCCCCCACCCCACCCCCCCCCAAATCCCCTACATGATGCATAACCTTTAGTTTTTGTTTTTTTTTTATAAAACCAGCAATAGTGACAAATGTTAGGGCTATGCATGTGTACACAGACATTTCTTCTGTCTTATTCTTAATACAGTGTTTGCAAACTTAGAAAAATTGTAATTAAAATAAGGTGAATCACATGCATCAAAATATTAGTACTCTGAAGAAATATTTTCACAGGACTACAGATATTCCCGTTTTGAGAATTATTGAGTCGCAACAAGTTTTAAAGAAATGTCCCATGTTAAAACCAAGCTAGCTTTTTTTTTCCCCATTTACAAACATTTTACCAGCTAATAATTGTACAACAAAATGGGAAGTTACACTCAAACCTTCCGTTAAAAGTGGAACCAATGTCTATTTATTTCCAATACACTTGGAATACTTCCTCAGTGTATCCAGAATCTGTAAGCTACCCATTTTTTTTTTTTTTTGTAGAATTTATACAGTGTAATTTATATACAGCAAGATCACTCATAATTTTGTTAAAAAAGAAACAAAACAGCATTTTAAACCCCAACATCACGGGTCCAAGAAAAAAATATAAGGCGAGTGAAGGAGTTGATTTTGAAATGTTCCTCTGTTCTCTCCAATCAGATTTGTTTTCGTGCCATCTTTGGTCACAGAAATATTTGCTCAGGTGCTGCTGATGCTGTTAACATAAGGGCTCCTCTCGTCTGCGATGCTAAAGGACATCTTTCTTGGATTGCTGACACCATGACCAAAAACGTCAACGTTCATGACACTCCGGGTCATCGGCAGAAAGTGAGGTTCATGCTCATGCTAAATGGGAAAAAAAAAAAAAAAACATCCCCTTTCGGTAAACCATGCGTTTATGCGGAAGTCGGCGACACTCCTTCAGTCAGCCCACACCCGGCTTTTGGGTTTCCAGTAATTGCCCCCCAGGAAGAACTGTGGAAAAACATTTTCAAACCTAAAAAAAAAAAAAAAACAGCAACATTTTGAATGATTATAATTCTTTACTGATTAACAATAAGGTATAAGGTAAACTTGCACAACTACACAGTTACACTGAAATGAAAGAATTACTAAAACTCTTGGATGGATTTTACATAATTGGTACACAGACAATTCCACACAACAAACTCTAAGGACATACACTTGTGTCCTCACAATAAAAAAAAAAAAAAAAAAAAAAGACTGCTTCAGTTGACCAGTTTCGGCTGCCCTCTGATATTATTGAAACCCTGCCATATATCAGCGAGTCCCCACTAAATCCTGCTCGGTTCCACCATCTTTTGTATATAAACAATGCCATGTAATGTCGTGACATAACCTTTGTAAAGGGGTTTAATCGGCCAGCCAATCAGATTGCGCGGGCACGCTAATGCTTGCCCTGCTTCAATAAGGCTGACAGAGCAGGCCAGCGAGGGATAAAGAGGCGGCAGTTGGAATGCCTGCTTTTGGTTTGCTTTCATTTAGCAGCGTCTGTGTGTTATCTGTGGAGGTGGATTTCCATGCTGAAAGGGGTCACGAAGCAATCTCCCGTTGTGCTTCCCACACCGACCGGCATTGAGCCAGGACTCTCAATAAGAATTTTATTTTGGGCTAGTTATGCTGAATGCCACCACCCTCCCTGTCCCAAGCCAGACCAGCCCACCTTGGATCTGAAGCAGGAGGGGCACACATACCAGGGTAGAGATCCATGTCAGTTACGATTTCATCTTTTTCTCCCCCTGTCTCCCCTCCTTCTTTTTCTTTTTGGTTCCTTCCTCGGGCTGAAATATAGACAAGGGTGCATAAGAAAATGGAGGAGAGAATAGCTACAAACCCTTTTGTGCAACACGCCAAGGCTTACTCAGGATGCACAAAAGATAAGTGTTCCAAAAGTCTTCTGGGGAAAAAAAAGGTTAGAAATCGTCATATGCGGGTTATCTGGTCTCATTCACGTTTATGAACATCAACAGCACCTGATACACAAGCAGCACACGGCACACAACGAATAGAAGGCTTTTCAAACCACGTTCACCTGGAAGAATTCTGGGAAAGAGAAAGTTGTGAATTATGAACACTTTAACACACTTTAAAGTAGCCATAAGCACCCAAAATGCAGCAGACTGGAATACTCTGAGACACATCAAGCAGACGTGAAATGAAAATGCTTTATCCGTTCCACTCCAGATGCAGCCTGGATCACCGGCACATCAAACCATGGCAAAAACCACGTTCTGAACCTCCACACTCAGTATGAGCAGAAGAGCTGATGCTGGATTTTCATCTTTGTGCCAACCTTGGCTTTGGCCTTCTGCGTGCCTAAGACCTCAGAGCAAGCTCCCGCCTCAGATTTAGGAGTCTGCTTGGAGCCTCCTTCTCTTTTCTTGACCTCTTGTTCTCTGCCATCTGAAGTAACCACACGGCGGATTACTTTTCTGATGACCTGCGGGAGGGGACATGGTCATGTCACCCAGAGCCTGCGGTCGGACACAGGAAGAGAAGGATAAACAGCAGCCAGGTAATGTCAGAAAGACGATGGGGGGGTGGACGTTACTTTTCTGGTGATGACGTTACCATCCTCATCCGTAAATTGCTCCTCTGTCACCGATTCTCCGGGGATGTTTTTCGCCTGTTCTCCCTAAAGGATGAACGTTAGAATGCAGGTAGTGTTCTTGCTGCCTTAACTGTCTAGGACAACGTGCTCCCTCAAGCTGGCGAATAATAGTTAAAGACCTTTAGGATCCCCACTACTTTTCTTGGTAAGAGCTGAGTACTTTGGAACCCAGTTATCTCCACTGTGTAATCTGTAGGACCTTTATTTTGAACAATTTCTAGAAGGCTGTATAAAAAAGTCGTACGAAATTTCAGTCTTGGTTGTCCAATATTCCTGGTAAAGAAAGTGGACTTAACAAACATGGGGATCATAAATTCCAATACTAAAGGATTTGCAGTGAAAAACAAGACAAGGGTGGACAAAAAAAAAAAAATTCACAAACTGTAATTAAAGGCCAGTAATGTTCATAATTATTGTCCCAAAAATACTTTTTGAAAGCTCAATGGATTCAGTTAACCTTGTTTAAATGACCCCTTTTCAAGGTGGTTAGAATGAGGTTTTTTTGCACACCCTTTGAGTGAGGAAAAAAATGTGAAGCAAAACACACCACTTGCACGTTTCCAGCACACATTTACGACATAACTACTCTAGTGTCCTCATGGGGCAGAGAGGAGATGAGCCAGTGAAAAAGTGACTTAGGGACCCTCAAAGATGTGGCAGATCGTAAACATGCCGGTCGCCTGAGAAAAACATCTACCAGAGCGCAGGAAATCCATCACCCCAAGCATATGGTCGCAGTGCACACTCCACAGCAAACCGACCACAATACAAGCAGTCGGACTTGACTAGGACACCGCAAATTGGATACCTTCAAGATCACTCTCCGCCGAATTACCCTTGTGGTGACAGTTTGTTCTTCATCCGAGCCAAACTCGTTGCTTCTATGCTCCTGACAAAAGTATGTCAGGTCACATTTCATTATTACTTCATTCCGAAACAGCTGACATCGGAAAATGCCTGAAGTGTTATCGTCTGCAACCTGCTCAACGCTCCAAAATAAATGCACTTTCCAGAAGGCTGGAGTACAATCAGAACTGTAGGATTACGTAGTTATGAAGCACACCTTCTGAAGGGAACACTGTTATTGGTTACAGTTTAGTTTGGTTTTTACAGTTTAATGACACATAAAGGAACGAAACTCATAGAAGGTAACAAAAAATATCTTTTGATTCTGGATGTGTGCCTCTGTAGTCTCTGTTGGTAAGTGGGAGAGTGAAAAACAACAAAATAAGCTTTGAATGATTGCTTTTATCACGTAACATATTCTGAACTCTACCTGGATTTTGTGCTCAGACAATAGAGTTTCTTCGTCCTTGCTGCTTTCCAAGGTGGCCTTCTCCACACCCTCGAAGCTCACAGGAGCCTGCGCCATCTTCTGTTTCACCGTGTCCCCATGTGCCTGGCCGTTGGCAGAGCTCGGTGCCATAGGGATGGAGCCAACTGGAGCCGCGAGAGGTGGATGCTCGCCATTTTGTCTCAACTTTCCTTCTTGTCCTTTGGAGGCTGAGGTCACGGAATCAGTAGCGTTCTCTTGGCTACAGGATGACATCGAAGTGCAAAAAATTAGTCTGATGCCACAGACTTTATGACGAGAAAAGGCAACAGAATAAGAATCTGTAACTTGGGCATACCTGTCTTCCTGTTGATTGACCAAGTCGGGGATCAAACTGTGACCTGGTGTGGCCGACTCCACGTTTACGCCTGTGATGTCACTTTGCAAACCTGTAAGTGAAGATATATCCTGTTCTGCCTGTTTTACCTCAAGGAGAATGGCCTGCACCCTTTCCTCTGTCATTTCCTCGCCCTCTGAACCTTCCTCCAGTTTGACGTCTTGTAACAAGGACTTCAATTTTTCCTGTATCATCTCCTCCTCCTCCTCCTCTTCAGAACCCGACTCATTGCTCACTCTCGCTGCATGAGCTCCAGCAGGAAGGACAGAACAGGCCCAGTGCTGCTCTTGTTCCCCAAAAACATCATCCTCTTCTACTACCCGCAAGACATCGTGAAGCCCATGAGAAGATGCTGAGTCATAAGCAGGCTCTGCATCTTCTTCTTCGGCGGCTACATCGCGATCCTTTCCTGACAGACAACCTATAGAGGTGTCTTCTGCTGTGACAGTAGGTGGCTCTCTGTCTGTGGGAGGGCTTGCAGCTGGGGTGAGGGGGGAGGGTAAGGACAGATTGCAGGGTCTACAGACGTTTCTATTTGGAGAGTCTATGCTAGGCTCTTCGCCAAAGAAATCATCCTGCCGAAGCGGGGTAGGTGGCTCATAGTTCAGTTCCACGGGGGTCTGTAGGTCCAGTTCAATGTTCTGGTAACCTGGGCAAAATAACACAGTTGGGCCAGTATGGGGTGCTGTGTCACAAAAACCATGCACTGTAGAGTGTGCTCATGTGTAACAACATGGGTAATGACAAGAACTTGACCACGCATGCATGACACACCAGCAGACTGGAGGGCAAAACGGCCTCAAACCCAGAGCAAGATGCAGCACAACTTGTAGTTACAAATTCTCAAGTGTAGCAGGGTGATTTTAAGCCTGCTTGGTGCTTATGCGATTATAGATTGTTAATGAGTCGTTCATTATAATTGAAAAGACGCATCAAGTCTTCAGAAGCTGTAGTTCTTTTAGAGAACAGCTCCTATTGGTCATGACAGGTTTTAGTTCATTTAGAGAAAAAGCTCATTGAATTGTTAGGTGAAGGATGTGTTTTGAGAAACACAGAGCTGAGAATGGCGGAACAGGAAAGGTGAACAAACAGTAAATCTACGTTTCTGAGATGGATGGATAAAGTTAAGCAAAAGGTAATATGGCGCAGCCAGGGGACAGACTGGAACACGGGCAGAGTAATGTCCCTGGGATGGATACGGCACAAGGGAATGATGGGATGGCACATGGACAATGGGTGACAGGGACTGCCAACCACACTGTCGGAAAGATGGGAAAATGAACAAAAGAAATAGAACAACACACAATGTTAGCCTTATTGCCAAAGGGTGTATAGTGAGAGCTGTAGGCGGAGTCAGCAAGAGGTTGGGGGCAGGGCTTCAGCACCAGCTGAACAGGAAACAGCCAGTATGGCAGCTGTAAAGCAGTTTTCCATCGGTTGCACGGAGCGTGGCAGCAGTGGCAGGGTATGCTCGGTGTGCAGGGCGAGAGGGCGCAAAGGGCCGGGTTTTGCGGAGGAAGCTTCAGAGAAGCAGAAGACGGAGGAAGAAGGGTGCAGGACAAGCAGTCGTTCATGTATTAGCAGTAGCCATGCCGTTAGGATAGGTGAGCGCGACACAGTAAGCCCTATTTGTACAGTAGAGTAATTTTAGGCCATCTGAATGAGAAGTGTTACGGCAAGACAGCACTTTGGTTCTTATAATCACATTTTCATTACCAGTTCACATGTGACTGAGTTAATCATATAATCATTACTGATTTTGATGACAGAATGAAATCATTAAGTGCCTTACAGTAATTTAAGTAAACCTAACAGCGAAGCATGTATTTGGCCTACAGGAATCAACCAATTGTCAAGTATAAGAGATGACGTTATGTACACACTCTTGTATACACAACGTATCTGAATCATTTACAAAATGCTATATACACATACAATATATACTGAACCCAAAGATGTGGTCTAAATCAAAGCTCTAATTCACCTTTTGTTATTGAACTTAATGCATGTTTTTTTTTTTTAAAAAAAACCGGCATTAGGAGATGCCCACTGCCAGTGCTGTATTAAAGTTTGGTAGATAAGTCAAAGTTCTGAAATAAACCAAGTAACATGTTGAAAGGTATGGTTGTTAGTATCATTCTGATTAATCACAGGCTGCCCATGCTTTGATTAGCAAGTAGACAGAATCAGGAAGAAAAGCGTTGCTCAGAATCAGAATTCCAGATAGAATTTCTGCTCGGCTGCCAGAAAATAATTGTT
>JAACJT020000035.1:8913253-8930344 GCA_009936485.2 Gymnarchus niloticus
TATATAGATATCGTTGCAGTTTCAGTCCTGCCGTTATACACAATTTAAAAAGAAAAATAGAAAGAGAGATAGAGGTCAGCTAGATGGGGCTAAACTTTACCATCAGCCTGATCCCGGCAAACAGTGCTATCATCTGCAAAACATCTCGTGCCTGAAATGTTACCATAATCAAATATTGGCCCTTCCAGCAGGGTCACAATATCCATCCGATTAATCTTAGTCAGCACTGCAGTTAAGGCATCCGCTGAAAAGGTAAGTGAAAATAACAATTAAACAACAGTCATTAGCATGAAAGGCATAACTGCAATTTGAACAGGCATGAATACTAATGCTATTTTATTGCTGCTGTTGGACGGAAGCAACAAGCTAAAATAACGTTAACGTAAAATCGATAATTAACTTTAAAGGGATGGGGGGTTGCATATAGGATTTCAGGTCACACGTACTGAATATGTCAGCATTACATATGCTGTGCACTGCATCCTTGCATATATGAAACGCAAACATAGCTACAGTATCTACTCCTTAGCAACCCTCTGTTTACGAACAGGAAGTACACCTCATAACCTTTACACAGACACTTACTTGTAGCATTTTTACCGTCTCTGCTAACCCATCTCTTTAGGAGCATGAAACTCTGTGCTGTCAATGAGTTGGGGTTCTCCACTCGAATGCGATTTATTTCGTCGACGGAGAAATCCATTTCTCTGGCCAGCTCTGCAACACGTGAAACATGTCGATAAGTCGCTTCTTCCAGAACATGCACGCACGACACTGCAGGTGGTACGCCCTAATCCTAGCAATGTCTAAGGCGATGTTGACTAGGGTTCTAGATGCCTAGGGTACTGTCACATGGCTCAAAGGGGTAAGGAGGATGAGGAGGGGAGCTGCTTCAGCAGCAAGACAAGGTGGCATCACTGAAACAGCAGACATCTAATCAGCGGGCATACTGCTGTTCATGTTTTTCCTTCCTGTTTATGTGTGCGTTAGAGCCGTATGGAACTGAAACGGTATGTTTCCATTGTGGGAGTACAAGTGCAATTCCAGACATTCCCTCCGGCTGGCACTAAGTCTCCATTTCTTACCGGTCCAGCTCAGGCCCAGATGGTCAGCTACTATGGCCATCCGCAGGTCAGTCCTCTCACAGGGACTCTGTGGACCTTTGTGCAGAATATAACATTACTATCTTGTTGGTTAGTTAAAGAATACATATTAAGAAGAGACTGCACCCTTTTCTGGCCAAAAAAACAAATGATTTCATAACCTTCTAAATATCTTCCTCTGTTTGTTATATTTTATAAAATATCAGTTTTCAAAAACTAAAGTACGACATCAAAGAGTAAGACTTGAAGTGTATAACCGAATGACAATGGCAAGAAGAGGGATAGCAGTCATTTTTCTAGAGACGACAAATTGTTAACTGGTCACTGTGGTTAGGTATGTGATCATGTAACCTACACAGGCAAATCCTCACGTAAGAGAAACGAAACAAAAACAGAACAAATAAAAACAAAAATCAATGTTTCTAGTACTTCTCATTCTATATATCTCGGTGTAGGAAAGACTAAAAAAAAACAAAAAAAACTGTACATGCGGACGACCTGAGTTCTGTGGTAATGTGGCAGGTCTGTGTGAGTCATAAACCACTCTGTTGCTAGTTGCACAAACACAGACTTGATTATCAGAGGACTATCCAACTTTCTAGTAAACCAATCAGTCTAGCATGCTGCTGTAACCGACTACTACTCAAGAAGGTCGGAATCGGATAGGACAGTAACACAGAGATGACAATGACAGAATGACAGCTACAGTTAAGTCACGCCACAGGCAAACACAACGGCTCATGCACTAAGATCAACAAGTTGAAAGTTTTACAAACTAGGCTTGATCTCCACGACGGGAGCCACGTGGGGCCCAGCAACCTGACTGCCTCCATTGCCACCAGTCCTCCTACTCCTCCTCCTCCTCCTCTCACTGCTGGCCTGTTCAACCTTTGCTCTTACGGGCGCTGCCTCAGTGGACCTAGCAGACCTCGACGTAAAAGACGGTTGAGAGGCTTCTGATAGTGAGGTGTTTCTTGATGTGCTGTCTTCGTCATCAGACAGTTCTGACCGCATCCTTTTCTCTTCATCGGAAATGTGATCCCTCAATTTTATTGTGTCCCTACTAACACCTTTAAAGCAGTCAACAGAGCGTTTGGGGACCTCGCTCAAATGTCCTCTACCTGCCTTTCTAGCGGAGATGCTGTCAGAGCCGGACCTATCTTTCACGGGCAGTCTGGAGGGGGTCTGCTTTGGATTTCCTTTCACTGGCTTTCCTGATTGCAACGTACTTCGCACTAAAACAGAACTTGAATCCTCTCTTTTGACTGCCTTTATCGGGATTCTAGATTTTGGCTGCAAAGTAGCACCGTGATCTACTCTCCTCCTGGCCTCTGGTTTGCCTGCATGTTTTGGCTTCTCCTTGCCCACCATAGTGTTTTGTGTGCGTATCGATGGACCAGGTGCCTTAACCGGCAACCTGGATTTTGGCTGCTTTACTGCAGTTCTCTTGGGTTCGTTAGTTTTGGCTTGTTCACACGTCACGCTATTCTCTTCAACTTTCTTTGATTCTCCACAGAAAAAAGCATCTATCCTACTCACTTGCTGAAGAGTGGGCTCTGAAGATGACTGCAAATTAAACACCACACTGCCACACTCAACGTAGTTAGCCTGAATGTTTGAGGACTCAAGATTATTGTTGTTATTACTGTTGTCTGTTACATAAGATCGTTCCCCTAATTGGCTTGAGGTGCCTTTCTTTCTGCCAGACGGACTTTCTCTGTGTATTTCTAGGCCTGTATGTTCGAAAGTTTCTGCAGTTTCATCTTTAGGACTAGTCGATTCCAAAACATCAGTATCTTTTTTCACAGTAATAGAAGCTGTGATTCCCATTTTAATAGGGATACGTAATTTAGAATCAACCTTGGAGGTCATTATTGTACATGAAGATGTCTCCAGATTGTTGTCACCAGATGACACATCCAGAGAGTCAGTACCTTGCGTGAGACTGCCCATGGCTGTTTTTGTGTCTGTGGGGGCCTCTACCTTAATCTGTACAACATTCTCCACTGGATGTGGCTGTGGTATAACTACACCTGGTTTGTGGGTCCCTTCCCTTTTTTCCCCTGTCTTCCCTTCAGAGGAATGCTCACCAATCTGAAAAAATTGAAGTCTCTCTTCAACAAAATCCCGCTTGCTCATGTCAATTGCACCACTGCGAGTCATCTCAAACATCTTCCCTTCGTGGAAGGGGAAAGGGTTAGGCTCGCTAGTCGGTGTGCTTTCATCAGTTGGGGTTCTGGCAGGGGTTGTGTCTGGTGTAGTTGCCTGGGATCTGTCCTCTACAGCTAACCCAAACGGTCTGGGCTCTTCATCTTTTAGTCTAGCATCATAGAGTTCATCATCTCCTCCTTTGCTGGACCAAGGATCAAAGTCCAAGCCTTTAGTCGCGACAGTCTTAAAAGGGGTATTAAACTCCTCGTCTAGTTTATAGCTAAAGTAGGTATCAGGAAAACCTTCTTTGTCAAATTGTCTTCCTTCTAAATCATACTGTTTTCCATCTTTTAATTTATCTGATTTTGCATCACCAAATTCATTTTTTGCTTTTGTCTTTTTTTCATCTTCAGGTAGTACTCTTTCTTCTTCTTGAATGACCTCAAGCTTACTCTGGCTAAAGGAACGATCACATGGCTTCAGCATACTCTCGGTAGCCCACATGTCTTTCCTGGTATCAATGGAGAAGCCTGACGGTTTGGGGTCTTGCTCACTTAAACCATCATCCTCGTCCTGAAATTCATATCCATCGAGGGAGTCAATTTCAGTAGCATCCGTGTCATGTGAAAACTCTGCAGTCGTTGCTATTGAGCACTCTGTTACCGATTGATCATTCCCATTTTGTTCGATCTCAAAGTCATCTGCTTTTCCCGCACCATTAGATTCTTTGTGGTTTCCATTTTTTTCATGTTTTTTATGTTTGGAGGGCTTTTCCTCTTTGTCCTCTGAAATTTTAAACGTATATTTCTTGAAGTTAACAGGTTGAAATACAGATTCATCATCGCTGGAGTCGCTATCATCCAATCCTGGAGGTACAGGAGATGGAGGCTGAACTCTGATGATTGGTTCCGTAAGAAGATGTTTGTCATGCTCTTCTTGGAGGTTAACTTCCATCATTTCAGTCTCAGCCTCTGACGATGATGGGCATGATCCTTTTTTATCAGGATCCGACTGTTCTGAGTCCAGAGGAGGAGGTGGGGGAAACTCAATGTAAGGGACTCGTTTATCTTTTGTGCACTTTTCCACCTCCTGGTTTCCATTTGCATCCTCTGTCACGGTAGACTTTGGCCTTCCTGGTGGAACTTCCTTAAATGAGAAGATTCTTCCTTGTTCCTCTTCTTCAGATTCTTCTGAAACCTCAGGGATGGGACTAGGTTTGCTTGGCACAAAACCAATAAAGGAATCAGGGGTTTTGGTGAGGTCATAACTAACTTCCTCAGAGCTCGGGGTCTCCGGGGTTAATGGACTTTTCCCAGAACTGTCCAAAAAAGAAACTTGCTCTAGTGTGTCATCTTCAGGACTCCCTTGAGGGGAAGAAGGTTGTTTCTGTTTTACTGAATTAAGTGTTCCTCGGGTTTCCTGCACAGACCGACTTTCCTGACCGACAACCTTTTTGTAAGACCCTTGCTGTATGCCTGTAGATTCTTTCTCAGACTGCTTGCCTGTTTGAACAGTGACGTAAACGGGTAAGGTTTTAATACCCCTAAAACTATCTTTATTGGCAACAGATGTTAATCTCTCCATGCACTCAATGGTACTGGGATCACTTACGTCATTAGAGAGGACATTTTTCAGTAAGCTACACTCTAATGAATCTAGAGATTTCACAAATGAAGACTCATCTTGAGATGTGCTTGACTCTAAGCTATCCTGCATCCGACTTTTAGCTAATGTTGGTATCTGAGATGGACTCCTGTCAGGAGTTTTAACAGCTGAGTCTGGTTTTAACTTTTTGGGTTGATCATTGTCCGAGGGACCAGATGTTGCCCGCACAGGAATATGGGAGTCTGGCTTATTTTTTAAAGTCCTGCTGTGTGCATCTTCCTCAATCACAAGTTTTGCACCGCTGCTTTTTTTCATTGAGGAACCTAGAATAAGCTCTGAGTAGGGCATTTCAAGAACATCTTGCCTTTTTTCTCTGGAAGGGGCAGCCTTCTGAATATCACTGCCACTGTCCTTCTCCAATGTGTCGTGATCCAGAGTACAAGATAATTTATCCTTCGGAACCGTCATTTTTTCTGTGTCCATATCAGACGCCTCACTTTTCTCACCTTGCAAGTGTTTTGGAGGTGCAGAATCTGGGATGCCTTTGGTTAGCAGCTTCTCACTTGGTTGTCTTTGTGCACCAGGAGGCAGTCGAGACTTAATGTCAGGACTCTGTCCTGCAGTGACCTTGCATTTCTGACTATCTGGACTCTTCCTGGTAGGCCCTACTTCATCTGTGCTATCAACAGATTTGGGGCTCTTTACACCAGTAAAAAACTGATATACAGGAAGCTTACTTTCCTGTAGTTTTTTCACTGGAGGCTTTGTTTGTCCCCACTGAGGAGCCCTTTCTTGTTTCTGAGCCTCTGATTCAAATTTTAGTCTTACAGAACTCACTTTGGATGATTTCGCCTGAAAGGGCTGGGAGGCTTCCCCTGCCTTGGTCTGAGTCACACTATCTCCCTGTTTCATTTTTTCATCATTAAATCGGGAAAGTACATGCCTTTCAGGGCTGTTGGGCAAGCTGGCACACTTTCGGTCAGCCGAGCTACCAAACAGTTTCCCTACAGAGGGCTCCCTCAGCCTGCTCTTGCCCCACTCCTCAGTGCTTCCTGTGCTCTTGTGCTGTGTTTTCTCAGGACTACTACAAGTAGAACTAGGTCCAGATCGAGTTTCTCTGGGGTCTCGCTTCCGAGGCTTCTTCTCTGGGGACTGGAGTTCATCGTTTAGCTTCTCTGTTTTGTCACGAAAAAACTGAGAAACCTCACTCAATTTCTCCTCTGCTTCCTTTACAGTTCTGTCTACTCTGTCTTCATATATGAGCTTTTCTCTGTTCCTGTCAAATCTGTCTTCTGTGAAGCGCATCCACATAGCATGTTTAGGGCTACCAGGTTCAGTGCTATAATGCAACACTGTCAGCTTGTCAAACTGCTCATCCTTATGGCCAATTTTACCTGCTTTGTCTGATGCATCCTTTGATGACTTCATAATAAATTCCTTCCTTGGACCACTGGAAATTTTCTCACTATAATAACTTCTGCCACCCTGCATCTCCGAGCTCAGTGTATGAGGCCCCTCAGAGTCCTCTGTGTCTGAGTGAGAGATATCTAATTTCTCAGAAAGAAGCATTTTCTCTGCAAATCTGTATGATTCTCCCCTTAATTCAGACAACTCATCATCGTGATATTCAACCGAGTGTTGACTCAGTAGCCTTAAGGTTTTATATGAGTCGTCGGTTATTAGTTGTGCCGAACTTGGACGACTGTCCTCTTCCTGAGGCACCGGGGTGTTAACTCTGGATGATTCCAAGTAGGAGGGAAGTGATTCTTCAGCAGTAAGCTCCTCCTCCTCTTGCTGTGCCTCTTCATCACCGTATAGCTTGTCTGGTAGTTCCTTCATTCCACGATCTCTATAGACGAACATGTCTTTATCTGGATGCTTTTTCGTTTCACGAATTATAACCTCAGTTGGCTCAGCTTTATTACCTTTTTCAATATGAACTTCAATTATCCTTTCAACTTTTGGCTTTGGCTTAATGTCCTTCTCAAGAAACCTGGGAGAGATTTCATTTCCTTTGTGAGATTCACCACCAGTCCTGTGCTCAAACAAACCAGCCAATTCTTTGGAGGGGTCTCGACCAGACTGGAAAGCTTTCATTATATCTCGAACCGACATTGTTTCCTCGATTCTTTCAGAGGTAACTTCTTTGGTAGGTGGCTTGTGGTAAACCATTCGAGTCGTGGTTGTAATGTGGGTTTCTTCTTTAACTCGCATAGCTTTGCTCACTACAGAATCTTCCTCTGTATTAACCTTCATCTGAAAAGCCTTCACTTTGTCTTTTAAAGATCCAGCCTCAGCCTCGATGCAGGCCGGTGACGTCAGTGCCCCTGCGTCTTCCAACATGGGTTCCTTGGCCTCCTCAGTTGGCTCATAGCTTCTAATGACGTGCACCACCTCCGTGCGCGTCTCTGTGATAACAGGGGGAATGGGCACATCTTGAAAGAGAGGTTTCGGACCTGTGCTCTCCGCACTTTGAGGTGCTGAAGGTGTCTTTTCACTTCTCGTTTCAAAGCCGCTATCTGATAGAGGACTCTTGTCCTGGTCATGCGAAAAGTCCTCTGGAGATTCTAGAATGGCATCCGTTGCAGAATCCCCAAATTTGCATAGTTCCTTCTCAGAAGTGGATGACCTCATTCCTGATGGTGGCATTTTCAGCTTGTGCTCCTGCAATGCCATGGCAGGCTTGAGAATGCGTTTCTGTTTTTCCTCCCCCTCTTTTTTTACTTCATCGCATTTGTCCTTCACGTCAGAAATTTTAGAAAGAATGCTGGGATCGACATCATTAGTCAGGTAGTCAACCACCTTTGCTAAGCTGAAATCTGCACCGGACATGTCGGAGGTATTTTCTCTCTCAAAGACTGGAGAGAATTTCCTAGCACTTTGCTGAGCTTCCGCAATCTCATCTTTTGAGAACTCCACCCAGTCACCCTCAGGTGACTGCGCTTCACTGGGGGCTTTCCCTTCACCGAGTGCATCCTTGGTTAGTATTTCACTAACTTTAACCAAGTCTTCTTTGACTTTCTCTACAATGCTAAATGGTTCCTCATCCTCTATCTTAGGCTCTTTTGAAGCATCTGACTGGTAGCTTTTAGCCGCTGAACCAGTGTCAGTTTGCAAGATGGCCGTCATTCTCATCAAATCCTCCTTCATTTCTGCTACATCCTTGAGTATCTCTTGACTTGATGATAACGACGACGAGGCAGTTGCTTTCATAGCAGCTGGGGAAATGAACAAGGGGGATTTAATGGGTGACTGTGTCCGGGAAATGGAAGATGGTGCACGTGCTTCTGATGGGAGAGGAGACTGGAGAGTAGGTGCCGCTTTTTTAACAGGGATTCCATTTGTGACAGTCTTAAGCTGGGAATCGGACACAACATTTATAACAGAATACACTGGGACAGTCATTGTACTGGATGTTACAGAAGAGGTGGAAGATGCCGGAGATCTCAACGTGCCATAAATAGAACTTGAGACAGGGGATCTCACTGACTGGTATAAGGATCCTGGTGATCTGAGAGTGCCATAACCTGACGTCGAACAAGCATTAAATGTCTTTTCTGCTTCATCCAAGGCCTCGCTAACACTGTTTGTCGCAGCATGTGTAGTTGCCTGTATCCTTTCTTGCAGGCTGCGGGCTCCGCTAGAGAAAAGCGTAGATGTGGAAGAGGGGTATTTAATAGGAGAGACAGATCCATTGAGCAGAGTCGTTTCCATGGAGCCAATTGTAGATTTGATTGCTTTTGATGTTACAGTAGCATCTGCCGATGATTTAATTGATGATAAGCCAGATACTGTTTTTACAGGGGAAGGTATCACAGATGCTGCAGTAACAATAACTGATTTGAAAGGCAAACTTGAAGTATAAAAGTTTATTGTGGATTTTGGAGATGCAGGCGGGGTCACTGAAATAGAGGACCTTTCCAATAATGACCCAGTGGTCCCTGGGGAAGCCCTTGAAGACAGGGAAGTGGGAAGTCCTTTAATGGATCCAGGATCGGGCCCAGTTTTACCTGAAGACAGTGGTGAAGTAGGCACCTGAACTGGATATTGAGGTTGGTGAGCTACAGTCTTTATTGGAGAGGCAATTGTTCTATAAGGTCTCATGGGAGAAGCTATGTCACTAACTGACTTGGCTGAGGATGCAGTTGAGGCTCCTAAGGTGGACTTGAGTGGAGAAGCAGAGGATATTGACCACACTGACTTTAGTGGCGAAGCAGATGGCGTGTTGGACGACGAACTGGAGAGGGAACCCAATCCAGATTTTGCTTGGCCAGGGATGGTAATAGGAGCAGCCGACCATGCCTGGTAAGATCTTGTTGAAAAGACAGGTTTGTGAGCGTAACCAGGAGGCAGTGTTCTTGTTGTACTTCGTTCAACTGTTTCTTAAATAGGTAAATGAAAATTCAACATAAAATCAACAAAAAATAGTTGAAAACAGAGAGACCAGAGAAAAAAATTGGTCAGTGAGTCTTGTATTAGCAAAAGAAGAACAATACATTCGTGGGATTTTGAAATGAGGAATGGTAATAAAATGGAGCCAAAGAAAGGTGGTTCTTCATGATCCATGGCACCAACCACGACACACAATGATAAAGGAAAACAGCCAATAAAGCACACATAGCAACACAACGCCATAGATGATGGCAAACAAAAGAGGAAAATGACAAGACAAACACAGAGAAACCAGAATAACCAAAACCTTAACTCTTTTGACTTTTGATGTGCTACTTTCCTCTGTCTATCACTCTTTGCTCAAGTGCCTTTTATCTGTTTGGTCTGAAGGTCCATTTTGTAGTTTTCGCTAATTTTGGCATTCTGACAAAACAGAAGTATAGAGTACAAAAGTCCCTATTTACCTGTTTTAATGCAAAAATAAGCCGGAGGAAAACAACGGTTCACTGACCAAGTGTTTTTCTTCCATACAAATTATGCACATCATGCATGCCAGACTTGATATCTTTTGAAGACAGGCATTTGAAGTGCAGAATGTGAAGCGCCAACAAGAAGGTCAACCTCTGACCTTCCATGCATTCCGATTAAAGAACCAAACAAAACGCTGCACAGTCACAAAGCCAATAAGAGCAGGAGGATATCCCAACACATAGAGGTGAACGCAAAAGAAAACTCGTGTTTTCACATTAGTCAAAAAAAGAATGAAACAATATGGATCTCGCAATTCAAGTTGTTCCATTGCACAAATGGGTTAAGGAGAAATAAATAAGGAAAAAAGTTAACGAGGGAAACAATATTTCACGACATGGGCAGGCACAGCACAGCAACTCAAAAGTCACAGTAACCCATGCAAGTAGTAGACCACGTCAGAAACAAGCATGTGGCATCACAAGTTATGTTTGGTAGGAGTATGCTGAAATCACAAATATATTTTTATATATAATCTGTGATGTTTATTATATGGAATGATACATATCAGTTTAAATGTCCAGGTACTATGTTTTTTTTTTTTTTCTTCTCAAAATTAATAGAAGTTAGTGAAGATGTCACACTCACTCATGGCAGGCTCAGTCAGATAGCTGTAGCGCTTACGTAAGGCTAGAGATGCAAAGGTTTGACGTCGGTCTGGTTTTTCAGTCTGCAACAAACAAAAAGACGTCTATCAATTCCCTAAGTTATTTTAAATGCTCTGCTCCTGTGAGCATATCTGTAGTCTTTCTCAGTCCTGATCAGAGGTCACAGAAGGTAAGCTACACTTTCAATAGCGCGGGTGTTGGTTTTGGGGTAAGATAACGTTTACTGTTAGTCTTTGGCTGACCGTGTGCCCTGGATTTTTCGTGAGTACAATCCGCATAACACAGTGCAAATTAGTTATGTGAGAGGTACATTTACCCACAGCGCCGCGTCTAATGAGGTACACGCTGCATTATTCGGAGGAGAGAACAGGGCAGTTTTTGTTTGCCCTCACAGCTATATGTGGACACTATAGGACACTGGATCACAGGTACACGCACAATACGGCATACAGGATTTAGGATCAGTGCCAGGACTACAGCAGAAATGCATAACATGTTAGGAAGGTCCTATTTATGTTTTGACTTTATGATCAAGCATCAGAGAACTTAAAACAGAATTTAAAATTTAAAAAACTGACACTGTAAAGACAGTTACAGATATTGTGGGATTAACAGTAAACATGCAGTACATTTTCCAGAAACGGTTACAAACGCAAACGATACTTTTCATCTGTTGAAAAGTGACATAATATGATGCTTCAGCTCAAAACAGGAGCTCCTGTTTACGCACCCATCCTACCAACAAGATGAGAACATGTATGTTTGCTTGACAGCGAGCCTTATGTTATTTGGTGTCAGTGTTTTCATTGTCATTATTTTTATTTTGCAAGGAAAACTGTCTAAGCAAAGCTTTAGTAGCACAGAGTTAAATCAATAAAAGAATAAGAGAAGGTGCCTCGTTAATGTCTGCCTCGGGAAGATTTAATAGGCAAGGAGTGAGGGGTTAGTATTTTTATTTTGTTTCAGCTTTTGCTCATATTGCTTTTTGAAGCAAGGAATAATGGAGAGAACCAGAGTACTGCCTCAGTCTAAAACAAACAGCACATCTCATGAGTGTGATGGAGCACACATACGTATATTACCTCGTCATCTGGATCTGACTCCATTCCCTTTAGGATCCCAAGGTGCATTGCAGAAACAGGGAATAACACAACGGACAGCAGGGGAAAGAAACATCGTGATGTGAAAAGGGTGATTGAGAGTGCACAACGTAAGCCAAAGAAGCCACCACGAAAGCCAGCGCAGACAGAGAACGCCAACACAAAGCGCGGAATGGCACGGAGAAAATAATCGCACATGCCATTACAGAGCGGTAAGCCTGTGCGCCTTCAGCCAAAGCGTGGGGGCCTAACCCAGAGGTCTGATTCGAAAAGAAAACGGTAAGGACGCATCTAGGAACGAGCTCGAAACAGATAAAAGACACAACAAGGCAGTCTCAGCCAGACCGAACTCTTTTCACTGAGGTGACTGCTCTATCTCCCTACAAAATGAAGATGGCGTGACATGTGAGTGAAAATGGGCCGGTCCAACATCAGCTTACCTTTTTGTGGGCTGGCAGCGTGATGTTTAAGTTACAAACAGCAGTCTGCGGAAGACCTTTGGTTGTCTTTGACTCCTTGAGGAATGACAGCCGGCCACAAGGTTCTTGACTACTGTCTCGGACCTGGAAAGAACCATTTTATAATTGATATTTTAACTTGACTTCAAAGAACTGCAGGGCCGGCAAGCTGGTTGAACTTGGTATATGCTAAGTCAGCCTTACATCCCACTTTTCAGGTCCTGAAAAAAATAGTCAACAAAAAATAGGAATAGTCTTTGATTTTAATCACTGCTTCCTGATTTTGATTGAAAGAAATACGGGATTTTATTCAATCAAGTCATTAATCTTCCACATTGTACCTCACAGCAAGCCCTGAGTGCCTCAAACGATGTCAAAGACGGCAGAATTACCTTTACGCTGAATGGAAGCCTGTTCTCCTTGAATGCATAAAAATTCAGAACCAGTTGCTGTGATGCTTTAGTCAACGGGACCAAGTTACCATAGCAATCCACGTAAATTGGCTTTCCCTCTAAGACCTGCAAAAGAACAGCATGTCCACTGAAATAAAGAGCTACCATAAAGCTTTCCTGGTAGAGTCACTGCACACACACAAGGGACATTTTCACCGAAAGAAAACAACACTGAATTCAATGATCTGTGCTTGAGGAAAGACAAAGGAAATGTGTGAAATTAGACAGGTTACACCATTGGAATAACTATATCCTTAATAAAATACACATTTCCTTCCTTCCTTCCTGTTATTTATTTCTGTGATGTGCTCTTACAAAAAAAGCATACCGCCCCCAGGGGAGCAGTAAAAGGCAGTCTTATCTTAGCTACATGAGATGGACTGTGACTGACAGAACATCCACAAGGACCTCAATGTCTTTGCTTCTCGCCACTTCCTCAAAGTTCTCCTGCTGCTCCAGGGTCTTGTCCACTTTGTCGTCAGTCATACAGAAGCACCGCAAGCTGGATTCCACCACATCTGTCATTTTGGCAAACACCACGAACTTGGCCATGTACGGAACGCAGATCAGCTCCCTGTAGAGCTGGGAGGCCAAGCCAACGGTTTCGGGAATCTGGTGACAGTCAGCAAGCCAGAACCTGCAAACGGGTCAGGGAATATTAGGATGAGTCAAGTAAGAGTGCCACTAGGTGTGTAAAAACTTCCACAGAAAACCAAACTTAAAGTCAAATTCTGAAAAATGGGGTGGAGCTTATAGAGCGAGCATCCATCCATCCATCCATCCATCCATCCATCCATCCATCCATCCATCCATCTTCTAACAGCTCATCCTGATCAGGATGGCAGGAGGGCCTGGAGCCTATCCCAGGGAGCATCATGCCCATGGTTGGGGTACACCCTCAGTGGGATGATACTCATTAAAATACCACAATGCTGATGAAATTTTTTTTTTTAATTATTCTGATTTCTCTTTTCAAGACATGCTTGAGGGGTTAGCTGTGAATATTAGTCAATCCAGAAGAGCTTCAAGAGTAAGAATTAGGAGTGAATTTTCCCTTTTCAATGAATGCACGAAGTTTCCGTTGTTGATGACTTACCTGGCCGACACGTTGGTGGTGAAGGACACACAGTCGTTTACGAAGGTGAGAGGGGTGGTTCCTGTAATGTCTTCCCACTGTGCCGGAGAAGTGCCACCTGCAGTTGCACAGTTAAACTAATTTACAATTATGTGGCTCAGTGGACCACAGTGAAAGCTCGTTAGCTTGTAAGTATTATCCATCCATGGCCATCACACTTCCTAACAGATTACAAAATCCAAAGGCATTCCAAAGGAGGAATGCAGGACACCTATAAAGGAAGCCCATATTTGGCCCTGTCGGTCTCATACCTGTTATGCTACACAAGAGTCTAAGGCAGGGGGTCGTGTCTCCCTTGTAGCCATTGGTCACCCCTTCACCGGAAAGGGGCGGGACAGGGATGGTCATGGTGATGGGTTTGTGGAACTTCCTCCTCCTGGGCTCCACGGTCACGATGGGGCTGAAGGTGGCTCTGTTCCCCAGGATTTTCTTGACAGTTTCATCTGGGACAGGTTGAGCCTAGAACATTGCATGGGTGGGTGGGGGGTTTTCCATGAAAGCTAAATTATTAAACTATAAAACAATTATTAATCAGCTGAAAGGCATCTTGGAAAATAATTACACATTGTACGCATTCTTCATTGACAAGCATTTAACCTTAATATGCCCTATTTGTCGAGTGAGACATTACACAATTACAAATCAGTTTGAACACTTCAACAACTTCAGGTCTATCCTCCTGGTTCTCCAGGTTTCTTTGCCCTAAACAGCCAGCTAATTTTGCTAGAGATAGTCCAAGACATCACTGTTCTCAGAGCTCACGCAGAGGCCTTGAGAACAAGCACACACCTGCAGGCCGACTCTAATCTTCTTTGTCAGTGCACCTTCTGGGAAGGAAGCCTGGACCAGAGGCACTGTCATGCTGGACAGAACTCCCCCTTCTGGACCCATCTGATTGCTCTCCTGCTTGATCCGAGATACGACCGCAAAGTACTGGGGAAAATCTTTGCTGATGATCCGGCAGATGCGTTTCTTCTCAAGTTCTTCTGGGCTGTCTAATTCTGTAAAGAACAACATTGCTTTTTGTCCACAGACCTTCATTTTTACGTGAAAGAGCCAATTCTTGCAATCAACCACTAATAGCTGAGAGAAAGGTGTTGCTGTGGTCTGGTTTGGTCTACCTGGGTTATTGCAAGTTGTAAAGTCCTCAATTTATTACTTAATGAACAACAGTCGATTGGCTTTGTTAGGGAAAAACATTCTTAAATCTACAGAAAACATCAAGCAACCTGATAACTAGTTTGGTTTTACTGTGGATCTGCTTCTCACATGGTGGTGCAATACAGACATGGCCGTTGATGTACTTCTCTGTGCCGTTCTCCCAAAGTTTTACGGTACATGCATGCACAACTGTTTAAAAAAATGTTGGCGTCATCAGCGTTGATTGCAGCACACATGCGACAGCATCCAACGGGCCTATGCAGACAAATTTTGTTCATCTCCACGCTTGCTCGCTCACATCCATCCTCAGTTAGATCAAAGATACGTCATTTTGTCCATTACTGTGTGAAGTACGAACAGGTCCTAGTCATCCTGCCCGGAACAATACAGCAAGGAAACATTCCCCAGAGTCTAAGACTAACAAGCACCTTCATCCATCCCGCCGAGGAGCTTGTTGAGGTCCTCTGTTTTGTAGTCATACTGGTGCTCCTTCCAAGTGTCCCCATTCTCACTCCGTAGCACGATCAACTCCCGCTCGTTCCCACGCATGGAGCCGAAATGGGGGATTTCCACTATCACCGGGCTGGAAGAAAATCAGACCGTCAACAGTGCGTTCCCCCAGAAAAGCTGCCTAATGTGGGTTGGCTGCCTATTGTTAATGATCCACTCCCACCAAAAGCAGGGGAAGGCAGACATTAATGGTCAGGGGTCAACACATGAGATCTGATTCCTTTATACTTTTTGCATGACAAATGAAAAATGAGTACAAGTCGATGACGAGTGTAAATCAGTTCATTGCCCTTCCATTTCAGCTTTAATGTGAGTGTTTATACTGCAGGACACAGCAGATATGACAAACAAGCTGACAACACTTACACTGCACACTGGATTAAACAGTGAAAGCTGCAAAATCCGTCAAGCACGGAAGTTTTCTGTTTGATTTCTTAAAAATTAAAGGGCTGTCATTTGTAGTCCTATCTGGGCAACAGAAGGTAACAGTAAAAAAAATAATGAATTTGAGACACAGGATTTAAGACATAAGGGATTTAAGAAATTAAATGTAAGTTTTTTGTCAGTTTAAAACTAAAAGGTTTATGCCAGTTAAATAATAGGCACTTGTGGTTCTGTTAACTAAGAAATACAATTCAATTTATCCATCCATTTTCCAAACTGCTGACCCTATGCAGGGTCACAGAAGGGCCTGGAGCCTAATTACAATTATATTTACTGACTTAATTATTTTTAATGTCTGCTAACAACAATATCGTTTGATCTGTAGAATTACTAGTAATTCAAGATCAAATATGGCTTATAAATAATGTAACATATAATATTTGGGGAAAAAAACTGATTGTTTTAGATTTTACAGAGTCTTGTAGATGGGTTCAGTCACCTTCGACATTAAAAACCCTTGCGAGTTGCAACAAAATACCTGCAAATGTTACTGGACTGCAAAACAGGCTGCTGAGTAAGAGAGCTAAAGTCCCTAAATTGAAGTTACCAGCCAGTTTTCACTGGGACTCTGCAGCTTTTTTACGGACTCACATAGACAGTATCCATGTTTCCTACGCAGGTTGCTAACAGAACATTTCAAGAAGTTCCATGACGGTGATTTGAAAGTCATCATGACAGGTCAAATGTAAGGCAGATCAATCTACAGTAATTCACCGTCACTGACTGAAAAATCTGTTGAAAATGAGAAAACTATCATTCCTGAACTGAGTTGATTTTCTGAAAATAAATTTGATATATACAGAAGTCTTATGTAGCAATAGCTAGTGAAGGTCAATGTCTGAAGACAATTTATTGTGAATAAAATTTCATGTCTAATATAGATTACAAAGAGTGCAATCTGTGTAGTTAACAGGACCGATACTGCCTAAACCAACATTTAGTGAAAACATAATTTTATAGCGTAGTGCATGACATTTACAGTAAAACAAAATAAGAATGTCTAGAGAAGGTACCAGAGAAATGTACCTAGGTAAACAAGTACTTGGAAAATTTAAATATAGTAAATGAATATCCCATTTAATATTTAATTTAAAATACATTAAAACCGATTCGAAGATGGACTATTCTAAGAAATTCTCCACATATATAAAGTCACCCCTGTGCATGTTTTATTTGGAAATGACTCGCACCCCTTTCCCAGCATTCCCCAGCATAGACAGCAGATACCTTCTCCACGGAGATGGGAAATCTTCCGCACTGGCAACCGTGCGTGGTGCCACAGTGGGAGATTGTGTTTGACAACATGGAGAGAGGAAGGCCAGTCACTGTGGTGGGATGCTTGCAGTGCCCCTCATGCCTAACAAGCTCGTCGGTGTGAGCACAATTCAAGGGTGTTGGGGGGGGGGGGGGGGGGGGGGGGGGGGGCACACGGGGGGGGGGGGGG
>JAACJT020000035.1:8931003-8942073 GCA_009936485.2 Gymnarchus niloticus
ACAGTCCTACTCGAAAACCAAGAAAGCCAAGCATTCAGTAACACCCACAAGATGCTCTTTGGAACATTCTTAAATCACGCTGGGGTAACATTGATCAGGTTTTGCACAAGGTTGTGGAGTCCATGCCAGCTCAATCACACGCTATCGTAAAAGTGAATGGGGGACCGACATTCTGAAGCATTTTAACTACTGGTCTCAGAGCTTTGGACCCTACTGTATATAATTAATCTCATGTAAGACAGATATCCCAACTTTTACAAACAGTCAATTCCACATTTCCAATAACATTATGAACTGGGTTTGGACATTTTGTTCCTGTATATATGGCCTGAAGTATGTGGACACCCCTGTTAATCAGGGGAATCGATCATCCAAGCCACAGTTGTTGCAAACACAGGTGTGAAATTAAGCATGCAGTCACACTACCTTCAGCAACAAATACCGGCAACAGAAAGAGTCCTGAAGAGGTGAGTGAAGCGACTGTGAAGCAATACACATCTAGCAGCGACAACAGTTTCCTTGTGAAGTGGCAGGCCACACGAACAGCGAGAGACATGAGCGTCCAACATCAACACCCAACCTGACTACTGCTGTTACAACTAAACGTCAGCAAATCCTGCCGACAATGTTCCAAAATCTAATGGAATGCCTTTGCGGAAGAGTAAAGGCCATCGTAACAGCAAGCGAAGGACCATCTTATTATTTATAACATTGGTCTTGGAATGAGATGTTGAACAGGCAGGTGTCCACATACCTTAGGCTATGTAGTGTATGTCTGACTGATTCACTTATTACTGCAAATGCTGTTGTAATCATTCAAAAAGTGAATCCCTTACACATCCTCGATTGATTAAAACTGATTTATTGTTGCCAGATTTGGCAGCATCAGTGTCAGTCGTAGCAGCGGGCAAAAGCCGGTACCTCCATGGTCCATGACTTTGATGGTCCTGCAAATACAGGTGAGCGTCGATGAAAGCCTCAGCTTTCACTTAATCAGTGGGTACGCCTCACCTTACAGCAAAACTCATCGATGGAAGAATGTAAAAATTAAAAGAGGTACGGAGATGCGCTCTTTTAACGTTGACATGATGTTATGACGATGCAGTATTATGCACTGAAAACAAGACATTTAGAAAAAAATTTAGCAGGTACTGATACCAAAAAAAGTGACATTTTCCAATGAGCATAAACAGCCATTTTTCGGAAAGCTTAATTTGCCCGATCGATGTGCATGTGACTGGATCTATTTTATTGTGTATGAATTTGTTTACCCATAGAGTAGAAAAACCTTGATGTAATGTCTGGGTGGAATTCCCCTTTGCCTCAAAGCAGGCTTACTATCCGCTCACACCAACCAATGGATTTCTTCGAGGCCGCCGTGACACAGCGTCACTGTGACTCTGGCTTGAAGCGATGATGGAGAAACAGTCTCCTTCACTGGAGATGAAGACTCACCCTCTCGCCATACGACAAAAGAAGGGCTCCACGTGAATATGGTGAAGGCTGGGAGCACACTTACCCCAGGAACTGGGCTCCCGCTGGGCCCACCTCCACCAGCCGGCTGGCCAGGCCTTCCCCTTCCACCATAGGTGGGGGGCAGGCCAGCTTGTGCCTTTTGACGAGGCGGCAGGTGATGCGCGTGGGCGCCGTGCACTTGCGCGGGGGGATGATGATGCGCATGCCGTTGTGGCGGCTGCCCCGCATGGAACCCCCCCGGGCATCCACCATGAAGCTGACCAGGAACCTGGGGGGAGGACATGTGCACTGGTGAGAGGTGGACTTGGCCTAGCGGACGGGATAGGCAGTCCGTTAACATCAGTGAGGATGACACCAGTGAGTTTTCCCATGCTGTGACCGTAAAACCCACACACGTAACTCCAGAGGAGAAAGGAGGAGCAGGAGATAGGGATGGTGCTCTGAGACTTACCCCCTGGCAGTTATTCCCAGCAGAGCTGTGCTACTAGCTTGAGGGGTGGAATTGTGACTTTTTAACTGACTGACTACAGAATGTAGCCAAGACAACTGATACAAACCAAATTGTATCCCTAGGTGATCTTTTGGTTCAATGAGGGATACTGCCAAGGAAAAGCACTCCAGATCAGTATCAGACACATCTTCTGTTACTAACAAAATGCTTCTCGGTCTCATAACTTATACAAGACGATATCGTTCAATTTCAAGGTCTATTGCATTTGTAGCAATGCAAAAGCCACTCTCTCGTTTAAGGTAAAAAATTCAGCCAGAGTTCATTGTCACAAAACTGGGTGACTAGAGTGTACTGGACACTGTGGCAAACTGAAAGCAGACCTGTGGTAAGTAATATATGGAGCAAAATGCAAGTCTTGCATGACATTATGCCTGCATAGCCATTCCTATGTAATGTCAAGCTAGGCGTGTGACAGTCTACGGAGAGGAGGTCAGCGGTGTTCATTAATGTGCTGCGTGTGGGCTCCACGCTCGCCGGGCTTCTGCCGGAAGGGGTTCGTAACTCCGATACGTGTCAGGAAATGCTGCTCGGTCACGGGGAAACTACGGCTAGACGTCGGGAGAGGCTACGCTACCACGGGCGGGCGATCTAGGTGAGATACAGTACTGCACAGATGAAGCAAACACAGAGGAGAGGAACTGTGATCACAGGACACATTTATCACCTGGAGTCATACTGGGGTAGTGGAGAGGAAAAGCTGCAAAATAAAATGAAACAACGCAGGGAAGGGCAAAAACCAAGAGATCTATTAATCTGATTAGCACCACACACAACACTTAATTCCACCATTTTATTCTGAAGGACGCCTGAAGCGAGTGAGAGAGAGTGAGAAAGAGAGAGAAAGAGGGAGAGAGATCAGCAAGAAATCTCTACAGGGTATCGGGGAAAGACGGAAGAACAATACAGATTGAGTAATAAACACTCAACACACGTTTAAAATACAGCATTATTTGTAGCGAAACACTTACATACTAAATGCTGTGTTAATGATAACTTTAGACTGATTGCCTTTTGTCTTTGATTCTTTCTACGTTCAAAAGAGTACATAAAACTTTAGGGAGGCATGTGAAAGTTGGACCACATTAATGCCACATTAATGAGCGCAGGTCACACGTCTCCCGCGTGCTGCAGACATAAAGTGCCGTCACTCACCCAGAATGGACGGGGCTGGAGACCAGGTGGACATTGTCCATGGCGTCCGCTGCCCAGCTGTAGCGCCTCGTGGAGTCAGAGTCACACTCCCTGGATACCGTCAGGTGCTGGAAAGACAAGGCTTCAGTCAGCAACGTAATGATAGCTCCCAAACCCAAAACCACCAGGCCAAAAAGATACTCTACTGCCTCTAAGCTGAAGCACATTAAATGACCCCCAATGGCATCATGGGAAGGATTCCCAGCACCCCATACAGTATAACTGCTGGGAAAGGCCAAAGTCTTGAAATGAAGCACAGTTTCACTTGGTAAACCGATAATGCTGTAGCTACACACCGCAAAGTTAGCCCCGCGAGTATACATTAGACGTCGGTAGCTTAAAACACCCAAAAACAAAATTGAAAAAATGAGGTTCCATTTTAATAAGCGAGAACCTGGTGCTACTAAGGTTGAGATGGAAGGGATGGGGGCTAATGCCAAAACAAAAAGGCAGCTTGTAATGCAGCAAAGCCAAGTACCACATGTTAACCGCTTAACGGGAAAGCAAACCTGTGCATTAATGCATCATATACCTTATTCTGGGTTTCAACAACAATGGAATGGTCTTTACAGTCGCTCTGAAGCAATTGAAGGAAAAACATAAATATTTCATCACACAAACAGCCGAGGTCTGTCAAAGACATTTGACCGATGTTTTCTCTATGGACAGTTATGCTAAAATTCAGATGATCTTCAGTGTTAGGTGTCTGCTGAGCACTTGACCGTCTCTTACAAAGGCCTCCAGACTAAAAGAGGAGCATCACTTCTCTACAAGTCAATTATTTCCTTATATTAGAAAACAACTTATTACGCCATGATCACAATGCACTGCCAGACAGTCCATAATATCAACGTGATCTCCACAGGAAGTATTTGAGACCAGTTTGGACTCCTGAAATACTTCTGTGGTGTTCAAGGTCTGAAATCCAAGACCACGGTTCATAAAAATAAGCTTCCTAAATTTGCGGAGTACTCAATGTGGTCATTAAACTCCCATCTGCAGGAAAATATAAACATCTCCAGCGCCTCATAAACATCTTAAAAGTAATTTTTCACATTTTATTCTTCAATTATATACGTATGTACTATTTGCGGAAGGGAAAAACATTTTAGATCCCAAAAAAGCAGCTAATAAGTCTGGTCACACGGAAATCTCATTACAGCTTCTGGCCTCCACATTGTGAAAGACAGGCCACTGTCACCCCAAGCTGTAGTGCTACGGAGGCCCTGCAGGTGGTGCCAGAGTGCCAGTGTATTTGGAGTTTATCTCAGCTTTTGACCCCCTTCATCACACTCCTGACTGACTGGGGTGAGCTGAGGGTACAGCGTGCCGAACTAAACGGGGCTTCACAGCCATTGCGTTGTACCATTTCAGAGCATGCAAGTGGCACACAATGACACTTCAATTACACAACGTTATGCTGTAATGTTTTTAAATCGAAAATGATAGGTGTAAATCTACAGAGGTGTGTATCTTACACATGTGTAAGTGCCTATGCTACAGTGCTTCAGTGAGTGTCCTTTACTAAGGCTGAAATCTTTACTCCACAGAGCAACGTGTTGCATGAACAAGAGATTTTCATTGCATGGTACTAATCGTCAGTTACAGCACGCCAGTGGGAGAGCACCCTATACTGCCCCTGGCCGCGTCATTCAGTTGATTAAATACTAACACAGTACTAGGCATCATTTTTCTACTAAATGTATTACTTTGGAGTATATAACAGTCTAGAAAGGAGTCATTCTTACATGAAATTACTTTTCAATTCAAGTGATTCCTACAAAGTGATGAGCAGAAATGAGTTGCGGCCATGACGCATGGCACATGTTAAGAGGAACATGCAAACAGGACTGTGGACAAGAAGATTACCGTCTCTTTGGAAGGAGCCAGGATCTCCTCGATCATCATGCTGTCGCGGGTGAAGGAGCTCCTGTTCAGGGTGTTGGACCTATCCGAACTGAAGGAGCGGAGGCTGGTGTATTTACAAGTTACCACACAATAGGGGTGTGATGATGAAATGAACAGGGGAGGGGAAAGAAACCGATTACTGCATGCAGCTTCCAGGGAGCCGTTGCATAATTCAGAAAACAAAATACATGGTAAGGGTTATTTGGAGATGAGAACGAGGCCATGGAGGGGTAAAGCGTCCCTCTGGAAATGTGATGAACGTTGGGCATGGGTCGGGACTCTGCCGGAGGCCCCGGAATGGAGGTGCGAATGTATAATTTGTAGATTGGAATTACACAAAACAAAAACAATGAAAGAATAGATAGATGGATGGTGTGTTTGGCTGTGAGACATTTCTTACCATTGCTAAGCGCTTCATTTTTACCTAATGTTTCAGACAATTCCGGAAAGGAAAGAGAAGGTCCAGGAAATTGAGGCGACAGGGACAGAAATGCGCAAGGAGACCTGGGAGACCCTCGAAGGTAAGAAAGCGTCTGAGACAGCTGTATAGACATTGTCCGATTAACTGGATGTACTTATGAATACGCCAAGCTCAGTTTATCTCTGGAAGAGACAGTTAAATGGCTCGTTCCCATTTCATGTTCAGCTGTTCCCAGGCATGCTGCGGGCATGTGTTAAGTGAAAAGAGCAAAGCTTCCTCCTGGAGAATGCAGTAATCTTGGAAGAGTACTAGCTTAATAAAGGCTGCTCTAGCTGCAAAGTAGTGGCAGTGGTCTGCCCCACAGCTCCTACATTAGCGGTTCTCAGGAGCTCAGGCTTATCATGACTTACAAATGATCTTCATTTGCTGCGAAAACGTGCTGGTCTGGGATCTTCACAGTGCAGTGAGTGCTCATCAGGGACTTCAGACAGTCTGATGTCAACTCAGTGCAAGACTGGCTCTACCTTACACATTATAAGACTGGCTCTTCCTTAAAATGATCTGCTCTCATGCCTCCATACCAGAGCAGGCACTTTCAAAATAAAGGCTTCGAGTAATCCCAGTGATCTTTAATCTGTTAGTCAGGCTAATCTGTCTGTCAGTCAGTACCAGCTCTCCTAACACGTTTTCTCAAAGTCACTGATTAAAGGACAGATTGATCAGCTCATCGCCCGATTGATCAATCCCTGGAAGCTACATAAAGTCGACTTTTATAAGGAAAAACAATGCTATTAGAAGCATCACCTTAGCATTCACGCCGATCATGTGAAGCGGGGTCATTCCCACACGTTCTTACAGTCATATTTACTATGTTTTGCATTGATCGCTCAGTTAATACTTTCACTCGGTGGTGGAAAATAAAGCTCCGCCGATCTGAAGGTGATGGGAAAAGGTAGCAAGCAAATAATGCTGCACTACAAAATGGACCAAAACACACGTAGCACACCACAGGACACTAATTCATGGAGAGGTCATGGAGCGAAATAAGCAGCTACCGCTAACAACATGTCATGCCCTCTTACCTGACTTTAGGACTATGGTGGGAAATTAAGCGGAGAAGGAAGAAAACAGAGCATAGTGAAAGCAACGAATCAGAGGGAGACTAAGCAGAAATGTAAGTGAATCTGATGACACTGGCATAAACGATCCGCCTCTGCATGAATTATGCTCTGAGACCCCGAAGCACGTACTGGATTTGAGAGATACAAATAGTGCCCGAAAGACGGGCTTTGGCTAATGGAGGCAAGAGCATAAGAAATGCAGGCAGACTCTAGATGGAAGCCAGGAATGGAAAGAACTCAAAAGAAGGTTGCCCAGCATCAAACAGCGATGGCTTAATCGAAATCAACCAGTCACGGAGCCATCCAGATGTACTTGGTTGACAAGTTCACCTAAGATCTCTACCTCAGAGAACTCAATATCATTCTGAACGACCATTTCGATACTCGGTTAGGCTGAATTATATATAACTTGTACATGGCTTTGCCACGTCTGGTGTAAGTAAAGACTGCTTCTGTTTATTTTGTGCTTTAGAGCACGACCCTGAAACCCTATAGCCATAGATTGTGTTATTTGATGCTCAGAGCAGCTCCAGTACTACTGAACACTGAGCAGTGGCCTTTCGCCCAATGGGCTGGAGTGCGTGGTCTGGATGTCCGTTGTGTCCTTTCAATATGGGTTAGCGGCCCATGTTCTTTTACCTTAGAGGAAAGTCAACCTACACCTCACGCTTCTGCGTGCTGGAAAAACACGACGACGCCAGACCGCAGCCTGTAGCTAACACGCAGTATCGACGATGGCCGAGGCAGTAGCTATGTCAAACGGGACACGTCTTAGCGAGCTTTCAGCACCTCAGTGAAGCACAATCACTATGCAGCCCACCGTGTCCTCAGCATTTTGTTTCCGCGGCCTCAGTTTTAATTAATTCATGTGTGTGCATTATTCAGCACGGACAAATGTGTGACGTGTCTCTTCGGCGGTTCCATGTTCAAATACTGTATCTGTTTTCAGACCCCTTTTTGACTACGATATTTCATATGTTCTTTAAAAATGGCAATAATGTCACAATTAAGTTCACTGAAGGCATATGCTTTAGGGTCAAGTCAAAAATTAATAGCGCATTTGAACTGATCCCAACGTAATTTATGAATGACCTACTTTATAATTATAATTATTCACTGACTCAGTAACTCAACTAATCAAACTGATTATTATCTGTAAAGTAAGAAGTACAAGATTATTTATTTATTATTATTTATGAAGACTATTATTTAATCTTTGCAACAGCCTTGAAAACACTGACAGCATGTGGAAAACATTTTTAAGTCTCAAGTGTCATTCTGGAAGTTAACATTTCAAGTGTTTAGCTGGCAGACTGGCATCATGTACAGGTGTGCATGAGAGGCGAGTGTGCAGGGTTACGGCGAGGGTACGGCAAAAACACGACCACCAGTATGAAGCGTTACATTACCTTGCCGATCGGGCCCCAATGCTGAAGCCCAAGTAGCCCTCCTGCGGGAGTGAATCGTCCCCTAACTCCCGCAGGTCCTGAGGGCCCAGGTACTTGTCTGTGTCACCAGTCATTGCATCCTCACCTGGTGAAAGAGCGGCAGCATTACCCTGGGGTCCAGGTGGCACAGACCCTCTCCGGGCTCTGTCCAGAAACGGACAAGGATTCTGTGTCATCTAAACTCTTCCATCCTCCCCCCCAAAAGGAACTTGTTCCAACTCTGCAACTGACACCCTCTTGCCCCACCCAAGGAGCTCGGCCACCAGGCAGCAGCTGTGTAAGATCAGCTTCAGACCAAGAGAGCGAGTTCTCAGGAGTTTCAGAAGGGCCAAGCCTGTAGATACACGCACACACGCACGCACACACGCACGCACGCACGCACGCACGCACGCACGCACACAGATCAGATGCTCAAGCACCAAATCTGCTCTCGCTTTTTTCTCCATCGTGATGAAACATGTCTGCGTTACCCTCCTGGGGAAACACAAGGAGATGTTAACTTCACGTCTGAGTAAAGCCGCAGGAGCGCAAGGGGTTAAATAAGCCGAATGGAGAGGAAGCAAAAAAAATTGGGATAGAGGCTGGGGGGGGGCAGCATTCCAGCAGCAACAAAGCAGCTCCCACTGCCTGTCCTCCATCCCCCTGTGGGTCGCCTCCTTCGCAAACCCTCCCCCAAAAGCAGTGGGGCTCGACCGCAGCTCCCACGGCACGTTCACCAACCTAATCCCTTTACACTCCCCGCGAGCGTTTCCATTCAGATGCAGTCCCGCCTTCTCCACGCAAAGAAAGTGACCACGTCGCTGCAGCTTGAGAAACTTCTATTCCGCCCCACTCCTCCTCTCTGGGACGGCTGTCGGCGGACTTTCCCGTGCTGACAATTCTCCCTCAGCGTGCTCGCAAACAGATCGGCTTTCTCCCACGCCGGCTGCCTGGGGGTGTGCAATTCTCATTTCGGGCACCAGCTCTTCAGCTGGACTAACTGAGCACCCAGCACATGCCATGCGACGACTCTCGACCAGAATAGCACACGGCGGAAACGCCGTGACCTCTCATGTAGCCAGGCGGCCCTCGGTTTCTGGTTTAATCGCCGTGTTTTCGTTGCCGTTTTCCGATCCCCCTTTCGAGGCTGTCCTCCATCCGTTGGACTGACACGACGCAAGGGAAGCTTGATCCCGCGAGGATTTCAAAAGAGGCGGGCGGAGGGACTCGCTCCAGCAGCACGGGGGTGACTGGTGACCCCTGAACCTTACACTGCTGCCACTGGTGCTGAATGCACACTTCTCCCTGGGAGCACAGTCCAAACAGTGCTGGCACAAGCTGCCGGAGCTCAGGACTGAATGGGGTTAAGATGTTAGGTGTCTTCACACGGCCCCCCCTCTGATTGGACAAGGGAGGGGAGGCGTGTCCCCAGACACTGCTGCCTGGTAACCCAGCTGGGGTAACACAAAGAGAGGGCAAGACTCATTTATATGCTAATGCGGGTAATTCATAGGTGTACTTCGTAACCTTTGGCACCGCGCGATCTAGCAAAGACAGCTCCCCCCAGTGGTAAATCAGTATCAACACTATGTAGGAAGAGGGAAGCCCCTGTGAAAAACACATGACATACACTGCCCGAAGATAGCGGCTATAGTACCCTTGGAAGCATCCAAATTTTTACAGGTTAAAAAATGTTGCTGCTCGACTTCAGCAGAAACAATGCTTTCTTACTGCTCTGAGGTTCCTTGACAGTGGCTAAATCTTCAGAATGCATTTTACACAACATGTCTAAAATTACACACAAATCTGTGGTAAAGCTTTCTATATTATCAATTAAACATTCCCTTGTTTTTGCACTAAAGACCTAGCAGTATCTTAGGGCAGATAAAAAAAAATACATGGCAGAATTCTGTCATGTGCTATGAGCATGAGAAGCCTTCCAGCCATCATTCAATGGGAATTCCCTGCTTGTGGAACAAATCTCAGGTATGACGCTGCCTCTGTGTCTCCCAGATACTGACAGCCCAATTACCCATCTGTGACATGCATTCCGTAAAAGACCGGAGTCTTTAAACAAAGCCCTGGGATGTGACATTAAAAAGAATTTATTCATGAACCAAGTTAGAACAACAAATTCAAAGGACACCGAACCCCAGTGGTATGGCAATCTTTAGGTGCCAAGGAGGTCTTGTGAGTGAGCTAAGTTTGTGCAATCTAAGAATGTTCCGGGGCATCAACTAACAGAGTAACTCCATACCATCCTCTAATGTTACCTCGGCGACACACAGAGCCGACTAAAGAGTAAACATGACCAAAAACAGGCGCTCTGCAGTTGTGGATTATATTTACAAGCCAAAATATATATTTTTTAGTTTACAGCTGGGGCCTTTAATCTTGTGTGAATTACCCAGAATGATTAGCCCTTTGTGTTCAAATGGACTATTTCTGTTGAGTTAATATTCTAATTTGTTGTGATGTGTATTAAAGATATAGACAGACATAGATGTTTTGGGGCACCTGAGAACTACTAGAGACTCGTACGGCTTCTATTTCAAAATGCTTCGTACGACTCAACGGGGCCTTTTGTAGCTGTGTTATGGTTCTGACATGACAGATGTGGACTCAGCAGAAACACACACAGCTGTTCAAATCCCAGCCCTTTCAAAGCCTCATACTCTGTGGGTGTACATGTCAGACAGGTTGTTGAGCTGTGCCAGTATCACTTCACACGGTAGCTTAGCCACTCAAATGATGTTTACAGTATGACTGGCTTCCCAGACAATGGAGGGCAGCAGAAAAGATCGACACACAATTAAAGTGAAAGGAGAACTTAGCAAGTATTTCATATTCAAGAGTCTGCTTAGTAACTAGTATTAAGGCTTATTTCACAGCTACTTAAGCAAGAGACAGAGGGATCCATGACAACAGCACATAAAGTAAACGGATAGTACTGCAGTTAAAAAAAAAGGTGGTGGTGGGGGGGGGGGGGGGGGGCGTGTGAATTTCAGCAAAAAA
>JAACJT020000035.1:8942370-8955763 GCA_009936485.2 Gymnarchus niloticus
GTTTTATTTGCCAGAAAATGATCACAGTGTAAAAAAATTGAGAATATACCTTCTTCAACATCTGAAATATAGTCTTCATTGAGAATTTCAGGTACATTGCCTTTATGAACTGTGTAATTTGAATAGATAGAATGTTAAAGACATAGCAAAAAGGATCACAGATATAAAACACAGAAATAAAAAGAAATGAAAAAAGCAATGAGAATCTACAGTTTGACAAATTGATGCAATGCATAGAAACGGTTGAAAAACGTGTGACTTATGGTCATTAGTGATGAGAAGTGGGAAACTGGAACATTTTGGCATTTGTTCCTTACCTTCATCATCTGACATATCCAAGACTTCATTCATAGTTTCAGGGACGTTCATTTTATGTTTCTCCATCGCAGTCTGTGAATTCAGAAAAAGGTGACTTTCTGATTTACGGGTTTCATTTTAAAAGGTTTTCGTGCTTCGATCTTGTTATTTTCTCATTGAGAAGCTGATATTTCAGGCCATGGAACATTTGAAATAAAAGCAAGATTTTACATGAAACCCTGGAGTTTAATGTCTTTGTCACAAACTTTGGCAGGTGTTGGATGGTTGGAGTCACACTGATGCCGTTATGCATGGAAAAACGTCACATTCTAGTCTGTCATTCTATCCCAACTGAACACCCACCAGAAAAGACAGCATGTCTTACCAAGGTGATCAAGATATCCTCGGTCACCACCTTCAGAGTGTCCACAACGGAGATGTAGCCCAATCGCCGGGCGATGGACAGGGCGGTGTTGCCGTTCTGAATATGGGCAAAAGAGGGGTCACTTACCCAGAATTCAGCATTGCAGGGGTCAAAGCGTATCTCACAGCGACATGCTAGAATCCCTCAGCAGCACAAATGTGTAAACTATGAAAAATTCCTGATGCAACAGCTCTGTAAAGTGCATGGCATCTAGAAATATCCAGGAAAAGATCACTTTTTTCGACAACGTTGTTTAGCCCACGTATAGAGAGCCGTGACGCAACAAAGGTGTAAACACTTTGGGGGTGGGGGTACAAATTTTCCATAAAGAGCAGTCCTGAATTTAGCTAATGGTTTTCTGTTTGTCTAGTGCCACGGAGGGTTAACAAGAAACATTACCTTGTGAGTAAAGCCTGTATAGGGGCTGTAGAGTGTAGTGTGTGTTGTGTGGCCTTGTGAATGTACAAGTCAAACTGTGTAACAGGAAACACTACGCAGGGGCTGATATCTACATGGTCCAAGTGAAACATCTGGCTGCGCCGTTCCCCGACACTCACCACCGTCAGCTCGTTGGGCGAGGCGCCGTGCTGCAACAGCAGGTTGATGATGTGGGTGTGGCCTTGCTGCGCCGCCTGGTGGAGAGGCGTGTAGCCGTTCTGCCGTGACAAGAGGCGCCGGTGAGTGTGAAACCGAACAGCCGTACACACACAATCAAACGTGCACATATACAGTGAGAAATATAAGTTCAAAGGGGGGAGAACATATAAGGCCATACACACAAAAACACACACACAGCCACAAATACAAACACAAAGAACAGGCAGACACGTGTGTGTACACACACCCATCACGCAATCACACGCTCTCTCACACCTCTGCACAGGGAAGAGAGAGAACCGAATTAGTACCTTTGTCTTGGCATTGACTTTAGCCTGGTTCTCAATGAGAAAGTTTACCATCTTGACATTTCCATAGTGACAGGCCACATGCAGCGGAGTGTATCCCATCTAGTGGAGTGGAAAAAGTGAGACCATGCGATGCTATTTACGGCGTAAGGTATAAATACTGCATATCCCTCAGGCTTGACATCGCAGCTCCGGTGAAGCTTTCACACCCAAATTCTTTTCATTCAATCAGCTGAACGTGTCATGTCTCTTTCACCGGCTTTGCGAGTGGCCAGCGAGAGGGGTGTCAATGAACAGCGGTCAGAGCGGTCCCGTCCTGTCAAGCGACCTTCAGCCACCCCTAGGCTGCTCTCGTGGGAATAGGATGGAGGTAGAGGGAGGGGGAAGCTGGGGACCAGCCCGTCCGTGTGTGTCTGCGGGTGTGTGTCCCTGGGATGAGGCCTGTCAGCTACAGCAAACGGCACTTTCCACATGGACAGACACACACACACGCTCGCAGGCAACCACGGCTTCATGTTTCTGCCACTGAGGTCTTTCAGGCACTGCGGTCTGTGCTTCACGTGTACAATAAGACCCTAACATCCTGAGGTACATTTCGATCTTGTGAAGGTCAGAAGCTAAAGAGGAGAAAATGTTTGTTTCCTGTAAAGCTTTGCTCAGGCTCACACAAAATCGGTTTACATTACTCTGGATACGACATCCCGAAAAACACATCAATCGAACTGTGGGCATTCTTGCAGTCAGCTTCAAAGTCCCATGTTCCTGGCTTCGGCACACCAAACTCTTCGTAGAATAAATTATGCTCACTGAGGACCTTCATCTTCGATATTAAGCTCAGCTGTTCCAGCATACGTAAGCTGCCTTCGATCTGAATTTTAAAACTGGTCCCCCCTCCAGCAGATTCTGTGGTTTAAGAGAGTTCTGAAGGAGAACAGCAGCACTATAGCACTTTGACCCCCCCGACCTTTACCTTCGTCTCAGGGTCAATTGTTGCCCCCTGATTGACCAGGACTTGTGCCACATTCACTCTGTCCTCCTGAGCCGCCAAATGGAGAGGCGTCAGGCCGTACTGAAAGAGGGAGCAAAGGCAACACGTCACACCATTTAAAGGTCTTTACTGCGGCGCACAGAAACCCGCTTTGTGTTGTAAGCAGTTATGTTCTCACTAAACGTATACTGATATGGTGAAACATAATAGATAAGGTGAAAAACTTCCCCTGGCAGCGGCCAAAGAGTCCCTAAACCAACAGCAGCGCCTATTCAGTATCGTGATGTATGACTCATGTATCTTTGGTGTCAGAGTTGGCAGCCACATAAATTCATCCTGTGGTCTGACTCCCTGGGCTTTCTGCCTCTGGCTGTGCCACAAATTCTAATTCAATCCATCAGGTGGAATAGTGGTTAAGGAAATGGACCTTAAACCAAAGAATTTTCCCATTTATGTCCTCCTGGGGGCCCTTTTGTAATATTCTTCAGCAAGGTACGCAAGTTTAATCGCTCCCATGAAATACAGCGCTGTACAAGTAGATAAAATTGAAATGCCACTGTGGATAGTGTCAACCTAGCTGCTCGATATATGTGTAAACTCGGTCCACTGCGTCAGCCAATCCGCAGAGGTGGGCGTGTCTTCAAGTGGCCGGTTCTGCCGACCTTGTTGGACAGGTTGACGTTGGCGTTCCTGGCTAGAAGCAGGGACTCCATGTCTACGTGGCCCTCCTGTGCAGCCAGATGCACAGGGCTGATGCCCTGTCGGGTGATGGCGTTGGTGTCAGCTCCATACTCCAGCAGAGTGGTGGCGATGTCCATCTGATTCTTCTTGGCAGCTATGTGCAACGGAGTATAGCCATTCTGGAAGTGATGTAGGGAGACCTCACTCACTGTCTTGGTTTAAGGCACTTAAGGTTTAAGATGAGTTTCAAAATATTCTACACACTCTAATGTCACTGTAACTTTAATATCTTAATTGTCCCTTTATTAAAAGAAACGATTCCGGTTTAGTTAAAAAGATCCATACCTTCTGACAGAACAGGATAAGACAAGACAGTCGTCACCATTGTTAAGAACACAAAAAGACAAACGATGCAAAAGGACAGAAATAACACTGAAGAGTAGGGATAAAAAAGAAGAACACAAAAAAAAAAAATCTGGAACATTTCATGAGAAAGGACCTTTAAGGAGGCTGTGACTCTTTTTCCGGTCCAAAACAGCAGACAAAGATAGAACTGTGACATGGAGAGAGATACTTACTGTTCTCCTATTTGTCACGGTACTAAAGTATAAGAGCAAGGGTTTAGCGGGGTGCAGAACAGGATGTCATAGCGAGAGCTGGCCAAGAGCACGTATTTCGCAACTGCCAAAGTCTTGGACTCCTCTACGCCAACCGCCTATCCTTGAGCAACTTCCTTCATTTACTCAAAAGAACGACACAGGGCTTCGTGCCAAAGCAGGAGATGCAAAGCACGCCGGCGTCCAAGTAACGGCCACGAGTCACGTGTCAGCGGAGGAGAGGCGAGGCCTGACTCCAGAAAGGGACCGATTTCCACATGTCGGCTGACACCGGGCCTCGCCAATCATGATGTCAGACACTGGAAAGTGGCCTGGCGAACTGAACGTCGCCGGTCTAAGCCGTGAGGAAAGAAAAATGCAGTAATTGCTTGTCACGGGGGTACAAAGGCGGCAACTAGGGTGAGGGTTCTCCACAGGGACCACACTGCGCTGCTCCTCAGTCACTACGAACACACAAAGTCCATCCTGCATACATATCAACTGGCTTGCACGAAAGGTTAATCTATGTTCTGTTTTCACTTATTTTTTTTTCATTAGCCATACAAAATAATATTCAGCTTCTACCCTCTGCGCTGTCATTTTTGAAGCCCCCTAGTGGCTATAGTAAGAAGTGTTCAACAATAGCCTTCAATTTCGAATGTATTTCAGTGTTATTAATTGAATGAGCCAATCAACATTATTCCCAGTAACAGGAATAAATATAACCTTCCTGACAAGCCCATACCCTCCTCTCCTGCACTGCTGTTCTAACCAATAACTACTCAATTATTCTAAATTATACTCTTAATCAAAAGATAGCAATTTTGCATCAGCATGCTGTTGGAGGAAAAAGCACAAACAGCCAGTAACCAGACGTAATAACTGGTTCTTATTTTAAGTATTGGCCTATTATTTTCAACATCTATGGGGGAAGGCGACGATTTAGACAAACAAGAGCAAAGAAAAGCCAACAGAAGATGACGAAGACAGGCGATGAAGAAATGGAAGGTGGCAGGGAAACATGAGTACGTAATAGTGGGAGATGCCGTGTGACAGCGAGCCGGAAGGGGGGGTGGTCTCATCTTTAACAGGTACCTTGGCAGATGCATGGGGGGATGCTCCCTGGTCCAGCAGAAGGAGGGCCACTTTCTGGTTATCGTAGTGCACGGCTACATGCAGTGGCGTTAGACCACTCTGGAACACATGCAGAGATGTCATAATTGTGCAGAGAGGAAGGAGGCAGATCAAGGGGTGGTGCAACCTAGTCCGGGGTGACCCAATCATGACCCAGGAGCTCAGGTCAGGTGGCTTATCTAGGTAGAAATCCTTCAGTGTTGGGGTAACTTTTCATGGTTTGTAACGAAATTCCTCTGCAAACGTCAGGCAATTCTCTACTCAACTGCAGCCTTTAATTAATCTCTGCGATATTCATGGCCACTGTGGACACTCCAAGCGCATGACTGGGTACCCCCGTCCTGGTCACTGAGAGTCCAACCAGCTTTGCAAGTCTCAGACAATGTAATATTAAACTGGCGCAAAATGGCAGCTGTTGAATATGAAGAAAAATTAGAAAGTGATATCAATATTTTTCAGATGAAACAGGAGAGCAGATAAACAATACATCCGGTCAAGCCAATAGCCGCTCATGCCACTGGAACACAGAAACGAGAGTCGCTCAGACAGCAAGGTTTACAGGGAATATCTTCACTGTGGTATGAAACAAGAATCTCACTGGAGACATGGATCACCCTTCTGTTGAAGTACCAGCCCTTTAAGGGGCAGCTGTTTCTGTGGGTCACTGTACATCATCACTGCCGCCCAGAAAAGGAGGAGCATGTGACTGCTGGAGAACAAAAGCCCTATTTACAAGGCGTTCAGAAAACCAGCTTCTAACTTGCCTCACTGACACTCAAATGGGGTCGCAGTAACACGCGCATTTGTAGCAGCTGTCAAGTCATAGGCACCCCTCCACATTTCTTTGGATCTTTTTTTGTTTGCAAATTACCACGAGAAGTGTAAACTGAGAGGCTTGCAACCTTTTGTTCCAAATCCAGACAAAAAAGAAAGGAACGCCCACTTAGTTTATACCACAAAAAAAAGACAAGAAAATAAGAACAAATTTTTTTTTTCCCCCCAGAATGTGTTTTGGGGACAAAGTGATTATCTTCTACCAGTTAGTCGATGTTTTCTGCTTTCATTTTAAACCTCTGAGGGCAGCTGTACCATCATCTCAAATCTGGCAGTAAGATGAGACACACCATTTCCCCCCAGCAAAATTCAGCCCCCTCGCAGAAATGGGTCGATTTCAGTGACAAAAATATTTCTAAAAAGCCACAAACAGTCATGTCAAGTACAACAAAAGAGAAAAAACCTAAGCTGTGAGATATAGGTACAGATCACAGTATGTCTTATCTACCAATTAGTTCAATTGGTAAGTTAACGAATATGGAGGCGTGTGAGGTGATAGGACAGAGTTTCGATACCACAATGCCCTTACCTTTCCTGCTGCATCTGGAGCTGCTCGTTTCTGAAGCAGCAGTTTGGCGACCTCGATCTTCCCGTATTTTGCAGCCACGTGTAACGGGGTGAATCCTTTCTGTAGTGACAAAACAACTCGGGGACGTGAACGATGGTGGAGCTAAGTGAACCCTGCTTGACAGTTACGGCTGATGCTAAACTGCCAAATTTGAAAGACGAGTGTCAAAAGGAAAGGAATTTCAAAGGATTAAGAGTCAACTAAAGTGCACTTGAAGAGAATCTAATTTCGGAATACATGAGAATTAAAAAAAAACTTCCATTGCATTTCAATAAAATATTTTAAAACTTTAAAATGACTCATACCAAGTACTACAAGAGATCTTTATTTTAAAAATGCATTGAATAGTCTAGTTCTTTTTAAGGAGTTCCATTATCTGCAAACAAGTGAACAGTGACTGCATTAATATTTGGACCATGAAAATAAGTTGCTTTTACGACGGAAAGAAGCATTAGGTCATATTTTTTTTTTACAGGAAAGACATTACGAGTCAATCTGACTCGCGCAGCCGAAGCCCACCAAGTGAGAACTGGCAGTGAATGCATTCAGTGGTGACATATTAAAAGGGGACAAGCACATTTCCAGATGTCTGGACTGAGTCCGCCTGAACAGTATGTCAGGGAGGGGCACCACCAACCGAATGGGGCTTAGGACGGTCTCCTGTTTCCATAACAGCCAGGCTCACAAAGACAGTTTCTTGTATTTTTCTGACCCAGAGAGGGATGAAGGCTTGCCCGTATCCCACCAGCATCGATGTTACTTAAACAGCTTATCCGTGTGTTTGCACACCTGCATGCCAAGCCGATCGTTAACCAAGGCCCATCCTAACAAACACTCAGACACAATACAAATATATTTGTGCAGACAGACGCACAGACGGTCATGTCAGCACCACAGATACGCTCATGCCCTCTGTCCCCTCCTCTACTAAAAGCACACAAACTGCTCGTTCTTCAAATTGTCCAGTGAGCTGGTTCGCGGTCAATGTTCTAGTGGAATAACGACCTAAAAGCTGGTCAGAAAGACTCTATCGTGCTGCAACCGTCAAACGGCCGTCTTTTATCTGTCACGTAGGACACGAGAGCAGATTGGTGTAAAAGCAACAACAATATTTACACTGATCGAATCAAGAGGTCCCACCAGCAGGAGAAAGAACACAGGCAAACAGCAGGAGGGGTTAGATGATGCTTTGTTGTGATGGACTGTTTCAACCTTTCAATAGAAATGTGGCAAAACTGCAGGTGTTTTTTCTTGGATGTGTATTGAACTATAGCCAGCGTGAATTTATTTTCTGAATAGTTAGCTTGATTAGCTAAGGCTACTAGAGTGACACAGGGTTGCGAGGGTGACGGAAACTTATTGAACAGACAAAAGGTCTTACTGTTCAGATGAAAGTTCAGAAGCTTGTCTCTGAATGCCGGCACCCTTAAATGGGGCTGGTTACCTTGGTGGTGATGCACAGTGAGGCCCCCTGGTCCAGGAGTACGGAGGCCACATCGGCGTGCCCCTCGCGAGCCGCCAGGTGCAGCGGTGTGTACCCCGAGGACGTGGTGGCATTAGGCGATGTCCCGTGCTGCAGGAGCTGCTGAATGATGTCGGACTTCCCCAGCCGACTGGCGATGTGCAGTGGAGTCTGACCGTCCTGCAGGACCCACATTCAATGATATATGATAATGCTAAATGATGTGAACTTCCGAATTAACTGTAGAGGCCACGTTTTCAGGATAAGCTACGTCTTCCATGTCCTGCCAGTGCAGGTCTCTAATTCCTAGCTACACGTCAGTGTGGCCGCAGCTTCTGTGCGGAGCCACGCAGCACCTCACGGAGTTTTCAGCTCGGCCGCCCGTTGCCGCACTCACCTTGGCTTTGGGCTCCACCTCAGCCCCGTTCTGCACCAGGAACTTGACTATGTCCGCCTGACCGGCCCGGGCTGCCATGTGGAGGGCTGTCTCGCCCCTCTGGAAGACAGAAAGCGGGAGTTTGGAGAACGGGGCAAGCAGAACACAGGGCAGACCCGTCCTTGTGGCTGCTGTCTCCGAATCGACTGCCGGAGCAGGAGTGAGAGACACAGCCTCTTGGCAAACAAGCTCATGCCATGTTTCTACGGTGAGGACTGTGCGGTTAAGCCCCCCCAGCCACTGTCCGCGTGGGATGGTATGATTATAACGTCACCAAAGGCAGAATCCCTGGGTAATTACCTCAAGGAGTGGAACCTAAGAGATGGGGCTCGTATACACAAACAGCGGTCCTGTCATTACCAGGGAGTGTCTACATAACTGGACACATCGCGACCAATATCTTTAAAGGCACGGGGGCAGGGTTGGAGTTCCAGAATCGCTCCACCTTCACATTTCCTCATCACCCTTGCACAGTATGCGCTGCGCACCTGGTCGCCCTGCCCGGTGTTCACCTGAGGCCGGGACAAAACTCACCACGTTGGTAACATTTGGCGAGGCACCGTGGTTTATCAGCTGAGTGACGATGTTTTCATGTCCCATAAAGGCCGCCACGTGAATCGGCGTGAGTCCCGACTGAAACGAAGCCAGGAAACGTTTACTTCCAAAGCCTTGCTGGAGAACGCTCAAACGTTACTCTACCATGAACAATTACTCACAGGCAAAGGTGTCCTCATAAATGCCTAGTTATGTTTCTGGAACTTTCTGGACAGAGTGCTTCATAATATATTTGACAAATACATTATTCATGCCCATAATACTTGTGACACAGTTTACTTCCAAACATTCGAAAACCAGTGAAACATTCTGTGGTATAGCAGTACTACACACAGAAGAGAATCACAAGCAATAAAAACAAAGCAGACTTTCAGTAAGGTGCTCTCACCTCAGTCACAGCCTGGATTGACGCCCCGTGTTTCAGCAGCAGGTCCATGACTTTGACGCGGTTCTTCTTGCAGGCGATGTGCAGCGGCGTGAAACCATTCTAAGAATGAAACAGGACACGGGACTCTGTTACAAGCTCTGCCAGGGGTGGGGGCTCCGCAGGACCGCGTTGCTCAGACAGAAAAGCGATTACAGGCGCGGGAACACAGCTGCGTGCTTCTCCAGAAGAGAGAGGCCACCACAGCACTGGATTTGTTCACTCTTTCCTCTTTGTCTGTTCCCTGTTTCTTTTTTCCTAATAAACTGCAGCGACACGCCCATTCTGTTCCAATTACCAAACTCCACAATAGTATGCTCAGGGCCTGGGCCAATGCGGTCATTTTTTTTATTAACCTTTTAGTTTCTGCAAGTAACTTGAGATGTGCTCTCAGAACATTTCTTCCGGCGCTTTCTGTCAACGCAACCATTTTACAGCATTGCAAGCTGAAGTCGGCATCCCCTTTAACTTTTTTTTGCCGTCTTTTGAGAGGAAAGGCATTAACATCTGGAAACGTTAGGTACAGAAAAAGGGACCCAACACGTGAAGCGATTGAGCACGTCTCCCCTGGATCTGCTCACCAGTGCTTTGGCGTTGGGGTTGGCCTTTTTGTCCACGATGACCTTGGCAACTTTGTAGTGGCCGCAGTGTGCGGCAACGTGCAGAGCCGTCAAGTAGTCGTTAGTGACGTCGTCCACGGGCACGTCGTGATGAAGAAGGAGCTGGACACAGTTGAGGTGGTCCCCTTGCGTGGCCATGTGCAGCGGGGACAGCCCATTCTGTGGACCCCAAAATCAAGGTCATAGCAAGCCCTTTCAAGCAAGACTCGAGAAACGATCCTGTGATATTACACTCATTTTTAAAAAACTACTTAAAACCAGAAGCTGGCAAATCTGATAAACATTATTTCAGTTTGTGGTAATGATATTTGAAACGTGTCATGTTGACCAGGTATCTATATTAATGTTCTAATAAATAAAGTACATTATAACATATATACACCCAGCTACAGCCAGATAAGACACACTTTTGCCTGTAGAACTGCCAAAAGGGTAGATAAGTCATGTTCAGAAATGGCTTTCTCACACCACTGTGTAGTTATGTGGTCTTCCAGTTATCGTTAATGGGCCCGGCTATTCTCCTCTGACCACTCTCATAAACAATGTGTTTTCAGAACCAGAACTGCCACTGACTAGATGGTTTTTTTTTTTGTTTATTTCACCATTCTCTGCCAACCCGGGAACCTGAACGAGCCTGCAGATAAATCTCAGTCGGGTGGCTGTTTCTGAGATGCTAGAACCGTCACATCTGGCTCCAACAATCACGGTAGGTTTAATATGACTCCAAACCCCCATCCTAGCCATTCTAATGCTTACCCAGACACTATCTGAACCTCGTGACCCGCTCTTCCTGCTGCATATATTCAGTCGCAGGTGTGTCATTTGCTGTTTTCAGGTGCAGGCTGTTTATGTCAACAAGTGGGCGTGCTTAAAATACTATGAGTGCATAAACAGATAATCAGCCAATGGGAACGCCTACTGTATATTGTGATAGCATGACAGGGCATCCGTTCACCATGTGTGGACGTGAGGACGGTACCTTCGTTTTGGACAAAATTGGGGCTCCACGGTCCAAGAGCATCTCCACTACTTGCTCATGACCACTTCTTGCGCCACAGTGTAATGGGGTCAGTCCGTCCTGGGAGGCGGGACAAAGTTAGGCCACGCCTCAGCATGACATCACACAATAAAATGTTTAAACCCCCAGTGCATCCGAAGGCCTTAAAGTTACCTAATCCTAAAATGCATCCCGTAGTATTTCATTTTAATTTGTTTATCAACTGAGGTAAACCTCTGCCATAATCAAGACCTGAAGTGTCAATCGTGAAGTACGCTTAAAAATGACATTTTAGTTACAGTGTTACTATGCAGCAATATAAGCGTGACACTTTTGGTTATGAACTGCAGACAGATGCTGAGTGTTAAAATATTAACCAATATATTAAAGGAGGGTGGGGCAACCCCAGAAAATTCTACGCATATCTGCATTCTGTATTCTACAAACATGCAAAAAATATTTCATGGTAATAAATATATATAGCTGCTCAACATCGAGAGAATTATACTTCTGAAATTTAGTTAATATAATAAAGGCACAGCAAAAAGGCGGGCCTCAACTACAGAATTTTGTGCTGCATTAAAAAATGAGAGAGTCATTTAAAACATTAAGATGAAAACGCGGGACTCTCTGAACATCTGTGCCTTAACCGCACAGCAGACCTAATATTAGATGCATGCTGTTACTTATCTGGCTGCCTGTGTTATGATATGTAGACACCTTCACATTCAGACCGCGATAATGACACGGCTCTGTGCCGCAAATGGCCTGGCAGGTGATTACCTAACAATGTGTGCTTTGCCTATTTTTTTTCAGAGATTTCACAACGACATTCTATGTCAGGAGATTTGGCAAGTGGTGGGTGTGACTCTGCCCCGGATATGTACATTGTGGTGTTTCATTCTGTTGGGGACGCCCAAAAACACAGAAGACCCGCACCCCCCATAAGTGTTTAACTGAACACACTGGTCTTTCAGAGCTGCGATGGTTGTGTGTGTGGGGTTCAAGTCTCCCTCCTGTGGTATTCCAGGTTCTGTACCACTGCCTATGTACTGCTGAGGGTGCAAGCATTCATTCCCTGAGCTGGTCGTGGTCGAGAAGCTTGGAGCAGACTGAACACAAGCCAGGTGTGTCCGTCTTTTTCGGCATCTCGGAGCCTCACCTTGGTTTTGGCGTCGATCTTTGCCCCGCGTTCCAATAGCAGTTTGACCATGTTTCCGTTCCCCCTTTTTGATGCCACGTGCAGAGGTGTGATGTCATTCTGTGAACGTCAAGAACGCGACCCCAGTGAGAATCGCACCGGGGTCTGGTCTTACCCTCCAGCCAAAGTGTGCTGCTTCCCCAGAGGTGCTCACATTAAATAAGATGACCATACTTATTCAATATGACACGCATTTATTTCCTCTGATATCCCTCGACAAGAGGATGACCACACTGACACGTGGTGACCCATCACATACACATTCATGACCTAAATTTGGACTGTTCCTCACACTGTGTGTCCCACCTTATTATTTTCTCTGTTTTTACATCAAGTTATAGTTTAAGAGTCACGCACAGTTTCCCTCCCTAAAAATAAATGCAGCTGCAATTCCATAACCAGTACTGTTGTGCTGTGATGTTAGTATTGCTGGAACATCACTTCCTGACTATTCACACACACTTCTGAACCAGTGCCCACTTACAAAAGCCCTTTAGTAACTTCAAAATGCCTCATACACCCACGCTTCATCAACCTCAAACACTGCAAAACAGGTCATGTTCACGTTAATAGCAGGAAAAATTATAGGCCCTGGGCGCACCTTTTCTTCCTGGATTTGAATTACGGTACTCATAATAAACGCTAGTTTCAGTGTGCCAGTCTCAAATATACGTTGAAACAGGATTACGGGAAAGAAAACAAATCAAATTGTATTGCTCAATTAAGTAACGCTTCCCTCTAGTGGCCATAACCTGGTATATACTGTATATCTGCCATTTTTAAATCCTTTTGTTTACAATGAAATGAAATATTTCAAATGCGCTTCACAATGCTCATGTAGAGCCACGTATTAAGAAAGTAAACATCATGCACTAAGTTACTGCATGATTAGAATTCCAGAGTCCATTAAGGTCTGCTAAGGTGAGGGAAAATACTGCACAGCCGTAGGAAAAGCCACATTCCGAGCCGAGCGCTCCGATTGAGCAATGAGCCACACAGCTATCCCATGGTTTCCTGTACGGCTTCAATGGGATGTGGAATGCCATGCGGTAGCTGTGGCATGTCACTCGGTCGCTGTGACCCACAATCCTGGGATGATATCCTAATCCACACGGTCGTATTTCACATAGTGCTGGGGAATGACCTGAAGATGGGGGGGGGGGGGGGGGGGGGGGGGGGGCAGGCCAAGCCCGCGCTGGTTGTGTTGGTAGTGGGGGGGGGGGGGTGGGCCTTAAACCCCCCTTGCCCAATCTTTAAGAGCAAAGTGGTCC
>JAACJT020000035.1:8959343-8996012 GCA_009936485.2 Gymnarchus niloticus
GGGGGGGGGGGGGGGGGGGGGGGGGGGGGGGGGGGGAGGGGGGGGGGGGGGGGGGAGGTGTTGAGTCAGGATAGGGCTGGAATATCTTGCGACATATCCCAGGTGACAGCCATTTCTATTGTTGGAACAGGTGTGGGTAAGAACATTTGTTTATTTCTTCCCATGTGGCCTGAGTGAGCTATATATATATATACATATATATATATATAGTGTGTGTATATATATATACACAAGATCCAGTTATCAGATTTCACGACATTTTTATTTTTTTATTCCTTTAGGTGTTATGGTATTTATAGCACAGCAATATAATGTATTTGCTTAGCGTGTCCTTTATATGATATCAATACATTCCAACCACATATGGACTACGCCACCACGGAATAGTAAGTTGTTTTAATCATCGTGCGATTGTCAAACACAGGTTTATATACAGCAAACAAAAACGTCAGAGGGAGATGAGAATGGCTTGCGGGTGTCTGCCTGTTTAAGGACCCACAGCATTTCGAGACCAATATAAAGGTGTGATTTCACCATCTGTTCCCGGCGAAACTTTTCAGTGTTTCAGATCAGGCCATGAAAAGTTCCAGTTATTTTAATAAAGTATGACCTAAAGAGTAGCTGTGAACTATTTTGCGCTAATAAGTAACTAACAGTCAGATGTAGCACCTGGCAACATATGAACTGAATATATCCAGGCATCCGCATATTTCAGTAATAAGGCTACAAAGAGATGAAGAAAACTGTCGGTTGTTCAACTGTTTCACTGTTAATGAAATCATCAAACCTGAATCACGGTGTATTACCAGCCAGTTTAACGGTACATATATAATATAAATGTCCATCTGGCATTACTCAAGTAGTTCAATAATCCTTGCATGCTATTTATACGTTTCTCCAGCTAAATAATATCAGAGAGAACAGCCTATAGCACAAACTGTAATATCCATTTTAAATCCAGCCTGAGATTTCCAACTATTGTATCAGCCATATTATTTCTATTAGACATTCAGGAGTGAGAGCCAGCCTTAATGCCTTGCCATTCTTGGACGTTCATAATTTTACTGAGAATTTCCTATGCAAATGAATTATATAACAGTCCTCAAGGGCGACAACTGCACGCCGGACAGCCTAGCGAGGTTGATGCAGAGCCAAACATTAGTCAGTATTGACGTTCCAGTGATGCGCTACATTTCCAAGTTAAAGTAGGACAGCTCCACACTAAAATAAAACTGCCCTCATTTGTATCATATCTGGGTGCGCGACGTTAGCCGAAAGCAACAAAGGTCCTTAAAGATGCACCAGGGTGCAACACGCAGGTACCACCTATCTGCTTCGGTGGCCGAAACCTGATGACATCAAGGACATTTCAAGGTTTCCTGGCAACAGCTGGCTCCCCATGATTTGTCTGAGTATTCTGTCACAGTCGTTTGAGACGGTAAGCATTTCCTGCGTTTTTCCAAAGCAGGGTATGGAGAGTTCCCGGGGGAAAAAAAAAAAAAATCACAGCGGTGCCGACATCACCGTACAGTGACCTACCAGGTCACCTTACAATTGGATGTCTTTGACACAAAGCTTCTGTATCCATTTACTCAATCTAACTGCTTCAAGGGTGTTTCTTTTGTGACACCACAAAATTATACTTATGAATGTCAGATAGGAAATGGATTCAAGAGGGGGTCCTTGTCCGAGGGAAATATAGAAACACTACAGTGGTTTCGTATGTGACTCTTGAAATAATACAGATTTTACACTATTTCAAAATTAATATCTAATCAAATTCAAAATATGAAATATCATAAATATGGTTTAAATTGTCAATATACCTTTGATGTACATTTTTAATCAAACGAAGTAAATTAGAGCACTCCAAGTCGCACTGTATTTTAGCTGGTTTTGTGCACGGAAAAATGTTCCTACCTAGTGGCACCTTTGTGGAGGTCAGCGGATGTTAGCCATTTACAAGAACACAATGGCCTCAGTAAATATGTCGGCTAGCGAATGTTAGAATGTCGTTGCTGTGGTTTTTGGGTATACCTCATTATTGGAGCTCTCCATGAACGATCCTCCAAACAAAGCGGCCATCCAATCACAGCTGGAAATCAGCAAAGGCTTGTGGGCGTTGATGGTTCCGTCATCCAGCCTGAATGTGACGTCTGCCAGAACCATTAGAGAAACACGTCAAGCGACACTGAACCGGCACTGCAGGGCTCGAAGTCTGCCACGTCAAACGGCTCAGCATGTCACTCACATCCTGTTTCACTTGATGAGAAGGGCCGCCCGTGTACAAAGTTTTAACAGACTTTCAAACAAAATTTAGAAGAACTCAAAAGCCAGTGGAAAAATCCATATATTGACAATGAGCCGTGCCTTGGAAATGTGCAAGCACCATGCAAGATTTAAATTCCGAACAAACAGTTTTAGAGAATTCAAACTTCATTCAGCTTCTATCCCAGCTGCCAAATGTTTGGAATACGTCTGAAATAAATTATTCAAAAATAAAAAAAAAAAGAGTGGTTTCTCACCTGTAAATGTATCTTTAGCCAGGCACTCTTTGATTCTGTTTGCTTTTCGGACATGGAATGCTTTTGTGATTTCCTGATTCATAAAGCCTTCTTTGTTCATGATATTTTCCACCATCATTCTTAGATCAAACACCTCAAGAAGTTCAGCAATTTGGGCAATTTTCATCAGGTCCTTCTCCTTCTCGTCCAGCTCCCCCGTGTAGAGGAAACGGAGGACTGCGCAGAATGGACCTAACTGAATGGAGTAGTCCATCTTGACCACTGTCATGGGTCCAAGGGAGTTGGTCACAGGATTGATGACTGACTCTTTGTGGATGCTGTAGAAAGCCTTGCTCCAAGAGACCAGCGACAGTTTCATCCTCTTGTGCTTCCCACTGAAGCTCATCATCTTCAGGGTGCCGTCACTCTTGGATGCCCTGAGGGAGCAGGGAGAGAGGGTGGGCAGGGTGGCTACGTCATCATCCGTGTCCAAGCTGAGGGTCCTCATCAGGTAATCTCGTCCATGTCGCTTGGTCACAGGCACACATGAGGACTCCTCAGATAAGTCCATCTGAAAGAGGTCATAGAACTTTGAAGATGAGGTAGACAAGTAGATCCTGTGAGCAAAGACATGGATGTGGTCCTGCAGAATGAACATCACATCCGCACAGAGCGGCCTGTCCAGAAGGTCCTGGGGGCCATTTGGGTTGTTGGAAGGGCATTCGGGGATCTTTATCAGTGGTGGTGGAGCCTTGGGGGGCAGGAAAGGAGCCTGAAGCAGGGGCTTCTGAACTTTGCGCAGGTGGGACTTCCAGAACTGCAGGTGCCTTCTGGAGATCAAAGCAGCTCGAATGGCATTGTCAAAGATGTCCTTAATGCCAAACTGGTCAAAAACACTGGTCTCATAGTAGGGAATGCCAAGCTCTTTAGCTACCTCCCGACCACTCTCTGGTGGCAGGATGTCACATGGTTTGATAGGCCTGTTCAGGAATTAAGGCAAAATTAGTCTTATTAATATAATCATAAAATTTATCTGACCTTCCATTACACAACATTAGCAGTGTCAGAAATTTCACTATTCAATTACGTTTTTAAACCTTTAAAAAAAGCAACTAAAAATGTATGTAAATATGATTAACATTAAAACATATTTTTGTAATTAAAAACCAAATAACCAGAGAATAATTTATTCAAATGTTCTGAAAACAAACAAAATATTATTTGTATGTCTTCAACTGAACGGCTATACAAAACAGACTAGCTAAGAACCCCGACAGCACAGAGACATCTATGTATAGATAACAAAGCATGCATGACCTTCTGTTTGAACAGAAGGAACAGTATTTTGCTAGGTTATTTTAAACCATGACAATGATCTTGCTGGTGAAAGAAGATAACAAAGGGAAGCCAGATCCGGGTATCATCTGTACCTCGCCAACGGTCTCCTAGCTCGATTGACAGCGTCTAGGTCCGCATACCGCAGGTCAAGCTGGCAGCCTACCAGAATGACAGGAGTCCGTGGACAGAAATGCTTGATTTCCAGATACCACATGGTCTTCACATGATGGAGGGAGCTGGGGTTGGCGATGGAGAAGCACAGCACCACCACATCTGACCTAGAAAGGACATCGGGAAAAGGCATCGAAGCAGCTGTCTCTGGCGCTGTCACCGGGGCCGGGAAGAATGATGTGCAAACAATAACAATGACAACGGCATGCTACAATATCCAGCACAGGTGTCAAACATCACAGACGCCAAGCGGTATCTGCCGGAAGCACTACGGTCCTAGAGAACCCCATGTTCATGCAGAATTGCCACACTTTCAATGTCAGCCTGAAGGACTGCCACATTGACCTTGAAAGACTCGTGAAAAGATTGCCTTGTTCGCACCTGCCTCTTGTATGGCTTGACAGTTTTAGTGGAAAAGCTCCCTTGGCAATGCTTTTTCAGACTGTCACGTTGAGGATCGTTATAGAAACAGAGCAAAACGAAACCGAACAAAAAAAAAAACCAAAACCATGCAAACATACGGACACAGGGCTGGCACGCCTCTAGGTTAGTACATTGCCTATCCGGAGGAACAAGGTTCATACCACGTAAGGAAAAACAAGGCAGATATGGTCACTGGTCTGTCATTTAAACAAAAAGAATCGTGCACACCTGATTTGGCAAGCAGCGGGTTCAGCTTCCACGCCACACAATACTTCATTTCATTTGCAACCAGACTGAAAGTGCATATAGCATGAGTATTGAGGAGGTACGTGACTACAGAACTTACAGTTTCTCTCATTGCCAAGTCCTGAATTTAGATCATAGGCACCCTATAAACAAAGACAGGTACAGCACAATTCTGCATTTTGCCTTCTTTTAATTCAGCAACACAATGTACATTTTAAGGGTTAAGGACAGGACAGCCCACAGCTTTCAAAAGACATGTTCATGAAAGTGAATTCACTACAGCTTTTTATACACAGCACTTGTCTTTTGGCATACAATTAAATGTCACGACACATGCATTTGACTGCAATCAGGCGTTTTGACACGACAGAAACAAACCAACCAGCTGAAGGCTAAGGTGCCTTACAAGTGTCCACTTCAGCTCAGGTCTCAGTGCTAATTAGTACTGATGACATCGGCAGCAATCCACTTCACAGAGACAAAGCCACTGAGAGACCTGAAGTAAATCATTTCCAGAACGGCTCCTGTTTCCCAATTTATTGATAAAACATTTCATACAAGGAAAAAAAAAAAAAACAGATCCGTGGATGAATGCATACTGCCTGTAAGGAAGGCAGCCATGCAACTTAAACTGATCAATTTTGCCCCCACAGATACGGTAAGAATATTAGACTGCTGGAAAAGGTATCACCGAACCTCTGGTAAGTTTAGTTCTTTCGCCTTTTTAACTTGCAATTCTCTTCCAACACTAATACCAGAGGGACCTGGATGGTCTTTTATGTAGACTCCCTCTCAGTGGTAGTTTGCCCACCGAATGTTCACTACATTTGTCAAGTGTATTGCTCATCCAATCTTTAACTAAAAGAGAAGGCAGAGCTGCAGTCTGGGCATCAGTGCAAGCAGGATAACACGCAAACTTGAAGGTAGTTGGAGCTGCCGGCAAGGCTACGTGATGCAGGAGTCTGACCCTGCACTTAAGAGAGACGTTCCGGGAGGGCGTTTTATTTGCCTTCGATTCACCCACACACAGTTCCATCTTTCTCTCCGCAGTCTGGGCACCCTTTCAGGTGATATTAATGTCTGAGCTTTTCAGGCAAGCTTCCAGCAGTGCTCTAATCCTAGGTCAGCATGCACCTGAAGACTCTGATGAATCAATGCATCGACGCAAGCCACTCGCGTTTCATTCTTTTAATGTGCAGTGAGGTAAAAATATTTGCCAATATGAAGCTCTTAATAGTGCCTGGAGTCTATGTGCAAAAAGGCACGAGGGATAACCATCTTGTAAAAGGGCTGGGGTCCAGCCACTAAAGCGAGGTCACCACGCTACTTCTGGGAAAGGGCGGATTTCGGTGGAAATAAAACAGTGACGTTGTCGGATGAAACGGCCATGTCCATCTGGCACTCGGCCTCCCGGCAGAGTCTCTGTCTCTCGTCATTTCAGAGCATGACACCAACACCAGGTGTCTCCTACACTGACTGCATGTGTTAAGGTGCTGAGGCCTCGGCCAATGCCTTCATTTCAGCTTTATTTTTCCTCCACTCTCTGTTTCATCGCCTGACAGTAGAGGAACTGCCGTCTCTTCAGAGAGGTCAGTAGATTAAGTAACACCAACGTCACATGCACTGACAAACAGTCACACAAGACGGCGACCGAGCGTTTTTTCAGACCTTAACAATTATTTGCTCCCATTGTACAGTACTAGAGAGAGTTAATATTGTTTAAGTTTAAAAGATTCGAGTTCATGCTTCCACTGTAGACCAAGTGTGTCATACATTCATCACCAAAGGCATGGCTACCAATATATTTAGCAGCCCTTTATTTACATGACTGCTAATAAGCAAAATAATAACTTTGAGGGGTTCTTTGATGTCCAGACACTGACGGACAAAGTAGTGGCTGTTTTTTTTTCTGCTGTATCTTTAAGACAATTTTTAAAAATCCACATTTTCACACACCTTCCCTGGGAAGGCATAACTTGCCGTTGCAATTAAACATAAATCATCATTCACAAGTGGAAATCACCATTAAAAAAGCAACTAATTTCTTAACCTGCCACAATTCAATCTAATTCCTCCATGATATGGACAAGAAAGGTTTACTGCCCATCCACAACATTTTCACTCAGCATCAATCCACTCTATTAACGGCTGAAAGGACTACAGTGGACAGAACCTGTTTTTTTTTGTTTTTTTTTTAATTATTATTTTTGTGAATTGTCACACACATTCTCAAACATACCTTCCGTATGCAAAGCGTCTGTCCTTGTGATGGTCCCCAAAAGTGTCCCACAGCCTGAGAGACACGCTAACTTCATCCACAACATCGCGGGAACGTTCCAGGACCTGAGACAGTCATTCGATTCCAACACAAAACGATATATGTATATTTAATAGACAAATCTGACCCTGGATAAGAAGATTACTAAAATGCAAAGTCTACTTCAGCACGCTGGTGGTCTGTACCTCTTGACAGACCCGATACTGGTCGATAGCCCAGACTGTGGGGACGTGGGTCGCCAGCAACTGGTACTGAGTCAGGGTAGTGTTGCAGGCCCGAGCACAAATAAGCCGTGTCTTGCCCACCGCATTGTCTCCCACCACCACACACTTGATGGTCTCCACGTTGGGCCGTTCGTAGTCCATTACAGCGTCCACGCCTGCTTCTTCCCTTCACAGTGAACACACACACACACACTGAACAGAAAAGATCATATTTCATCAGTTAACTTTCCAGGAAAGAAAAGCAACCTTTTGTTTATTTAGAAGACAGCATATGGCTGTATAATCAGAACCTAAATAATGATGAGCTGCCCCCCCCACTGCTGGGTTGGCAAAAAGTTAATTTGATATAACTAAACTGGTACATTTATTAACATTTCGCTTGTTCCCTAACAGCGATTTACTTAGCTAAACATAACCCTAATCTTCATGCTGTTATTTATTAATTTAAACATTTCAGAAAGAAAACAGATTAAAAACACACTTTTTAGGATGTAGTGTTCTTTTAGGATAGGCTATGCGACAACATTTTATACCTGAGGACAATTATTTACAAGAGTGTACATTAAGTGTGATTGTCACTTGACCTTTAGGGTTAGACACAAATGAGACAAACACGGCAGAAGTACCGATAAAAGAAAATAACGAAGAGAAGAAAAAGTTTAGTCACAGAATGAAACATGAAAAGGTTTTGATAGCAATTCATTCTCCCTAGATTAGCACCCATTTATTAGTTTAATAAAGCAAAATGCTGACATTAGCAAAATTATTTATTAACATGGTCATATGACAAAATCAACAACAATTTCTTCTTACTGTTATAGATAATGAATAACATACATAAGGTAATAAAAAGCTTAATGAGCAGTTAATTTCATTCGAAAAAGAACAATCAAACCAGTGAATCTAATGCTTTTATTAACTGCCACGCTTATATGAAGTCTATAAAAACATTTTAACTTCAATTAATTTTTTTTCTTTCTGGAAGCACAGGGAAATATTCATTCTCGACTGTTCAATGGAAAATGCTGACTTCTCCGAGAATGTATCAATATCTTTCAATCGATACGCAGATTTGCGCAAGTCGTGCACCGCCGGAGCCACGATGAAGATAAGTGGGCTTCAATAACACCCAAGAATTTGGCCTGAAATTCCTTATATTAATGTTAACATCCAGTTGATTAAAAAGATGCGGGAGCATCACAAAGCGAATAGTAATCACAATACCAAATATTTGTATATATAGTGTTAACTCACATGAGCCCATAGGCCCGTGTAAGAGAAGCGTGATCGTGGTCTCGTACGATGTTTACAAACAATCGATTCATTCATCGATGGCTTACTAGGCGAATACAAACACACAGCGATCATCTGAAGGTGGCTCTTAAGAAATCCCTTCAAAGCGAATACAATCTAGGCACGTAATGATCGTCATAGCACCACATTTAAAACTATGATGTTTGTAGTCGGAGCGCGTCGACAAAACGAGTAGAGATGAACGCGGCTTTAAAAAAGTTACAGATGAGAGCCGAGAAATGAGCGATTTGTTTTCCACTGGCTACATTAAAGTGTGGTTTCCGCCGTGCTGCTCCAACACAGACCTGTTTTCGTGGAAGGCAAACAAAGTCAGGCTTTTGCATCAGCAGACGAGCCATCACTGAGTAACACTGTGTCACTTCAGCCGCTCGTTTTATCGGCGTTATGAGCCGCGGCACTTGGCTACACTTCATTAAAGATAAACAGTAAAACGCTACTGAGTTTCATTGTTTCCATAGTTTTCAAAGGTCAGCCTAAACACCGCTGTTACTTCTTCAATCATCCCACACGACAGTGCCGAGTACTGTAGACACACCATTAGGAAGTGCTTGTAAAAACACTCATCTGGAGCCGCAAATACTGAAGTACCGAGAACAAAAAAAAACAACACATGCGACAATTAAATGAAGGAAAGCACGCCATCCCTTCATCAGCCGTCTAGGTAGCCGGCGAGTCGAGTATATAAAGGCACCTACCGTCGTGTGTTTTTATATTTCCTAAACCCAAAAATGCACTCAGAGCGACACCCCAAAGTGTGTTAATATAATTACTGTGCTTAAGACCAGATTGTCAACCCGGTGCTAGCTAGCCAAACGCTGCAAGACCATGTCGCAGTCGGTGTTATCTCCCAGTTTGCGGAAAGTTAATCCTTTTCCCCCAGTGTAACAACACGAAGCCTGCAGCTTTATCGCCTTGCTGCCCCGAATCCGTGCTGTTTTTCCGCTTCCAAATGCCCCGTTGAGAAGATCATCCACGGACAGCCAGCACGGACACGGTCACAGCCTCCATTGTGACGTCAACGACGCCTGTTCTATTTATAGCTGGGCATGAAATTTCATTCAGGAAAACAAGGTGGTCCAGTGCGATTGTTTCATGTGTGCACTGTGTATACGAGAATGCACGCAAATTCAAGGTACATATTTATGTATATATTTTGATCACGGTATACGAAAACACCTCTGCCCTCCTCCTGTACCTGGACAGCGATGTGAACGGATGAAGACTGTGGTGCTCAACAGGACTCCTGTTTGAGTTCTCTGGAAAAGACCTCTATTGTATCAATGTTTGCAGTACTGTACTGGTGGTGTTGATGATGGTGGTTGTAGTTATGACAGCATCCAGAAATACCATTACTTTTTCTTTACTGCATTTACACCCAGCTGTCTAAAAGAGCCAGTTCAAATAAGAGCATTCTTAAGATTACCATGTACCATTTTTCAATTTATTTCAGTTCCAAGTTTCAAATATGAACAAAATGCTGCGTGAGACTGCTGGTTTGATATACTTATATAAGTCAATATTGAACAACGTGTCAGTGATACCATCCGTAATTGTTACACTAGAAAAGAGATTCATTCTAAGTGGCAATGATGCACATATTAAAAGTAATATTCATTCACCATGACATTTGTAATGTATTTACATTTGAGACAAGCAGTAACATAAATGTGTCGATTTTTTCACAAGGCACAGGCCTGTTTTACTAATGAAAATCCAACAAAATAAAACTGCATTTGAACACCGTGTGGCTTTCAGTGAAATTGTTTTCTTGACCTCAAAACTCATACAAACACTCCTCTGAAGACTAATGAAAGTCTCATGTGACTAAAAGGCAAGGCAACCCATTAAAGATTTTCTTAGATGAAAACGTTTTTCCTTGTCTTGTTATCTTTATTGACTTCAGGATTTGAAGAAAGGGTCCCCAGGGTCTGGATGTCTACTATCACATTTCAAATCGGCCTAATTACATAGATTAAACTTGTTTGACTCGTTTTAATAGATGCTGCTCTTAACTACAGTACAGTTGTACATTTTTGATTGCAATTGTGACTATATATGGTACGTATGCATATGTGAAACATGTAAATCAACATGTAGCTTTGTTTCAGAATATTTGCATAGATAGTGAAGGCTTGCATAGTTTGCACGTTAAAACACAGTTGTGTTTATCTGATGAAGCGACCAAGAATTTAACAGCCCTATGCAGCCACAATAGTCACACTGTTAATTCATTTGCAAAAAAGTATACGTGTCTATTTATAGAGTAGAAAAACCTTAATTCATCTTAATTCACCTTAATTTTCATTTAGCCCCAAAATTACAAAGAAGTGCTACATACTCCACATAATGGTTTGTTTTTTATTCACTGAGGTCAAATGAACACCAGAAAGACTGAATATAGACATGTATGTGTTCACGTATGTGTTTCTTCAGACAGCAGATTTGCAGTCGGGCATAGAAACCTGCAGGCGTACATGCATGCACACGGGACTTTTCTAAGACACAACAACGGCAGGTGCAACATGCCAATTTGCAATTCCCTCATGCTGCACATGATCAAAATAGCTTCATTCATGGATCCTGAGCACTGCCTGCCAGGCATAGTAATCAATGCACCGAAACACAGAACTTCTATGACGCCCCATATTCAGATCACAGCAACTGCTTGAATCCTGTAGGCAGCGGAGGGGCTTTGAGGTGGGATTATGTGAGCTGTCTGACTCTTCCGCTGTAGGCTCATTCATAATTCCTCCAAAATGTGCCCGGCAAGAAAGGAAGTGAAGACAGCGCCACTGCTGTCTGGTTCCTGGAGCGACAGCAAGTCTCCTTGATCTCAGTCCTGTGTCCTTTTGCAGTGAAATTATTCTGGGTGCGTGCAGCATGACAGCAGGCTTAGACGACTCACCCTGGTACGGGTCTTCGTCGTGTTGCCTGTGAAAAGGAGGAGACACCGATGTAGCAGGCATTCACTGTGGTGTGCATGCGGTGCATCACTGCAAGTCTGCACTGAAATCTGCCTCTGGGGTTTCTGTCATCAAAACCACAGCTGAGATCAAAGGGTAACACATGTTTATATCTGCCAAACACTGCGCATAATTCACAGCATGTCAGCTCTTCCCGTAAAGACATGCTGCACAAACAGCATTATCTATATGGACTTGTGATCCTTCTCATAGGTTTAATTTTAAACTGTGCTTCATTTTTTCACCTTTATCTCATTATTCTACTTTGTTGAATTTTTTTTTTTGCTAAATTTTATATTTGTGCTGCAAACTTGACCTTAGGCCCACTGTGTTCTTTGTTTTTTAATATAGTATTTTGGTGTGTTTTATTTGTACCTGGGTAAAACACTTTTGGCTTTAAAGCAGTGCACCTTCTAAACGATGATGATAATATTGTCATCTGATATGTATTGCATGAAAATATTTGTGCCACTAAATGAACACAAACTGCACATCTGTAGAATGCTTCCTGCTGAAGTTTGTATGCTAGAAATAAGCTGAGTCACATGTCCCCTAAAACAGAGTCATTTCAGGAAACATCTGTCCATGTAATCATTTGCAAGGCATGAGCCTCTTGTTGTTAGTTTAACCATAAATGTGTATTGATCACATATTTATTGTTTATTGTGTTTTGTCTTATTATGTAGACATACAACCATTTACCCTGACTCTGAAAATATTTTTGTTTTTCACATTGTGCGTCACAAAGGCTTTCGAAGGTACACAACCTACCAGTTCTGCTTGTTGAAAGTATTTTTGAATCAAATCTAAAGCTGATTGCTTTTTAGATGAATTAAGAAAAATGACAATAGGTGTGGCGTGATTAACCAAGAGTGTGAATTATTATTTTGCTTCTGTAGACCTAGATAATTAATTGCTTCGCAAATTTTGAGTATACGCAAGCTTCAGAACAATAAATCATTCAAAAGAGCAAGCAAAACTTAATGTTTATGAGTATTGATTTTCATCTAATGCACTTTATGGGGTGTATCAAACTTCCATATGTGAATTACTGAGATTGTTCCTCAAGGTCATGCTTGGCAAATAACTCGATGGACTGAACACTTTCTGTCAATCACTGAATTAGTGTAAACTTTTGTTTCAAGATATGCCTTCTTTTCAATGAGCAAACTGAAGAGAATGTGGCAACTCTTAATTAACTTCATTGCCAGCGTTTTCCTCATCATCGTCTTCTTAAAGAAGTGAAGACTTATTGCCTCATGCTCTTTTTCAGACAAAGTTTCATTTTCCTATCATGAATAATCTAAAAGCACTGCAAATTAACCTCAGATAAAGATGTTTCCTAAGTGAGAAGATGAAAAATTATTTTTAAATGATTTTAAAAAACAATATCACCTTCCCTCCCTTGATCACACCAAATCTTTTCTAGGAAGAATTCCATGCTGGACAAAAAAAGCCATCTTTGCATGACCCTCTCACACTCTCTCTCTATATACATACATATATACACTCTCTCTATATATATTTGATGTGTTCAATATTATAAAAAAATAATAAAAATAAAGATAAAACATTGAAGGAGAAGGTGTGTCCAAACTTTTGACTGGTACTGTATGTATAAATATATATTTTAGGTACACGCCAGTCCAATATGCAGTATCAGTACCAGACCGATACTGACCAGAAACACCGGATCGGCTATCAATAAAAAAATAAAGTTATAATCCAATATGACACACAGGCAAGCCTTACTTTGCGTTGTCAAACCAGCATTTCATTTCATAATTATTTTGGTAGGTATTAGAGTATTCGTTTCTCAGTTTCAGGAGAGGGTTTTTTGAGATGGCTGTATTCCATATGGCATACAAATGGCTTAACAGTTGACAAAAAAAAAAACAAAACAGTTTGAATCGGTATAGGCCGATATTTAAAGCTGAATTGTTGGTATTGGTGTCAGAGATGAACCATCCATATTACACATATACACCAATGAGCCAAATCATTACAAGCACCCCCCTATAGTAGAACAACTGGCTTTTCCTGGCAGCCAGATGGGGCACCTATACAGGTACAAGTAAGAAAGGGGATACAACAGGACTGGCACAAGCTAACCAGAAGCAATTCTACTGATCACTCCAGATTACCTGTCCATCTTGGCAAACCAGGTTCACCCTATTATGATGAGTGTCTATCTCAATGGCATGGGTTGGTTCCAGCAAGATAAATGCCCTTACTGTGTGCGAATTGGTCACTTAATTAGGTACCCCTAGGTTAATACCCAGCAGAACCCACTTTTCTCCCCAGAACTGCTTTAAACATAGATGAGTTGTACATTCAGAGAAGCCTTTCTGCAATGTTTTGTAGCCTTCCTGTTAGCTTTAACCATTCTGGATATTCTCCTTTGACTTCTCTCAACAGTGTGTTATGGACCATGGAAGTTCTGCTGACTGGATTTTTTTTTTTCATCACACCATTCCCTGCAAAATCTTGACACCAGAATACATGAAATTCCCAAGACAGTGTCACAGCATGCACCAAGGCTCGTAGGACCCACTTGCAGAGACTGATAGCAGGCGGAGGCAGAGCAGGGTTACGGGGAGACACGGAGACAGGAAACCAGCGAGAGGCCAAAGCAAAGCACAGGAGCACATGAACAAGGAGTGACTGGAAACAGGGCTTTGGGCAGGAGCCGATTGGAAGCATGTGTGAGAACAACTGTACCATGCAATGCCAGAACACGAGAGTCAGGGCTGAGGGAGCCTAAATAGGCTGGTATAATGAGGGAACTGGCATCAGGTGAGTAATGAGGTAGCCAGAGATAGGTGTGTGGGGAGAGGGTGATGCAACAGACTGTGGCTGTTTCTGAGATGCTGGACTTGCCACCTATGCTACTGACAATTGTATGAAGTTCAACATTGCTTTGATCAAAAACTTATTTATAAATAAATGAAAATCTCGATCCCACCTGTGTGCTGTAGTATTGAGTTAGAGGAGCATGTATGATGTATCACTGTTTAGACAAGCAGGCTGTTTGCATTAATGAGCAGGTGTACCTAATTCTTTGGCCAGAGAGTAAATATATATTCTTCACACTGCATATAGTATGTTAGTGGATTGCACAAGATGCAGTCCCACCCAGCCTACAACAGACTGCAAGTTAAGATCCTATGATCCCATGATCCCAGCTCTGCTCATGTGGCAGCAAAGATCGGACACTGAACTCTTGCGCCTCAGACTCCAAGTTATAAATGGATCCTAGGCCGAAACTTGTCTGATCAGCTCTTGCAAAGTCTATGCTGATAACCATGTTACATAAGGCTGATGTGAGAATATGTGCTTCAGAAAGCTAATCCTGTGTGTCCTGGGCCCATCCAGAATTCTGTCCATGTTGACAGAAATCAATGCAGCCTAAAGCAAGACCTCCAATACTCTGGGCAATTAGATGTGCACGTATGTAGCTGAACAGCCCTGTTTCTACACTGTCGGCAAAGGTCAATGGTAACTACTGCAGGCTGGGATCATTAGCCTTACTGTACATTTTGCATTTTGTGTAAGCTGATCTAATGAGATGAGAAAGAAAAAAGGAATTTTTGATTAATACCTGACTCTCCAAAATGTAGCCATGCAGGCATCACTAACGCTTAGAGGATTTAAAGCACTGCATTCCCTCAAGCAACACACACAGCTGTTTCTTTAGAAGATACTACAGCAAACAGGACACATTACCAGCTGGGAGACTAATCAAATAAATCACATGTAAACATTGAAGGAAGAAAGAAAGCCTGACGGTTAAAAAAAAACTCCTCAAATAGTGCTATTGCTATGGGCTGCTCTTTGCAGATCCAGCTGATTAACAATATTAAATTGGACAAACTACCAATTCCCCTAAAACACAATTATATTTCTTTTTTTTTTATCAGAACAGAGTAGGTTGTTGCATGCAATGTGCTTACGAACTGGTCACCAGGTTGATAACTTATGCCAGACGTTAGTAGGAAATAAAAATCACTGCAGGCAGGACCGTAAGACCACACAATTTTTAAATGTCGGACGTATGCTACATTAATGTATACAATTAGCCCTGTACAGCATTTGTTGTTTTTGCCTTTATTTTGCCTTCTAGACTCAAATAAAAATGTTTCATGGGATGTAATTTAGAAGGTAAATTAACCACGTTTCTGCATCAGCCTCCACAACAGCGTATCTAAACCGCCCCATAAATGTGGCGTCCGTAGTTCTTATGAATATGTATCAGTTGCGTTTGTGGAGCTTTTGTGGCGCCATCTAGTGTTCCTTAAATAACTTTACATCCAATCGTCAAATTAATCCAAACTCTATTGGAGGGTCACAGATCATGTGTGCATTATAATTTCAGACGTCTTTAATAAGCAGGGAGTGGAAGTTTTCATTCACTCACATTATGAATTAGGCCAGTAAATCAGTTCGAGCCGAATAAACTCCTTCAAGTGGATGTAAACAGAGATTACACCCCTGATTTTAATCTCATACTTTAGGCTATCGCTAGTGCAAGAACAGTAGGTGGAAGCATTGTTTTATCCGAGTCGACGCAGACAACCGTCTCCAGATGACTCTTAATTTGGATTTAGAATGTATTTAATGGTGCTTTATTTTGTCCATATCATTTCTCTGTTATTTCACTGCCAACTTATATTTTAAGCATAGGATACACAATAATTAATTTAAAATAAAATACAATAAAATTATATAGACCCGTGTTGCAGTAACTTTTATTGGCAGGCAGGAAAAAACGCAATCAAACAATATATGCCAATAATTATACCATTTTTGCTAATTTTGTTCTTGATTTAGAGTTTATAAAATTTGTAATTCTGTGAAGATGGTCAGTAGTGAATTTACCCAGATTTTGTACACTTAATTGCTATAATTTCCCAGAGAAAAGATGGTAGCACCAGACACAAATGTGATTCCATCACTGCTTGCTGCTCGTGTCCTCAACAAGGCCGAGCTTAAATGTTTAAATGATAGCTGTTTTAGGAGTAGTTCATTTGTTGGCTTGACGTTTAAGCCTCCTAACGTGGGCCAAGTTTTCCTGTTCAGCACATTTGGCACGTGATCAGACTCGTAAAATTGTGAGGTCAAACTGTCCCCAATGCTATATATTGCAATATATATAAATTTATACACTGAGTTTACCGACTTTGCCGCCACATAATGCTTTTTCGCCTGCTATCACCATTTTTGTCAGCCAGTCAGTGAATTTGCTTTTTCACTGCACACACAAATGATATCATCATATTGAATGTGCAGCTCATTTTATTTGTTTGTTTGAAACACCCGTAATTTTTTAATTTCCCTAAGGCATTTTCAGGGAAAAATTGAGCTGTTCAATCTATTTTATTTTTTTTCTCAGCGACCCCCTTCCTTCTTGTCTTCTGCTCAAGCACTCTCTGGCCAACCACTAGTCAAGCTTAACACTATTAGGCAAGGCAAGGCAAGGCAAGTCAAGTTTATTAATATATGTAGCACATTATCATACACAGAGGTCATTCAATGTGCTTTACAGAGATAAAAATAAGCAACAAGGAAATTAAACGTAATTAAAACAATAAATATAAAATAGAATATTGTTGTTGAGTCACAAAGTCGTGTCCGACTCTTCGCGACTCCATGGACCGCAGCACGCCAGGCTGCCCTGTCCTCCACCGCCTCTTGAAGCCCGCCCAAACTCATATTCATTGTTTCCACTACACTGTCTATCCATCTCATCTTCTGCCGTCCCCTCTTCCTTTTTCCTTCAACCTTTCCCAACATTAGCGTCTTCTCCAGTGGCTCCTGTCTTCTCAAAATAGAATATACTAAATAAGATTAAAACATAGTTAAAACAGTAGATTTAAAAATAAGGAAAAAATAAGGAAATTGAACATGATAGTAAAAAGTAAACAGAAAATTAATTAAGATTAAAAAGGCCATTACAGAATAGAAATGCAGTAGAGCTAACAGTTTGCTAACTGGAGCTGAAAGCCTGGTCAAATAGGAACGTTTTAAGCTTGGATTTGGAAGTGTCGAGTGTTGGGTATTAGTATAACATAGTAGTAATGTAGTATTAATACAACGTTTAGTCAAAAGCAACAATTTTAGCAACTGACAGGTTAGTACACTAACACCAGTGACCACAATTGTTGGTAATGATATTGGGACCATTGGTAACTTCTCTGAAAGAATATGCCTGCAAAAGCATTTTTGGATCAGGAGGAGGGTAATCAGAGACAGCAAAGTGGAATATTTTAAGGCAATTTAATATTACCACTCTTACACCTCACAGACAGTAATATGATTAGCTACCTTCTTCCTGAATTTTATACCATATAACAGACTTATTTAACTAGCTTTCCTCCTACTATTATTAGTGACTACTAAACACCTATCCTGTGCGTGTGTGTGGGGTACGGTTTTCAAAGGCTACATATATTTGCTGGTTACACACTTCCTTGAATGCACGTACCACTTTCAGTTTTGGATGGGTACAAATATTTGTGAAAAATGTCATGCTGATGCAAAGTCAGCGGTTTGGAGATTTGCCACAAATATTTAACTGTCGTCTTTTCATCGTGGTCTGGTTACTGACTATAAAAAGAGTCTATCGGGTGATAACCGATTAAATAAATTTAAGAACAGATTTGTTGCCTTTTCTTAAATGCTTTTCAAGGTCACGCACAAAAGGTCACCAGTTCCCAAATTAACAGTCTGCTGCGTCTGCGTAAAGATAGATGAAGCAATTATTTTGCATTCTTTTTATGGCTTCGGAATGAAGTGTTTATGCACAGCACTTGAAGGCTTTGTATCAACTTCCTTTCACAAATAATTCAGCCCTAGTCTGGCGTTCGAGTTATTATCAGAAGGAAGAGCCTCTCTCTGTAATTCAATTTCTCTTTTAGATCCAGAATTCTTACTTACTTTGTTTGAGACTTTAATTGGGTTTTAACTGTGTTTACTTACATGCGGTAGGAGATCACCCAGCTTTCATGTAACATGAGACTCCTGTAAGTGATATATTTTGCCTGGATTTGGCTAAATTAGGAAAAAGATTTTGTTTTTCTGCCAAGCTCCTTATTTGGGCCTATATTTTTTTTCCATTAATGTGGATTAAAATGAAAATTGAATGGAAGTGCCAGGATATTCTTTTATAATTAAAATGACTTACAATGAAATCATTTTATGAGATTTAGTGCTTTTAAATATTTGATTAGATTATTATCATTACTAAATCATTCTCAACTCCTAGTGAGCTGACATATATACAGCATTCCTCTAGAACATTCTGTATTCTGACTGGATCTTTAGGCTTCCCAATGGTACGTTCATTACTGTGATTTATCAGACTAAAACTCCATAATGCTTAAGATTCCTTAGTCAACAAAGCCTATAATTTAACGGTTCTATGTCAAATGCCGTGATGTACACATTCACACATGCTCATTTAAAGTAAAGTTATTTAAAAGGGGAGAGAAAACCACATATTTCAAACAACAGGAGATGGGAAGTCATTTTCTTCCTTTTATGTACCAGGGTGCAATGTGAGTGGATGGTCGCTAGTGTACAAAACGTGTTTTCAGTTCATTTGTTGAGACTCATGAGACCAAAACAAGTGAGCTCATGTTGTGAACATTGGGAGAGAGAGACAAAGCATGCATAAGGACCTCACTATATTCAGTAGCTGTCAGCCAGGGATAAAGATGCCTGTTGACACTGGCTATTCGTAGAACTCAGAGTGCTGCAATTTTAGATTTCCATGAGTCAGACAGGATAGGTTTACTGCATATAAGTGCTGAAAAGAAACACTAAATTTGTTTGCACTCATATTAGAATGTATTAAGTGCTAACTATGGAAGAAATTACTGTATAAATGGCATAACAGAATTTTTCATTGCAATAACATTTATTGCAAAATGTTAATGTGCAGAATACTCTGACAGTTACAACTGAACATGCCTTACCTCATCTTCCTGTGTATTGCCTTATCCGGAGCTATTATTTTCAAGACACACTTGTATTTTAGAAGAAAAATATTTCCCACTGCTGTGGACAAGAAATCTAAATTGAGACGCTTGTTTTGAATTTTATTGCACTCAGAAGCCATCTGCATTTGCAAATGAAAGTATTTAACTAGTGTTGTTCGCCAAGGTTGATTACAGGCACGTTACTCAGTCTAGCACAATTGTATTTTATTAGAGCTGTCACTAGATTGCCATGCGGTGAGAATGTGAAACCTTAGCTTAAAAGTAGCCCTGTTCCTTCAGCAGTAAGCTGATTCAAAAGCTTCCATCGCTGCTATCATCAAATACACCATACTCATCTACTGGGATTTCAAATATAGTCCATATACTATAACAGTATATGAAATATTAAGTCACCTGTTATTTAATGTAATAGCATGAATCTTTTTTATCCCAAATAAGTCAGTTTTTAGATACAAAACTGCTGAGCTTTTTATTAGCAGTATTCTGTCCAATAGAGTGGGATAGGTATGTTGACACAAACGTTATTTAATGTTTAATGACCATGTTTGCTCAGGATGTCTCTCATCACGTCAATTTTTCTTTTTCTTTAAATCATATTTAAACTGTGATGTCACGTAGTTAACTAGTATCTTGTGTTTACTTCATTTAAGCTGTTAACTTAATCCTTCAGAATGTCCCTGAATTTAAGAGTGTTAGTAACAGGCCTCTGTCTGGTTTCCATGACAACACTGCATAAGTGTGGAATATTTGATGCAGACGAAACTCATCTATTCTAGACTCACGACAAAAATTTTATTTGGTAAACTTTAAATTAGAATTCACTTAACAAAAGACATTTTATCCATGAAGCAGTGCTCTGTTTCAAAAGCATCCATTTTTAGACAATCACCTTAAATCCATAAATCTGTTACACCATTTTTCTTTAACTTGAGCTAATTCTGATTGCTTGATTTTCCTGTACTTTTAGATTAAGTAATGGAGAGTTTCAGGAGTAAATTTCCATTGGGTATTTCAGTTGATATGATCAGAATCAGGTTCATTAAGGTTCCTGTATGTGTGGTGAAAGTGCAGTAGAGTGCTGGACACAAATGGCTGTAATGGCTGGTGTCCACTGCAGCTTATCAAGATGAACAATGGCCATCAGTGATGGGACTCCAAGCCCTGGATGAGGTGTCCCTACTTCATTTCCTCCACAAATAGGCACATGCACACATGGTTGAAGCACAGATGAACAGCTACAGTTTCTTTCCTACTATTCCTTCCAGTCCTAATATATCCAGAAATTTTCCCAAACTGCCCTATCCTGTGCAGGGTTGCCTGGAGCCTATTCCAGGCAACTTAGGGCACATGGCTGGGGTACCAACCCATTACAGGGCACAGTCACTTACACACCCAATGGGCAATTTAGAAACACCTATCAGCCTTAACTGCACCTTTGGACTGTGGGTGGAACCTGAAGTACCTAGAAGAAACCTGTGAAGCACAGGGAGAACATGCAAACGCCACACACACAGAGCAGAGGCAGGATTTGAACCCCCAACCCTGGAAGTGTGAGGTAACATTGCTACCTACCCAAATGCCATGCCCCACTCCCCAGTCCTAATATGTGTTTGTGTTTTAACTGATAAATGTTTCACTGTCTAGTAGCTTTACAAGATCCTAGTCAATGAGTCTCTGTGGCATGAGATGCAAACAAAATCGAAGTGGTTATTCTGTCAGGACATATCTCAGTGGTTCTGCCGTCAGGACATATCGCATGGTCTGCCGTCAGGACATATCACAATGGTTCTACTGTCAGGACATATCACATGGTCTGCTGTCAGGACATATTGCAGCGGTTCTGCCGTCAGGACATATCAGAGCGGTTCTACTGTCAGGACATATCACAATGGTTCTACTGTCAGGACATATCACATGGTCTGCTGTCAGGACATATCGCAGTGGTTCTGCCGTCAGGACATATTGCATGCTCCCCTTTCATTAAGTTTGCTCGAGTTAAACAAACAGCTTAGACTTTAGTTGTATTACTTAGGCTTAATGGTAAAGGAATGCATTCTTTTTCCATTCATTCATTTTTAAAAATCCCATGATAAAAAATACAGCTACAAGGGAAAAATAATATCAATTGCACCTTGAACAAGATATTCCACTGCTCCTGCAATGACGCACCAAGTATTTTCCCAGCCTGACCCTGATTTGCCCATTTCATTATAAGGCGGCAGGCTAAGTTAATGCAGAAGAACACATTCCCGTCCCAAGCCATGGTCCACACCACACACCATGGAATTCCCTGCTCTGAGTGCTGTCATCCCATACAACCATCCTCTAACCCAGATCACTTTATCAGTGAACACCCTGAATGAGGAGCACACAGCCAAACTAAAGCATAATTTACAGCAGTGGCAAATCCTCACACCTCAGTCTCGGAGGGGATTTGCTGGGCACCAATGAGAACGGCCACTGTCTCCATCAAACTGGCATAAACCAGGGGAATTCCTCGTGGGAGAGATGCTCCTGACATGTGTTAATGTATGCCGTATAATGTCTGCTCCATAAAGCCTTATGGGGACCAAACACTGTCAGCGTTTCCACTTCTTCCCCATTAGCTATGGCTATAGGTCCATTACATTTTCTTTATTTCCAATCATGAAAAACGTTCATCATAATTATTAGAAATGAAGACATACCAATGTTTTCTATTTTTACTACACTCCAGGTCTATGCAGATGGGTGAGCCAGCGTTACATTTGGTCCCACTAAGCAACACGTTTTTATCCCATTTTCTCGTTTCCAGAGCTGTAGCAGAGACTAATTCTAAATTTGTTTTCCTTTTTCTGATTTCTACGGAAGCTTATTGCTGCCATACCAGAAAAAAAAGAAAAAAATCAGTATCACGTAATAACGTGAAAATATATTGTTAAAACGTGAAAAATATATTCTTATAACAATAAACTTTTTACGTTATTACGTACAGAAGCTTAACACTGCCACACCAGATAAAAGTGAAATTCCGTGGCATACTTTCCTTGGAGCTCAGTTAGCAGGGAGTAAAGGTCCTCATCTTCAACTGCTTGTTTCCAGGACTTGGCAGATTCGTCATCCATCTCACTTCTGACACCATTGTGGCGGCGGCTCCTGGAAGAGGCGGACACATCTTGACTTGAACCAAAGAACTTTTAATAACGGCGACCACACCATAAGCAACCTCACACATTAACACCGACTCAACATTACAACACAAACCTGGGGGTTAGCACTGCAAGCCCCCATACACATACACATGGTGAGACAAGCCACACAAAACACGCTACCCATAGTCCCTATTCACAAAGGTGGCGCCGGTCCGTGCCCCTGCAATGTTTTCAGTATTATTGTTGCCTTCCGTTCTCTCGAAGGTCTTTTCAATTTTTAATTTCATACAATACAGTCTTAACATACTTAAATTCCTCGTGATCTGCTTAAAAAGCACCAGTTCCTATGATTCACAATCCTATCATTCTTCTGCTGAATAAAACAAATATTGTGCAGCGGTCAGCAGGAAACAGGAAATAGCCACTCGTTCTTTAAAATTGCTTTCAACCTTGTGTGGGAAATGGGAGTCTAATAAGACTTGAGAGGCATACAGTGCAGTTCTACATTAATTTTTTTTTTTCCTGGAGAATTTGTGGAAAACATCTAAACACGTTCAAATGAGACCACATTTAACACTAAGCTGTTTTGTCAAAGGAACAGTCAAACAACGCTGTTAGTTTATGCTACTCACTCAAAAAATAAATAAAAAATGGGGCAAAACCGAGATTAGAAATACAGAATGTCTTTTAACCGAGCATCCATCATGGGAAGCTTCAATTTTTCAAACATTAATAATTTTTCAAAAATAAATTCAGTGCAGGATAGAAACAGCCTTGGTATGACATTATGGGAGCTAAAAATCAAATGCCGTCTTTCGTTGTGTGGACTCAGGACATTTCCCCCAATGTTGATGTGTCCTTGATATCTGAAGCAGAATTATTTCCTAGGCTGATAAACCAGCCACTGGGAAATGCGCTGTGTATTTCTCCATGCCAGTCCCAAGCCCAGATATATGGGGTGGGTTACGTCAGGAAGGGCATCCGGTGTAAAATTTTTGCCAAATTCTAATATGCAGACAAGAAAACGGATTTCCATATCGGATAATTCGAGACCCGGGTTAACAACGACAGCCAGCAGCACTGTTAGCCAACAGGGTACTGGTGGAAATTGGGCTGCTGTTGGCCAAAGAGGAAAGAGAGGGGGAAGGCGTGTCTGGAGGTAGGAGGAGAGGAGAAAGGTTAGGAGAAGGGAAGTGAGGATAGTAACTTTGAATGTTGGCAGTATGACTAGTAAAGGGAGAGAGCTAGCTGATATGATGGAGGGAAGGAAGGTTGATATATTGTGCATGCAAGAAACCAGATGGATTAGGAAGGAGTATATTAGAGGGTCAGCTCAGGTTGGACGGTTTGGAGGCAAAGCCAGAGAGGCGAGATTGCATTGGTTTGGACATGTGCAGAGGAGAGATGCTGGGTATATTGGGAGAAGGATGCTGAGGATGGAACTGCCAGGCAAGAGGAAAAGAGGAAGGCCAAAGAAGAGGTTTATGGATGTGGTGAGAGAGGGCATGCAGGTGGTTGGTATGACAGAGCGAGATGTGGAAGACAGGAGGAGATGGAGACTATTGGTAGGCTGTAGCGACCCCTGATGGGAGCAGCCGAAGGCGAATGATGATGATTCCCTAGGCGTGATGCATGAAAACTTCTCTTATAAATGAATTAAATAATCCATGAAGGAAATCTCTGACTGTAACTGAATAGTCAAGTTAGAGGAATTTTTATAATCCTTTTATAGTACTGTACCTTTGCAGTTATTTTCATGGCAAGAGTAAGTTTTCATTTTTGACTGAGTTACCCTGAAAAAGCTTTGCTAGTTTTAAAGACATTGAAACATCTCTTGAAATTTTGAGCAATGAAGGGGAGTAAAAAACAAAACAACAACCCTGAGTGCATGGGGCAAAGCAAACAAACAATAAAAGCTACATTTGACAGTTTTGGATATAAGAGCGAGAGAACAAATTGTCCTAAGGGATTGGGTGTTTAATTCATCTTGCCTGTTTTATGTATCCATGAAACGTCCCAGCGAAATGCTGCGTGACTGCCATGGTAACAATTCACTCAATTTTTATGCAGAATTTTCTTTTTTGGATGACTCATTCAGCGTGATGGATTGAAATGATAACAATCACATTCATTATGAAATCCCCCCATTAGCAATCATAGACTTATCTTCTAGAAAAACATTGATAGTCATATGCAGCTGTGAATGCCATCCAGTGGTTAGCGAATAATAGCGATAATTTAATATAAGTGAATCAAAGAGAAGGAATGAATACCAATGGACCAGAGAGCAATTAAAATCGTCTGCCCACTGCAATGTGTGAAATGTTGCCTAAAGGTATGACCTGACGATGAAGTGGAACGTGACAACAGAGGAATTAGCTGTCGTGCCTAATTAATACTACAAAAAATACTGCAACATCCACTCCCAATAAAACAAACTATGTCGTTTGAATATTCTTGATGGGAGGAATCGGATGATCTATTTTGCTCATTCATTTATTATTTTGATGATGACACTATACAGCAGGTAATATTCAGATTTATTCTGAGCGATACAGAAGTTATCGAGTTTTAGAACACACTTTGCCCTCCATCATTACTTTAAAAAAATCCATGTTTGTTTATAAGTGCTACAGTGGGCAGCGATCCAAGGAAGTCTTGAATTTGTAGTGATGCAGTTCAGACTGTAACCTTCCCAGTTGGCAGACTGGTATTTGATATTCACTCTAGGCTCATCCCAGCAGAGCTGCTGCACTGGTATTGAAAGTGGGATCCAGACTTGTATTTAATAAATTTTTATCACTCACATTGTGAAAATTACAATGTATATTTTTACAAGAGTACACTTATTCTGTTGCCCCAGAGGGCATTAATAATATAACGAGTTATTTATATAACTGAATACCTTTTTATTACCTAGCATTAGCAAGGTGTCACATCTCTGCATCTTAGCATGCATAGTTATAATGTATACATCACACTGCATTACCCTTCTCAGCTGACAAAGCACAGGTCTCTGCAGGTGGCATAGTGGTTAAAGGCATGATCTTGAAACCTGAATACTGCTTCTTCATACCCCTGGAGGAGGCATTGTTGCTGCATCCCCAAACAAGGTGCTAAACCCACAATCAGCCAATAAAATGTCAAGCTTTAAAGCCTGTACATCATTTTGGATAAAAAGCATCAAACTGTAAACTGCTCATACCAAGCCATACAATGCAATCAGAATCATATTGACGTATGCAAATGCACATAAAATTTAAAAGCATGTGTCTTCTGTGCATGGAATATTTTGTTACTGGCATAAGTGAGATAGGAGGTGCCCATAAACAGGATTAACTGATTTCTACATATGCCACATCACCATTATGTTTTTAAAACGATCAGGAGTAGCAGATACTGGTGATAAGTGATGAGCTGTAATTATACAAGGTTCTATCGTCAATGTTTTCTTTGTGCTGTTTACAAATTCTACCATTAGTGTGTAACGTCTTTCTTGGAGGAATAAACTCTGCTTATCTTGGGATCTTTCTAATTGAACTTACCCTTTGAATTATGTCAACAGGAAGAATTGACTCAAGAATTAGGCACTGTTTTATAAATTTACTGATTTCAAAGTTGCAGCTTCATTGAGCTGAAGACGTTTGTTTGTATATCTGGAATATGACGTGCAGACGGTAGATGTTCAGTATTACAACTAAGAAGTTCTTGATGGTAAAAAAGAGTAGCATTTGGTGGAGAACCCTGAAGTAGGCCATTAGGATGATTCGGACCAATAGGAATGGTCCATCTTGAATAAGTAGACTTTCCACAATATTCCATAAATCAGTTTGATGCCTCTTGAGGAATGAGCCATTCTCAGAAGCCTCTTCAGTCTTTGGGTTTACCACTAAAGACCAAGCATATAAAAAGTAAACCAGAAGCACATTTTCAACAGCAGACAGTGCAGGCAGTCATGCATCAAGCTACATTAACAGTTTTGTCATAAAAGAAAATACAAACTAGGAAAAAAATACTAACTTTTGTTGTTATTGTACGTAGTTCACGTCTTTATACATAAAGTATTTTGTGTGGATTACAAATTATGTAGATTTATTTTATATAGGTTCACAAGTGTTCAGAGGAATGTTCAATCCAGTACTATATGAGTGCTTAAACCTCACACTAGATACCCAAAACCTAGGACTAAAACAAACATACACACATCAAACTAGCTTAGGAGTAGAATGCAGTTTCACAAAGTTGGGATACACAAAATGCCTATTGCTGTGCTTGGTAGGCTTTAATGCATAACATATTGGTCATACTGAATAATTTCTGCAGTCTGCACTCTGAAGACATTTTAATTGCAGGTGAGTAATGTAGCCGCATGAGGTAATTCATTTCAATCTGACACCACTGAGTTACTATTGTGGCAAAATGCAAGAGACATGCATGAACAAACACAAAAGATGTTCTGTGACAATGTATGTAATAGTGGACAGAGCAGAGTATTCATCTCACATGTTTCAGAGTATGTTTGTCAAATGAAAGTCAAGTGAATCTGAAGATTTACCTGTCAGATGGAGAGGAAACTGCAGCATACTCCATGCCCACACCCCTAAAATGATGTTCACCAACTGGGGATTGTTTCCCCTGTCAAAAGATTCAGGGAGTGTTAAAAACTTGCATGGGTTAGAAAGAAAGAGGCCAGGAGATGGAGAATAATGCATCTAATGTGTGTGGTGAGAAGACATCTGCTTTTATGCAGGCAAGAAAAACGATTTTACTACCAAAAACAGTGGAAATGTAATTTTCCTTCCACATCAGTATATAGTAATAATAATAATAATAATGTTGGCTTGCATTTATATGTGTGGGAAGTACAGTGGTTTTGGCAAAATTATATCATCTGGCTGAAAATATTATATTCATAAGAATACTGGAAGGTGGTTGGAAGATCCCCAATAACATATTCCCACACTTTCATAATATTACCATTACAAGAAATTCATTTATATTTATCTGAAATTTTTCTCATGCTTCCACCAAGCTATCTTTTCCACTGAATAATGGAACACATCCAAGCCTCCAGTGGTGACCACAGGAACTCACTTGACGTCCAAGAGTGTTTCACTGGTGAACTCCAGTATGTCGGCAGCAGTGCTCACGAAAACGAGCAGAAGCTGGGAGAATTCGTTCTGGGTGACCCCTGTTCCAATGGGCATCAGCCACTTCCCCACTATGAGCAGGATGAGCAGTATCTGGTGCAGGGCAAGCATCCAGTCTTTGGCGCACACTGAATTGAAATCGGGCTGAAAGCCCAGTAAACAGAAACGACACAAACATCAGTGAGAAGGTCCTCAGGTGGACCCACACAGTAGGTGCTTCAGAAAGTCAGGTGACCTACCTGAATGGCAACAAAATTAAAACGAAATACCGCAAATACCTGAACCTGAGGCCCAGAGACATTATGGTTGCAGGAATCTGGCACCCAACTGAAAATGGAAAACTTTAACGTGTAAGACTTTTATTTTTTTTTTTTTTTATGAAAAGCAAGTGAAAATTTTGATCAAATTATTCAAATTATTAATTAGGAGATATAAAGGTGTTCTACGAAACAGACATTACAAACTGTGAGATGCCACTGAGCCAAAATCCCTGTCTTTGGACTGCAGGTGGAAACCAGGGTACCCAGAGATGGCTATTACATATATGAACAAGTGACAGAACTTTATCGGCTGTAAATAATCAGTCAAACAAACAAACAGACAAATAAACAAAGAGAAAGATCGAAAGAAAGCCATCAAAGCCCAGACTTACCATGGTGGTGTTTGCATTTGTAGTGGCATTGACGAAAAAGGAGTCCAGTTTTTTGCACTAAAAATATATATTGAGGAAATATAATCAACCACGAGCATACTCACGTGACACAAATTCGTGTTTGCAAAGTTTTTGTAGCTGTATTGATAAGACTACCATGGCGATAAATTAAGGCTATATAGAGTTGGTAGCTTCGATTGATATGTAAAGAATAATATAGTACATGAAAATTGCCTTACTCGAAATCCAGAATTATACCTGATTTGCATCTGCCTTGTTACTATGATGGTGTAGTTCCAAAATCCACATAGACGGTATGATACAGATGAGAAACAAGAAGATAGCGGGCGAGAACCTGCACGGTAGAGCAATCATATGTTGACACGTACAGTAATTACTGCAACTTTACATGCTGCTATATAGTTTCAGCATTAATAGTACGGCTCCCTGAGAATGCATAAGCGTAGCGGATGTTCGGAATACTTGACACTTAATTTCGCAACTTAAAACCATCATGTTTATCTTCAAATGGCACAACTCAGGACTTCATCTTTACGATCAATATATTAATTATGTTGGAAACTATGGATCATAACATCACATCATAGAAGTCACGTCACCTTACCACATAAAGTCCATTCCCTTTCTTCTCTTCAAAGTTATAATCATTTCTAAAAGAAGAGGTACATAGAGAATGGTCAATAGCCAATATAAATTATTATTTTTAACCCACGTAACTCTCCATACTGCGACGAGTGAAATGAGGATGAACAAAGATCTGGTAATAACTGCACATATAAACTTAAGTACTACCATATTTAATGTAATGTGATTAATGAACCAATGTGCAAGGTCTTCATGCAGAATTGTGTCTTAAATAGGGTACATCTATCTACTTTACGCGCTACGTAAAAGCGGTCTGCCTCCTCCCCCAGATTAGAGTCACTGATAACATAAAGATCCTCTTTAATCCGCCTTCTCCAGTCACAACACACTTCAGCCATCACACGTCAGTCTTTGCTGTAGCGTGGACTTAATCCCATATGGATTCGAGCCAATTCCTATACATACTACCGTATATACACATACGTCAATGAGAAAACAGCTTTTGAAAATCGGGAAATTCAGTTATTTCACAATTCCCAAAGCGTCTGGATAGATAGTCAGCTGTAGTTTACTGAACCACCCAAACATACCATATGAAATTTTTAAAGTGCGTTGGATGTGTCATTTGGCAGAGAAATATCTGCGAAATAACAAATACAGACCAAAATGAAGCAAAACAGATTGAATACGTAGGGTTAGTCTTTGACAAATATTAGATAAAAGACACAACTGTACAATATTTTAACGCAATAATCAGAATTTGTCACCTTTTCAAAAGGTGTCTATTTCAAATGGCTATTCAAGCGCGTAGCTGTGTTCTTTAATTCCCTCGTGTCCTAAAAGTGATAACAGCGTAACGATTATGTTAATATGCTGAGTTCCCTTGAGGTTCCCAACAGATTCAAGGCGGGCTATAAAATAAATAGATTGTGTGCAACCGTCCACCAGCTGCGTGATTTTCAAAACTAAAGCACAAAAAAATCTGAAAAACAACTAAGATATTTTAAAATAACCATATAGGACGTTCACGAAGTGAGGAAGCTCTCCAGGACCACTTGGGTAAATGTCGTATTCTTTCCATCCTGTAAATTGTACACAACAGATTGGGTTACTTAATGGTGCACCTCGAGTCTATTAAAGAATAGAAACTTGTAGAAGAAAAACCTACTTTGGTTGTGCTGAAAAAACTGGTGTTGTAATGCTATGTAAATGTGAGTGGTGTTTGATAAAACCTAAGCTGTGTACATACACATCAGTCTTATGTGGATAATAATAGCTGTCGTCATTTCCATGAGACTCTCCGTATTTCTTCCAGAAAATTAATTTTAAAACCCTGGTGGAAAATAAGTGACCCACCTTGAGCAAGTTAATTTTTCTGCTGAACTTGTGGATGAGGTGCAACTGAAATAGTCAGCGAAAAACATCAGTGTGTTTTGACTTTATTGACATTGAAAGGGTTTATTCCACTTTCATTGAACCAAACACAAAACCGCATTATCACGGCTAATGGAAAATAACAAAATGCTATATGCCACCGAAAGACACTAAATAAACGTTGAAGAAAACTTATTATAGACTGTAATGTTTCTTGCACAGATCTCGTTTAATTAATGTGTAATTTAATTTACTGCTGTATCAGATGTTTTGCAAGTACTCTACTATAGTTCATGTGAACAATAATGCTAGAATAATGAGAAACATGAGCTGCGTGTAGAACACAATATATGTGATAAATATTTTAATGCGTGCTTGAAAATATATTCCACTGCAGATAACTAAGAGTACAATATACTAATGTAAGGCCAACAGTATAGTATTCCTAGCAGTAAAGAAATGGAACTATCAGTCATTGTGATTTATAGTCAACCCTGCTTTAAATATCAGTATCCCAGTGTAAACATCCATCCAGTCACCTTCAAACCACTAACCATATTACCAGGGGGCCTGAGCCTATTCCTGGCAGCATCGAGCACAGGGTTGCTGTACCCCCTGGATGGGACATTATAAACACATTGCAAATAGTTTAGAGATAGCAGTTAACCAAGCTGCATATGTCTGGACTGCACAAGAAAACCAGAATAGTGCGAAGAAATCTTCGTGAACGTGCAAACTCTGCATGCAAAGAGTGTAGGTAGGGATGCAATTCCCAACCTCGGATGTGTGAGGAAATGGTGCTACGCATTGTGCCATGCCATATCCTGTATTATTCAGCCTAAAAAAAAACAATAAATCACAGTAACAATGGAATGGTCATGGCAGGGCAGCCCAAGGGAGAAGCATAAAGTACAGGATGTCGTGAAAACTGATGGAAAATATCAAAATTTGGTTAAAAGGTCAATGAAAAGTCATGCATAGTGCTGACAGGGTTACTCCTGTGTGAATGAATTTAGTAGTTAATCCATTTCATATATGCATTTTTGTTAAAAACAAGAGTTAAAATTGTAATTGATTAAAGGACCCTGAATTTGGAAATGCTTTGGAAATTTCCCATTAACAGGAAAAAAAAAAAAACACTTGATTTTGTAAACTTCTTAATTGTCCGTTATCTCTCAGTGTGATCTGCTGTTTAATTTCTGCTGATTATTGGGAAGTATCTTGTTGAAGAGGAAACCAGATATGGTTAGCTGGAAGGAGGTTAACTTTGGAGGAGGGGCAGACTTTTCCTGCCTTTGTTGTAGCTTCGTTTGTAGCCTCTGTGCTACCCACATCCACACTGGCTCCACAAGGAATCCAAGGAGCACGCTGCAAAGGACTGTGCATGGAGGAGTCCTTTAATCAGGCTCTATGGATTGTGGGAATGTTATTTTGTTGGCAGGGGATACATCTGAAGTGTTTTCACATCACATCAGCAAGGCCTGAAATGAGCTGGCACACAGAGTACATGTGTATTTCGAGGAAATATCGACACTAATTATTGCCAGATTTTCATTTTAAGATGACTCACCCAGTCTACTCAATATTCCAGACAAATGTAATAACCATAGCAACCTACCCAAATAATGTAAATCATTCAAGGTTTATATATATATATATATATATATACATACATACATACATGTACTGTACATGCACATTATATATACATATAGGTACTCTAAAATATGGAGATATGCTTTTATTTTAATAATGAACTTATGTGCTATAACACATTTTTGTATTCGATTTAAAACTCTGAAAAACCAAATGAAATGGACGTAAGCAAGTTCGGCCTTTCTGAGAACCATAAGCTGCTTTTTCCCAGCTGACTTTATTCATCTGATTCATCAGTCTGGCCTCAGCTCATACGGCACTTGCTTAGGAAAGGAGGAAGAAATATGATTATTGGTATTTTTGATCTAAGGCGATATTACTATTTCGGGCTACACATACATGGCATTCTTTGTGAAGCCGTATTGTACAGTTTGAGATACTAATCATATCCAAATGTTTAATGCCAGGCCTATAGCTATGCCTCAGCTATTTTGACACGAGTCTTAAAGTAGTAGTGAACTTATGATGATATTTGCCTGGGAGGCTTCTGTAGTGTGACATGGATCAGACACTGAATCTAGGTCAGACTGCAGCAATGTTATAATAGGTCCCAGATGTCAGATAGTAAAAAAACAGCCATTTTATTTCTTTCAATGAAAGGCTGACTGAATACTTTACTTTAATATCAATTTATTATATATGTTGGTAAAACGCCAAAAAGGTTTCATAATGAATACATGAGAATAAAACCAGTTACAGTGTTCAGTTGAAGTTTTTTAGGGTTGTTTTCTGACTACATAATGAAAATGACAATGTCATTGTTATTGAAAAATAAGCCAATTAGAGCACCTAACAACAGTACACATAGGTCACATCACTGGAGATGACATTCATTTTAAGAAACCATAAACAATATTTTAGTACAGGTTAAACGTTGTATTCATTAGCAAGCATTTTGAATTGGTCAAATTCCTTCTACCCGACTGTCATGCACGAGGGCAATACGTGAGCAGCAGGTACACTCACAGAACACAACTGTCTTTTTGGTTTATTCAAGCACACACCAATGATGTCATCGAGTAGTGACTACAGTGGCCTGTAATCACATATCAGCACATCTCCCCCTTTCAAGAGGTCAGACACCCAACGTAAGTAACACAAATCTTGTAGTACAACAAAATCTCAAAGAAACTAGGATTTTGGGGTAGACTGCCCTCAATCCACAGTAACGTAGGGATTACTCTGCCCCCCAATAGCTGCTGTTCCTATTGGCTCTGTAGAACAGTTCAAACAGTCCATGGGTGGTTGAACTTTGGCAACAGCCATATGGTCCATTGTCTCAAATTCCCTTCTCCTTTTTGTCTAAACAATGCTTGATAAGATATAGAAAATACCAAACATCTAGCATCAGATTGTATCGTTCCAAAATATCAAACAACACAAGCAACACAAAACAGTCGCTGTGTCTCTTACACCACAAACTCTTACTAAACTGCGAACAAGGGGTGGACTTGAACAAGAGTTAAGCGTCTCTATATCTGTGAGGAATTCGGACCTCACGGCCTATAGATGTCTTTTGCACCACCCTGTGCGGCGTTGGCAGTTGTGATGCATGCCCCACCACTGGGTCTGGCTGTGTCTGGTCCGGCGGCTTGTCTCTGTGGGTGGGACTAACCACAGGAGAGGGACGGCTGGGCGACGGTACTGGAGGTTCCGCCGGCTGCAGCTGCTGTTGGTCTGTTGGATCTGCAGACTCCGGAAAAGCCTGCAAATGTCTCCTGTTGCGACGCAGCACTGCACTACTGTCCATCTTCACCAAGAACGATCGTGGCTCTTTGCACTTGCCAATGACTTTGGCAGAGGATTTTCACCCACTTTCTCCATCCAGCTTCACTCTGACTTCCTGCCCAGGACGTAGTGCTGGGAGTGGTTGCGCAGAGTGACGACGATCATGGAAGAACTGGTATGATGACTTGGTCTGGCTGTCTTTCTGCTGGACTTGATGTCTGTCCACAGGAGTAATCTGTAGGTTCTCTTCCAGCATAGGAAGTGTTGTTCTAATGTGCCTCCCAGCCATAAGTAAAGCTGGGCTCACACGTGTTGCTGCACTAGGGGTCGCCCTGTAGCACATCAAGGCAAGGTGTGGATCAGGCTGCTTCAAAATGTGCTTAGCAGTCTGCACAGGCCGCTCAGCGGCACCGTTCGCCTGGGGATAATGAGGGCTAGTAGCAGTGTGAACAAACCCATTCTTTTGATTAAAGTCCTTAAACTCCGCAGATGTGAACTGTGTGCCGTTGTCGCTCACCAGTTCCAGTGGTATTCCCCATCTCACGAACATGCTTTTGAGCCTATCGATGACTTGAGCGCTGGATGTTGAAGACAGGTGAGCTATTTCAATATCCCTAGAGTAATAGCCCGTCACAACAAGATAATTCCACTTTTCTAATTCACACAGATCCGCAGCGATGCGCTGCCAGGGGCCTGGAGGTAAGGCTGAGGTAAGAAGCGGCTCACGTCTCTGAGTGGGTCTGTTTTCGACGCAGAATTTGCATGTTGACACAGTCTGAGTGATCTCAGCACCAATGCGCGGCCACCACACCGACATCCTAGCACGTGCTCGGCACCTAGTCAGTCCTTGGTGTCCTTCATGCAGCTGTAATAGCATCTTGGGTCTCAGCACAGCAGGAATGATGATCCTATCCTGGTATAACACTAGTCCATCAGTTTCAGAGAGGCGCGCTCTTGCGGAGTAATACCCCAGCAGAGATGGTAACACTTTTGCCTTTGGTGGCCACCCCTTCCTGATGAACCCTATGATGATTTGCAGCTCCTCATCCTGCTGCGTGGCTATGCGGATTTCACTGAGTTTTCGTGATGAGACAGGTGCATTAGCTACTATTGAGTCCACAAATGCCTGTACCTCGTGGTCCGTGTCCCCATTACTCACCCCCGTCAAGGGCTTCCTGGAAGGGTGTCAGCAATGACTACCTGTTTCCCAGGGACGTACTTGGCCACTACGTGGAATCTCAAAAGGCGCATGAGAAGCCTTTGGCACCTTGGAGGGGCTTTGTCCAGGTCATACGTGTTTATGAGGGGCACTAATGGTTTGTGGTCAGTTTGCAGGTGGAACCCATCCATGCCTTGCACATAACTTGTAAGCCGTTCACAGGCCCACACGCATGCCAAGCACTCCTTTTCTATTTGAGAGAATCTTACCTCTGAATCAGACATTGTATGAGAACAGAATGTTACTGACTTTAGCTCTTTGTTGTGTTCTTGTAATAACGCTGCCCCAATGCTGTAACTACTTGCATCTGCGCTAATGATAGTTCTCCTGTTGGCATCGTAATACGCAAGGGCCAGAGCTGACACGAGCATGGCTTTAACTTTAGCAAATGCACATTCTTGCACTTCGCTCCATACCTAGTCACTCTCTCTCAAGTAGGCCAGTGATTGGATGCAATTCCATGGAGAGGTCTGGCAGGAATCTCCCTACATAGTTGATGAGACCCAGGACCTGACGAAGATCCTCGACATTGGCTGGACTTGGCATTTCTGTAATAGCTTTCACTATGTTAGGGTCAGGTTTCAAGCCCTCTGCACTAATGATGTGGCCAAAGTACTTAATTTCTGACTTTCCAAAATGGCACTTAGCCTTGTTCAGCTTCAAGCCACTGTCCCTTATGGTCCATAGAACGGCGTTCAGACGCTTGTCATGCTCCTCAGTAGAGGCTCCGTAGACAAGTATGTCATCCATCACCACGACGACTCCCTCGTGGCCCTTAAGCAGTGTGGACATCTGTCTTTGGAAGATTTCAGGACCTGACATGATTCCAAAAGGCAGCCGACGGAAGCAGAATCTGCTCATGGGGGTTATAAACGTCATCAGCTTTCGGCTGCTTGCCTCCAAGGGAATCTACCAGAATCCACACAAAGTGTCAAGAGTGGAGAACACTTTTGCTCCAGCAAGCTTAGGAGCAATGTCCTGTAGCGTGGGCAGAATGTACCTCTCCCGCTTAACAGCTTTGTTTAAACATTTCAGATCGATGCACACCCTTACTTGGTCTTTGTTTTTCTTTTCAACAGGAACCATGGGGGCACACCAATCTGTGGCCTCAGGGACCTCCTCTATTATACCAAGGGCCAGCATACGCTTCAACTCGGCCTCAACTTTTGACAGGAGGGGAAATGAGACATGGCGCAGTGTCATCAGAGTGTAGAGCTCAGCATCAGCCTTCAGTTCGATTTTGACCGGGTCACACCTGAGCAGGCCAATGTCTCCAAACACGCTGTCCAGCATGTCTGTGTCAATGCCGTTGACTCTCGTGACTAAACCCATCCTTTTGGCAACACTGCATCCCAGAAGGTTGTGAGAGTACAGCCCCTTTATGACTGTCACCCAGTATTTAAATGCCTGTCCCTTGTATTCACTCATGGCCAGAAACTTGCCTATGCACTGCACTTCGCCACCCAGACTGGTGACGCATCGTTCTGGCCCTGTCAAGACCAATCGTGGGTGTTGTACCAACCTATTAAATGCAGTCTGTGACATTATAGTGATGTCTGCCCCTGTGTCTATCTTAAATTCCACGATACTGCCATTTATAGGTAACTGCACAAGTCACTCATTTTCAGAATCTGGCTGCTCAATTATGGCTGGTGTAGCTTTGGTTACTGCTCCAAGGAAAAATGCATCCTC
>JAACJT020000035.1:9004299-9020145 GCA_009936485.2 Gymnarchus niloticus
TTTTTTTTTTTTTTGGCACCACCAAAAGTTTTTGATGGGGGGGGGGAGGGGTCTCCAGCAAAATAAAGAACTTAGTGGGGAGGGGGGGGGGACCATAATCACCCCCCCCCCCCCCCCCCCCGTGTCTACCCACATGGCATGGATTTGTGGAATATAATATCGAAAAAATGCCTCAACAGTGAATCTGTTGAAACACTTAGTGTTTAACTACAAGACTGAAGATGCGAATTCCATCTCCTTTCATCAGCTGTTAAACACATTTCAAACGAAGCCAAATCAAATGACAAATTTTGCCTCATTGCTTCTTGTAGGCATAGTCGGTTTCTTTCTATTTCATTTTTATGACGTCTTTATGTCATGTATTAAGCTCATAAGATTTTTATTGGCCTGTTTTGTGAAAGGAACACTTCCTCAGGGGGTAATTTGAGAAGTTTTGCCCAAATTGTGTGAACATGTACACACGGCCTATTGTTTTGAAGCATTTTCCCCGTCCCTGAAAATAATGAATCGTTTAATTCATGTGGTAAGCGCAGGCTGACCTAGTTTGCTGTTCGGCAGGTAAGGTCTCGCTCGGTATATACAGCGCCCTCTGCTGGTGAAACTGCTGTATATGAATTTTACACAAATTTTCAGGGTTGTGTTAATGCAGGGTTAAACATATCTTGCAACAAATGAAATCATTTTGTGTAATAATGGACAAGTAGAAATTTCGTGACTGAAATTTTTAGTGAAATTAACTGTGCTGTTATTTATAGCCAAATAAATTATTAATGTTTTTAAAGAGTACTTGGATTTTTTTTTAACGAATCACGAAGTTGATTTCTTACTCTTGTAATAACCAGTGCCTGCACGACAGATCTACATCTGAAAGACTCCTGCCACCTTAATGCTATATAAACTTACTTTTGGGTAGTAGTTTCCAATGCCAGTTAGAATAAGCATAGCATTATTATGCATTTTTCCATTGGACTGGTTAAATAAAAAATTCCAAGCATATTCATCCTGAACCCATTAAAAATAAATTGTATTGCTATTTCTGGAGAACATAGGGAGTTGCTCTCAGCACAGATGTTGATATTAAACTATTTGGAAACATCTGTAAATCCTTGGTCATTAAATTACAATTCTAATCTCTAGTTGTTCAAAACAGACTTCAAGCCCTGTTGTTGACATTGCAAGTACAAGCTCTTAGTCTCCAGGCCTTAAGCTTCCACTACATGGAAAAATAGTTAGGAGGTCAATTTGTATCGGACTGAGTAACTGTTTAGTTAATTGATTTAATGTGCTGCTTTTGAAACCGAGAGGGCGGTTTTGATCTACTGGTGTTTGGATTGAATCCCTCTGAAGTTTTTTTTTTTTTTCTTCCTTCTTTTCTTATTGGTGTGATTTTCAATTGAAATCAAATACCACCGCTGGCTTCTTTGTAGATATATGCAGATAAGTGGTATTCTGTAAAAGCCTGTAAAGTTATCGGAGGGAGGCATGGATTCACGGCCGGTTTCTACAATGCTGCAGGTCAGAATGAGATGGAACAGGCGAAAGAAAACCCGAAGCTTACTTTTTAACAGCGAGGGTATCTGATACAACAATTTTACAGCGGCAATAAATAGTGCTTGTAGCGGTTTATTATTGCCATTTGTTAAACGTGGACCAGTTTACTTTCCAGTGTTACTTCAGTCACATAAGATTGGCAGCAGTCCTTCAGATGGTCTAATAATTACAGCTAGCGAGGAGCGTATCTGTGGAACGGAGCGGTCCGCAGCTAACCATAAACATACGGTGATTTCAAACAAACATGGTCCTGAATTGTTCGGCTGGCATCTGTGATTTCCCTTTCTTTCATTTACAGACATAGGAAATTCAGACGGGGCCCGGAATACTGAACAAAGCCGGCGAGACCCCAAACATGCGAAATGAATAAAAATCCTGGAGCCACCTGGCCCCGATTAGTCATGAGCGCGCTATTGTGAGGCGCACATGACTGAACGTTAAATATTAAACAATGTTATCAACAATATGATGGAAGATAAGCTCGCCTTTCGGCTTGGAAAAAAAAAACGAGAGAAACCTATGTCATCCATAAAGTGTAATTTATGTTTTAAATTATTTAAGGACATAAACACTTCTGACCTAGTCATGAAGCCAGATGTTAGACTTTTCTTTTCAGCAGGAAAAGTTATGAGGGTTATCCAAAACTCCTGACTGTTAAAACAGCCTCTTGGCTTTCCACACATTCCTAAATTACCATGTAATTCAAAACCTTGTTTTCATTGCAAAACACTGGAATGCCCCGTTCAATTCCGTGTGGTTAGACTCGTGTTATAGAACGCAAAAATAATGTTTGCATTGTTGAATAAAACCGAATCATTAAAAAAACGACTAAAGAGAGAGAAACAGTGCGGCTATCCTCGCATTGTTGAAACCTTTTGATGTTTTAAACTAGAGATCCTTTTCTTGAACAATATGTTTTCTCCCCTCAGATACAGGCAAAAACGCGTTATTGTGTTTACACCGGGCTCACGGAACTGCAGCAAGAGTCTCCAAAATCTAATTGATATTAATATGGTTTGTGTTAAGAAACTGGACACTCCATCAACAAGAACAGCATGTTTGAACTGACTATTAAAAACAACGCCCGCGGATGAACACATTATCATTCATGAGAATTTGTATTCATTTCGAGTCCTGCCAGGCAGCATTTATGTTTCTTAAACAACGAAATTAATATTGACATTAGTGTTAATTCTATAAATTGCTGATTCCCATACAAGCAGCAGCACGTTATTTTTCCTTTTTTGGTTTGTTGGAATAATTTTTGTTTCTCACAAATGCCTTACAGCTAATCTTATGTCGAGATACACTTCCTAGCATTTACTTGTGTCCTAGTGTACATCGCAAAGGAGTGTCAAAGTTCAGACGTTATTGACAGAGCAGAGTTTTGCAGTAGATACACCAACAATTCAGTGTGTCTACACAGTATGTGACAGTGTACATGGGAATGTACCGGTCTTAAAATCTGTAATGGTTTCTTAGCTGGTCCCACTTCTTTGTTAGTGTTCTTTATTTACATGCCATTGTTCCCATAAGCCGATGTGTTGAATAATGCCTATCTTTCTAGGTCAGGGGTTCCCAAGGTCACGTTTGGATCTGGGCTGGACTGTGAGATGTCACTCATCATGTTGCAATAGGATGACTTTTTATATTTTATATTAGCAGTAGTAAAAAAAAAGAGTATGTTTACAGTCTCTTCAACACAGTATTTCTCTGCAGTTTAGTCGGTATTAAAAAAGGGGGAACAAGGTAATCATGACTTGCACCTTTCAAGTCTGGTTGTTTCATAATATTTTAAATTGGAGCCTCCTAGCCAGGGCTTTTAGGCAACAGTTTAAATTAGAGTTCCTTAGAAGTGAATATAATTGGTTGACAGTGGGAGTGGGTGTGGGTGTGGGATCGGCGTTCTGGGTATGAACTGGATTGCACACCTCAGCTGGTTACCATGAAGAGAACTATTAGTCAACAGGGAGAAATGAGTTCTGTTCCTCCCAGCCTAGCTGGTAGTGCTACATACTTGTGTGTAGTATATGAATAAAGTATGTTTATCGCTCAGTATTGGTTGGGTTTCTCTTTGGTTGTTATTACGGTGTGTTTCAATGTAGTGTCCCATGAGTTGGAGTTTGTGACTTTGTATGAGTTTGTTAGTTCTTAATTGAGGAAGATTGTGGGTTTACTGTCTGATGTTTTTAAGTTGTTTTTTATTTTATTGTTTTTTCATGCGATTTAACTTGATCTGTTGAGTAAAGAGAAACACGATGTATAAAGAAAACCATTAACTAAGGCAGTGGTCAGCAGAGACTGATGCAGCGGATAGGGTGAGGAACTGTAAAATGTCAAAGGACAGCAGCCCATAGGTGGGAGTCTGAGAAACTCTATTCTCCTGTTACCAAAACAATAGTAGATACTCTAAGTGGTTTAAAGTATAGAAAGGCTACATTGGTCTGAATCTGAGTCGCTCGTTGAAGGTGGCACTGCTATGTTTGCAGAGAGATTTCAACTGGATGCCTTCATGCACAACGCAAATAATAATTTAAGCAGAAATTAACTGAATCTCTATGATAATCTAAGAAAAATATCCTGTAATTTGACAGTGCCGACTGATGTCAGCAGTGTAGGAGGTATGGAATAAATCTAGTGCCATATATGTTTTTTTTAATCTGATAAGGGTAATTATCTTAGCTGTTATTCTTTGTTGATAGTCAATACAGCTGGCACAGAGAGCTCAAATGACTCAACCATTTTAACGGTCTCCATGAACTATGTTTAAAATGGCATTTTGGAGCGGCTGATTCCTTTTCACACGGACCCTATTATCAACATATAAAGAAACGCTTTATTGTTGCGAAAAGCTGGACATTTGCATGTGCGCCCCTGGTGCTTTTGTCCAAGGTTGTTGTGACAAGAAAAATATGCTTTCAGCCCAGTACAGCAATGGTAATATCTCACATGGGCAGGACTTCAGATGAAATAGAGGGAAATATGATAGGTGTGTGTAAAATAATTGAATCTGAAATTTTAAACCACCTTGAGTAATGAGCTCTGACACTGCAGCCTGCTCTATCCCTTTAGGTCTCTTTTACCCCCCTTTGAAGGTGGCGTTTAACCCCTTTTTGTATAATAGTGTTGATGTTTAAATAATTTAAAAGCTTTTACTGTATGTAGCCAGGTGAATGCAGTAACGTAGGCTGTGCAGCAAACCCGGAGGAGGTATTTTTAATGCATCCACCCATAAATCGGCCTTCTGCTATGGACCGAATTTCCAAGAGTGAAATTTTTAATATGGAATCGCTACAGTAGTAAAGGCTCTTGCTTTAATAGCCATGCTGTTAATGCACAGCCATTTTTTATATGTGTTTGGTTTACATGTGCATTTCATTTCTGAGCTATGTCGGGGAATGTTACCAGTTAGCTTTTCATTGCTAAATTAAAGAGCATACGCTCCGCTGGTGTGTACAATCAAGCACAATGCTTTACTTGTCTTTCATTGTTTGCTTGAAGATGGAGTTGGATGTTTTACTGTTTGTGGGTCGACATGCTGCACGTTATCTTGAACGGTGCATGGGACAGACATACTGTGTGGATAATTTACAAAATACAGCATAAAGAGATGCACATAGCACATTATTACAGTGAACTTCATGCTGTAATTTAGGGTCATTTGTAAGAACAGCCTTAAGGCTTATATGAATATAAATGTATAATACTCTGTACTGCAGACTGAGTCAACACTAAGAAGAAAAATGTACTGACACAGTGCTCAGAAATAGCTGAAAAGAGTGTTAGTTTTATCCAGTGTGAGTTTGAGAGAAACCTTGGACTCCTTAGTAGAGACATGTTAGAATGAATGTTTTTACGTTGTTTATATTCCATTTCTAATTTGTGGACATTATCACATTAGGACCCTGGAGGGAATGTTTTCTTCCTTGGAAGACTTAATTTGCTCTGTTGTACTCCTCATTATGGACGGCTTGCCAGTGACATTCCCTTCAAGCCAAGCTTTTCACCGTCTTACTGTAAGGACCACGCAGCTCGCTGTTCACGTCACCTGCATCTGTGGCCTAATCGCCCATGATTGGTTGTCGATGCCACTTGGGCCTTTTTCACAAGGTGGACCGACTGGGGGTAAAACTGTTCAGGCAGTGCTAATTTTCAGAATGCAAGCACGTACCCCCCCCCCCCCCAATCCCCCGAAAGCATTCTTTAATCAGCCTTGATGAACTTCACAGGGAGTATCATTTCAAAAGCTGTGCACAAAGAGGACCCTTTTATTGTTATGGGTCCTCGCAAGCGGCTGTGGGCCCATGGAGTTGGGCTGGACACTCCTGGATTCTGTTGCAGTTGGCTATTTGTGCGGCCTTTGAAATTAACCAAGAGTTTTCTCAAGAGGGAGAGTGTTCCTGTCTGTCTCATGTCATTCCCCACAGGAAGACCATTTAAACAACAGTAAAATACAGTAACTAAGTATATTGTATGGAACTACGAGGAATCTCTATTAGTGAATTGCAAACAGTGAGAAAGCTCTCGGTGTTTTTGTACGACCCTCTCAATGCCAGACCATCTGCAGTATAAAAAAGTTGACACCATGTTAACATTTCACTATCTACAAAAGTTTGCATAAGCAGCGTACTTCTTGGGAACATGTACAACAGTTTTCTGGTCTTTGTAAAATCATTAAAGGGTTTTCGGAATACTCTTGATATTGTCTTCATAATTCATTTTGTTGTGTTATATCAGCTACAACCCAAATTTATTGAAAATAAATGACTGATTATATCTGCCAGAACATGAACAAATTATGCTTAAATAGTCAATGATTTCATAACCGTGTCTTTTAATAAAATTGCGTGTTTATACATGAAGAGCTAATATACATTCTGGAGTCGTTTTCTAGATTTTACTCATAAATGGTAAGATGAAATGCCTGGCGTCAGATAATATGCATGGAATTAGACTGGTTCTGTGAGTAAATTGTTTATATATAGTGAATATTTTATACTCTTCGCAAATTCTGTATTTAAGTCTCTAAAATGCATTGAAAATGTGCACATTTGACTAGCTAGTCCACACTCATCTTCACTTACCACATATTTTAATTAATCACCAAAGCCAACAATCTGCTTTGTCCCCAAAATCCAGCAGCCACATGCAGACATAACATAATCATACTGTATGTGTGGACTGAGTTTACATTTTAAAAATGCTTTTTGAATACCTTTCTGCCTTAAGCTGTTTGCATGCATTTTCACTCATTTCTGACTGCCTGTGCTACATGAATTATATACTCTAAAATGTTCAGTTTTGTGGTCACGTCTTGTGAAGGGAGAGTTACTACTGAATAAACAAAATAAATCCAGTTGGAAAAAATAAAAACAAAACAAGCTTGTGCAATAATAGCCACGTCCTTCTGTGAGTAACATTTAAAAATGTTGCTCCCATTCTGTGTCTTGATATAACAAAATATTATTGCCATATTTGCTGTAGGGTGTTCCAGATCATGCTCAGCACATTACAGAATGTGCTTTGAACACGAACGTTAAAAGATGCTGTAACTAATAGATATTGTTGTGCAGTATGATTGATCCCTATTTCATGTTTACAGTAGGCAAGTTATCATTTTTCAGTAGAGTGAGGATGAATTTGAATTTATGACCTCAGTTATCGGTACAAAAAAAAAAATCACTTCCAAAAAAGGATGGCTCAATAGATAGGACTGTAACTTCATACCTTCAGGGGTGGGGCTCAAATCCCAACTTTGCTGTGTGTGTGTGTGTGTGTGTGTGTGCGTGTGTGTGTAGATTGTGCATGTCATCGCTGTGTCAGATGGGTTTCCTCATGTGGCCAGGCTAACTGCTCTCTTTATGTTGTTTGTGTGTCCTGTAATAATGAACCTACCTCTTATCCATAGTGCACCTCAGCTTTGTGTTCTAAGCAGCCTGGAATAGGCTTCACATCCCCCACAACCCTAAGCAAAATATGTGGTTAGAGGATGGATGTATTCCAAAATCCAGCACAGTTTACATTTTATGATTATTTTCTTACTAATTGTAATGTATAATATTATTACATGTAATATAAGGCCGTTTATCCCATGACGCTGACCAGAATAGAGGATAGAAACTGGATGGATGGATAGGCTTATGCATAATTTTGCACACAGGAAAAAAATAGCAGTTTTTGTTCTCACAGTATTATAAAGAAGCAATTTAAAGTGAGTTATTTCATTTCCTGGTATAAAATAGTACTTTGTAGGAATACGTTTTACTGTTATCTCTCTTAATGTTTGACTAGCATGACTGGAAGTGCATAATCGTGTAATACACAATGTACTCCACTGGCAGCAGTATAGAGTTTTTTTAATGGCTTGTCATTAATTTATATATTATCTCCAAAGGAGGAAATTGCTGACGCTGTTCTTTGTGATCTGGCTGTGTGAATCACTTCATCAGGTTTAGCCCATTAAAAGCCACGAGAGCAGGAATCCACAATTATAGTAGCACCATTCAAAATTTAAACGTTCTTAAAAGCTCAGTTAAAACTCTCTGGGAGTTCCATATATATATCTACTATAAATAGTCGAGCTGCAGAAAATAATGCTACTCTAATTACATTATGCATCGCTCATTTGAATCTTTTTTATGCAAATGAAATGCTGTAACGAGCAACAGTTATTGGGGTGGTAGGCATTCATATTTCAAAACAGCTAAAATTTTGAAATAACATGATTCATTCACTCATGTCCTTCAACGAAATGTGAGTACTATTGAATATTGCATGTCTGCAAGGATGACTAGACAGGCAGAATTTAATGAGTTTACACACAGAGGTTCATGCACACACACACACACACACACACACACACACACACACACACACACACACACACACATACACGCACGCGCGCGCGCACACACACATAGAATTCAATTTTTCCCAAAGCTTTCAAACTCCAAATGCTTCCAGCAGCAGAAAAAAAAACAGTGAAAGATTAGACTATCAATCTGCTATACTCGTATTGTCACCAACAACGAGAAATCCATGCTGCACAGCAGATGCTGAAACACACAATCTGTAAACCAAATTATTTGCAGTCCCATTATCATTATTTATTATTACGCTGACATTTTAAGCAAACAGGACTAAAGGCAATATTTGAGTACGGTTCGCATAGCTGCTCTGAAAAATTCTTTTGATGTTCTGCTTGGAATACATTGTGAGTATAAGTGCATGGCAAAGCCTTGGAAGGTAGCAGTTTCTATGACAATGGAAATTGCACAAAGACGTTACTGATTAATATAAATTAATATGTATGTTAAATGTTATATATAATCCAGAACACGCACACATACAAACACACACATGCACTGTGTTACTTGCACACATGCATATACTGTGGCATGCATGTACATATATAGATATGCAAATACACACGCACGCACGCACGCACACACACACGCACGCACGCACACACATACATATGATGTGAATATGTATGTGGCAGAGTGGCACCACAGTATTCCCTCAATGTATGTATATATAGATAATAGCTGGAATACTGCACTGCAGGGGCAGTCCTTTCATCCCCTGGTGTCAGTGTGTCACTGTGTGATGTTTTACATCTGTGGAGTGATTGATGGCCCGTTGAATACACTCGCCGCTACCCTCTCACCGCACCAACTAAAGCATGACTTTACAATGATTAAGTAAGATACATCTACTGACAGCCAGCTTCTCAATGAAAGGAAAATAATTAATACCCCACCGCTTAATCCCGCAACTGGGTTGCGCGTTGACCTGGTAAAATCAAAATTAACTAATTATGTTAAAGAATTATGATACACATAATAAGTACCGGTGTTTTAGAAGTAGTAGTGGCATATAACGTCTTTTAACTAGATCTCACGAAAATTGCGGCAACAAATTTTTACTACTGTCCTGAGAATCGAAATTCGTACTAATTTGAAGCTGAAAAGATTGATTTGTTGTTTATGCCAATCCCTGGCACACCTCCCTGTGGTGTTTTAGACCGTACTTATGAAATACTCTGATATCATTCTATAGCCATTCCCCCGAACCTCCCCCTGCTACGCTCTCGTGCCTAAATAAATAGTAAAAAGCAGCAAAGCAAAACCAAACCCCAGCGCGTTATAATCTAAGTGCACTGTATTATGCAAATGCTACTTAAACAGAAAGGTAAAGTAACAGCATTCTTTCTTTAGCACTTTCTGGGGGCTGCTGCACAGTGCTAGTCCATATTATCGCTCGTTCTAGCGAAAAAATGGGACAAAAGTATGCATAAATAAATAAGTAAATAAATAAATAAAACTGAGCATAATGCGCTACGTAACCCTTTTATGTGTTCCAGCCTGTTTTAATCACGAAATGACATTCGAATACGTCTTAAACAACCGGAGAGCGGTATTGTACAATATGCGACGATATAACGCCGTTTCTATTGAATTACAACTTCATATTTTAATCACAGACTAAGGGTTAGCTATTTCTTTGTCTAAGCGCTTTCATTTCCTTGTTACGCCCTGTCAAGTCAATTGCAACATTTTAGTCACATTCTCCAGCGAGCGTGCTTCGTCTTGTCGTGCCCCCACCCCCACCTAAAATCCCCTTAATCTATATATAGTTAATGACATTCTTGTGTGTTGAAAGCAGCTGGTTTTTTCATATATCAGATGGCGGCATCATTGATTTTATGGTGGACGCAAAAATATGATTGTGCAATATTTCCCCTTTAAGAAATTCATCTGTTTCTGAGAAAAGCATAATTGAGTTGCAGACCCCTCGTGATTTAAATAACCGAAAACGTTGCATAAGGCATAAAAATAGCTGACATACATGCTGCACCTTGTAATTTATTAAACGTGTTGTAACTTTCTTATTGTGACAACGGCATTATAGACACTGTAGTCTCAATTATAGAGCAGGAAAAGCACCCCAGGACTTCGGCTAAAGTTACACTATCATAAAACACAATCGCTCCGAGACTTTTTATTCATTACCCCTCTAAATGTTGTTTATCTCTATTAACAGAATTTCCTTTCTTAGCGATCGGCTGCTTGCTTGGCTAAGCTACTCGCCGGTCTCCGGCTGCTGAAATTGTTTTGCTTGCTTTGCCGTTAAAAGCAAGCTTTAAAAACAGCACCGCGTATTTCGATTGCAATATCGTCTTGGCATTTTTATGAACTTTATCTAGCTTTTACAAGTTGTTCGTATACGCGGCAGCCAGTCGCAGCCAAGAAGCACGACAGTCACGCCGTGGGGATGATTACCAAATAAAACTAATTAAAATTGTCGCAGTTTTCGCTCAAGGATTACTCGAAATACTTATATAAAGACGCTGATGCGTTTCACGCGGCGTTGTAAATAATTACACATGCACACACAAACACACACACACGCACGCACACAATGGCACGATACACACATTCATCGGTGCCTATTGTTTCCATATCTCGTGATGCCTGCTTATGTATTTACTGCGGTGTCTCTCTAAGCCCGAGCTGCTGTAGCTATTTATATAAAGCTGGCAGCCAGTATTTACCTACTGGACTTTATTAGCTGCTTGTCATCAGTGAAGCAGTGTGTCACTTAATGCATTTTCCCCCCACTACTGGTGAAGTTATGATAGGAAATGTTTTAGGTTCAAAATATTGTTCAAACGTCTGACACTAATAAAAAAATACAGTACATGCATTCGAGAAATAGGAAGAAGAGCGCCCCTGAATATTTGTAGGTCTGCAGGAAATGTTCGTTCTATTACACATACAGACGTCCTCGACACAGGTCCTGTAAGAGACATATTCGGTGAAACATGAACATTAGACGAGCAAACGAGCAGTTTGGGCGAATTTGCTTAACATTCATACGGAACAGCATTCTAATAATGCTCGTTTTCGCGTGACTTCAAGCAATCAAAAAATAAGCATGTCCTTGTATTTTAAAACGGAGCCAGAACGACGACGGGAGCATCCATGAGCGCCTGTCCTCTCGCCATTTCGAATTAAATATGAGCAATTGGCATTCAAATATGGATAAAAATGCATTTGCATGAAATCTTGCACGCACGAAAAATATTGGGTACCAATTTTGGATCATGTTGCACGACTGTATTCGTTCAGATCCGGTTTCATATTGACGGCTCGGAGGAAACTGTACGTGAAAATATTGCGCCCTTCCAGGACCGCTTGCAATCCATTCAAGCCAACAAGTTTGGAGAGAATGTTGAGTTTAATCAATTCAGAACGTCGAGATGGAGCCCAACTCACTCAAGGTATTATTATCTACTCTGCCTACACTATACTGTATTTTCTTATTATTTTGTCCTGGTTTTCGTAAGGCGTGCAGGGACATTTCATATGCTTTCTCAAGGTTTGAAATTAATATTGTAAACTTTTTTTATAGGAAACTTTAGGAGTTAACAAATATTAAAACGTATAACAAATTTGTTCTTAAATCAGCTGATGCTGTGCCTAACTGTACTTTTCATTTAACCCCGTCCTGATGCTGGTAATTCCCTCAGGAGCTGTATTGCTGTGTGTGACAGTGCTCTTTATTATTTATTGAATGGAAAGTACGCATTAAAGTAATTGCTTATTACTTTTTCCGCAGTGGGTAGGCTCGCCTTGTGGTTTGCACGGACCTTACGTTTTCTACAAGGCATTTAGGTTTCACCTTGAAGGCAAACCAAGAATTCTGTCCCTTGGCGACTTTTTCTTTGTAAGATGTAAGCCGGAGGATCCGATTTGCATAGCAGAGCTCCAGCTGTTGTGGGAAGAAAGGACGACCAAGCAACTTTTATCCAGCTCCAAACTTTATTTTCTCCCAGAAGATACTCCCCAGGGAAGAGCTGTCAATCATGGAGAGGTGAATACAAACATTAACATTTTCACACTTGTGTTCTTTTTGCCTCTCAAAGATCTGATCGGCAGTTAAGCGCATTTCAAATAAGACATCAGTGAAATATGATCCTTATGTATTCACTGTGCGTTCTATTGGCAATGATGCGAAATCTAATCTGATAGCACGTAGCAGATCGCTTTTATGTTTGCGACCTCTGATCGGTCAATACGAGGGGTAGACTGTTAAAAATGTAAGAAGGATCAGCTAATTCGACTGTCAGCGTAGATCCATTTCATTTTAATTACCTTAGTGGAACTGGACTATAAATCATCTCCGTGGTCAGTGTTAGTTTATTTAGTGAGATGGATTGCTGAAAATAACGCATCGCTTGGTTCTTTGACCCGCCTGGCTATATTATAAAGTTATTGTGTTTGTCGTCTTAATATTCCGTATCTGGGCTCTGTAAAATAGGGCGGAAATTACGAAATGGAGGTAAAGAGAGAGATCAAAAGAGTCGTGCTGGCAGCGCTGTATTCAGCAAGGTGATAGATGACAGGTAGTGCAACGATGAATTAAAATGCTCGATTAGCGGCGTATTTTACTTAGACGTGTACCCAGAAAAAAGCACATAAGCAAAATCAGAGAACGCTTGTAATCCGCAAAACATTATCTAGTCGTTTATATTACAGCTCTGAATATTTCACTGGGTGTTCATAAAAAGACGGAAATTGGCTGACTGCATAGCAAGAGACAATAAGTATTGTAAGCAGACATTTTCTCCGTACGTACTGAAATGCTTTCGGTTAGTAGCAATTGATTAATAATGGCAAGCTGAATAAGCAGGCAGATGCGATGCCTTAAAGGGGACGAGTGACATTTATGAAGGTTATTATGTCTCGCTGCTGCACTTTCGTTTTTATTACTCAAATAAATGCGCTGGTAATTTGATCCAAAAGGAAAAAAAAAAAAAAAGTTTGCTAGCCGAGAGGTTTATCTCGTGAGCTGTCTATCTTTGATACGTTTTTATTAGCTTAATTATTTTAACAGTTTATTGTATCACTGGATATGAAGATATTTATGCAGCTGCCAGTTACATATGGGCAACGTAGCGAAGCGTTAAGCCAGTTTTATCTCGTGCTGCTGGTACAATCGCTAAGATTTATAATAAGAGAATCTCGCTCGCGCTGAACTTTTATTGTACTTTCCCTCTGCGGAGCCGAGTATCAAATTTCCCTTTCATAATAAGCAACAGGTTTTATATATGCAGGCTTTAGTCAAATGTCAAGTTTTCACTGCAGAATAAATATGAATATTGAATTTATGTCATCTGTTGAATCGCCCGTGTGCATCCGTATTTATACAGTGTAACGAGGTGGAAGTGAGCAACAACATTTGACTTAACCCCATATTTACCCAGCTCACCCGACCCTCTCTCACTTTAACTTGTCATCTGCTTCCCCTTTCCCGTCTCCGGCGCAATAGCAATGTGAATTATTGCTTACGGTTACACTGCATGATTTGTTGATCTTTAAACTGCAATTCAGTTATGATGATACTGTATCCAAGGACACCGTATGTCTTCATACATGCCTAGTCTACATAATAAGAGATGAAATTTGCTAGTGTTTTTATTCACCTTCACATGGTTACACATAATAAATATGTTTTCCTCCATTCGTTTTCAGGATCACATAGAAAGATAGGACCCCTGTCACATATTCTGTTCATGTGTCTCTTGGTAATATTGATATATAACTAAAATGCGGAAATGCGCGCAGTGTTCATTAGAACTTCAAACTGCTGCTGGAAAATTAGTGACATATGGGAAATCTAAATAACAATGAAACTGAGTGTCAGCCTGCCGCCTGTGGTAATCTGAGACCCCCTGTGATTGTTCCTCAATTGAAGATGCACTCAGCAAATTGTACAGTCAAATTACATTTGCATTTGTACTGAATAATCCAAATTCTTATCAATACAGCCAAGATCTGTTTTCTTTTTCTAAATGCATGACAGTTTTTGAAATGTTTGGTCATTAGAAATTCCCTTATCTTTTTATTAATAACTTCATACGATCAAACAGTGTCAATTTCTATAGGTAATAAAAGTACTTTAAGCAGTGTTTGAATTATTCTTTGTTTCATGTTAATCCTGGGTGTGTTTGCAATAAACAGCCACCATGACTGTGATAAATGTAGGTAGTAGGCTTTAATATCTTCTTTGTCTGTAAAACCAGGTGATGTAATTTCCCCTCTGGCTTGAGGTAGTCATTCATTTGCAGAATAGCAGCAGTGTAGAAACAGCAGTCTGCTTGCAGTGATCTTACTCTGGCAGGCAGCCTACAGAACACAACACTTAGAGCTCAAACCTAGAGAGGGCAACATTACACTCCCGTTTGGACATGTGCTTTTTTTAAAAAAAAAAAACTCTGTTGCAGTGTTATCCTCATGGGCTCATGACTGCCAAAAAAATCATGTCAGACCTTTATTTACTGATGGGGGGAGGGAACACTTTCGGTTTGATATGTTTGCCTATGTTAATCTTTGGTACTTTTTTTCAGCTTGCTGCTAATTTGTTTTAAAATTATAGCTGCTGCTTTTAAAAAAAAAAACAAAAAAAACTTGTGTCGGCCATCATTGATTGGACACGAGCCACCAAACAAGCCGAAACTAACTTGGAGTTTTTTTTTCCTTTGACATTCTAACTGGTTTACAATTGTAGCTGGCGATTTTGAGAAATGATGCATGGGTGGTTAAACAGTGGTAAAATGTTCCTCTAGCCACTTCATCTTTCCTTGTTATTAACTTGGCCCAGTTGTTAAACAAAGCTGCTCATATGAATGTCAGTGACTGGGCCTCAGGAGAAGGTGGCTTTTTCGTAACACGTTGAACTAAAACAGGTCGCAGTATTTTAAATAGATTCTGTATCGGATTCCATCCACCATCGAGCCACTACAAATAACCTCAGCGTTACACATTAACAAATGCCTTCACTGAGTGCGACTGGAGCTGTAGGTTTCCAAGTAAATTTTCCAAATATTCCCAAAACAGGGTGGGTTAAAACAACAAGTGGGCTGCAATATCTATTTTTTTTTTTTGGTCTCTGCAATTGTTTGGAATTACAAAGCAGTATGGCTTTGGATTTGTGACTCCTGCCGAGGAAATGCATGGCATGAGTCCAGAGACATCTTGCTGCCTGGCAATAGTCCATGTTTGTGTTTGAAGGCCTAGGATGTATTTATAGTTTAAATTAGATCTTTCTTTTTCCCTTTTTCCCCATAAAGGTTACATTCAACAATGCAATATTCCAGAATAAATGTTGGAACACAGTCCGGCAAAAGTGTTTTTATAGTTGAAGTATGTACCCTTATCTGTTTCATAGGTGTCACACATTTGCTGCATGACTCCCGCTATTCAGGAATTCCTGGGGGGGGTGGTGGTT
>JAACJT020000035.1:9020245-9054672 GCA_009936485.2 Gymnarchus niloticus
CGCCCCCCGGGCGGTCCCGCGCCCCCCCGCGCCGCCCCGCCGCGGGGCCGGCGGTGCGCCCGGACGACCGGCGCCGGGGGGGGGGGAGCCCGCATGGGGGCCGGCGTCCTGGGGTTGGTGGTGGTAAATGTAACTGCTCCCCAAATAAACAAATGAGTGTAAAAATTACCCTAAGCTGCTGTTAGTATTGTTAGAATAACCATTTTTCATGCCTTCCTGTACTTGTTAAGTACAATTCATTCCAGAATACATGAACACTTTTGGAGCGTCACATGTTTAAACTTGGGAAGTACGTTTGCTTAGGCTTTATTATAATGATAAATAATAAATGCTGGTGATTTAATCTCTTTAAGAGCTGTTTGTGTTCCCTGTATAATCTAAACTCAGCCACTGAGCATATTTGCATTTTCTGCTTTTTCCATTTTCTATGTATCACACAACTTACATTAAGGACATGTGTACAAATTCAAAATGACAATGCAAATTTGTTTTAAATTTATAAGGGTAATTATTTTCTTCCACTTTCCCTCTATAGATTAATTTTCCTCTTGTTCATTTTATGTGCCCAATATGGCTCAGTCATTAACTTGCTCTATGATGTAGGACTATTATTGGAAGGAAAATTACTTGTTCAACTTTAACTTTGGTAAAGGACTTCCTCTGGATCTGCTGGGCACATTTTTCATGTTGCTGGGTCAATAACTCAATAGGCATGCAAGCAGGTGCACAAATGTGCTGTGACCTAGGGAATTCTTGCCCTGACCCCCAGAATCAGTGGAGTGAAACACGCTCAGCGTGACTCTGTTTGGGTGATTTTGCTGCTTTACACTGCAGCACAGCTTCTGCCCACTAATGCCTCAAATCCCACCAGTATATAATAACAACGGCTGGTTGTTTCTTGCCACTCATAGAATGGAAAGTTTCCATGAATGGAATTAGATTTTTTTTCCTTTTTTTTCTTTTTTCAAAGGGACAGAGTTGAACACTTAAGGGGAGAACAACATCCATGCTTGCTTTCAATATTTCTCAAACTGTCCCAGTTGAAAGGTTTTTTTTGGGGGCCGTGTTGTCCTGTTTGTGGTTTTTTTTTCTGTGTTTGTGGTGGGGGGGGGGTGGGTTTTTTTTTTTTTTTTTTTTTTTTTTTTTTTTTGGGGGGGGGGGGGACTTTTGGCATATGACCTCTCTGTAAAGTCTGTTATGTCGCCATTGGGATTACCAATATTTGACCTACTTAGTTTTACAGGAACGTGAAAACGTGCCTCTCTATACACTGGTTATTACTAAGCGTGCTATGCTATGCAGCTGCTCCTCTGAAGTGAGAGACTTAAGGAGCACCAAGCTAATGAGAGTTTCTCTTATGGGTCACCCTGTTCCATATCTTGTATTGCAATAACATGCTTTCACTTGTTTTTAAATACTAATGTGTAACGCATATGTCAGGAAGGCAAGTTTAGCTGTCTGATGGTGAAACTGGCAGATAATTGCTTAAGTGATGAAACTGCATACTATAGTTGTCAGGTTATTATATTTATGCATGAATTTTATTTTGGTTCAAGCATAAAAATAAACTTTAGGGCCTGTAACAATATACAATATAAGAATGGCCTGATATGAATTTGGGACGTTTCAGTATTTGAAGTTTAAAATGTATTCTTTTCTAATGGGAGAGCTGTTTCATATATAGTGATACTCCTTTAAGGCTTTGGTTCTAAATCAAACAGGCAATTAAATTACATTTCAAATGACCACAAGTCTGCTGTTGATTATTCCCAAACTGGAAGAATGCAGCGTTCCAAAGTGGAAAAAGAAAACATTTTTAAATTTAGACAAGAAGGAATATCAGTGTGGAGTCAACAACAATTATGTCAAATCCTTTCTACTCTGGACTTGTCTTTGACAGAAGGCTTGGTATTAAACGAACACGGGCAGCTTAATTTTCTGCCTGCATTACATGGGACCATATCTCTGAAAAATGTTTTAAATGAAGACTTTAAACCCCTGAAATCATTAACATTTGCTTGTTATTACATTGCGTTGGGGCATTGTGACCAAAGATGGACAGGAGGCAATGATAACATCCATTAAGATAGCAGTGTTGTTAAATCAGAGGCATGGTAGCAGGGTAAAGCAGCAGTAAAGACTTCTCTCAAATGCTAACACATGTGCTTTCCAGATTTTTCCCGTTAACCCAACAGAATTTTTTTTTTTTTTGCCTTCTGACGCCAAATAATAAGCAGATCAGTCTAGAAAATGGATTTCATTTGGAAATACATTTTTATATCCTCTAGCCTTTGAATTTGCCTGGATTGTTGTAGTGAGATGAAAGGCAAGGTTTGTTTGTTTGCTTATTTATGTATTAGCCTTGGACAGTGATACTGAAATCTGACCAATGACAATCTTGCTCTGACCTACCCAGTATAACAGCCATGTGTATTGTGCTGTAGTGTAGTCTGCTCATTGGCTATCGTAATCATTATTCACCATCGACCAGGAAAACAAGGCCATGGCTGTCCTTTGGACATAGATTAGTGTTGTGTTGACAACAGTCTTTAAACTCGTATCCTTGCACACATGACACCCCCCCCCCCGACCACAACATAGCATGCAAGCCTATCGTCACTCCTCTGACATGTCTTGTACTACTACACAGGATGAAGTCATAGCCGTCTCCGAGAAGGTTATTGTGAAGCTGGAGGACCTTGTGAAATGGACAATCGCAGACTTCTCCACGTGGATGTATGGCCTGAGGGCGGTGCCCCTGAAGCCTGCTGTGCTGAGAGAGCTGGGGAGCAACGGACAAGGAGAGGTCCTGCACAAATACCGGGAGTCAACGCTCAACAGTGGCCTCAACTTCAAAGATGTCCTGAAGGAGAAGGCTGAGCTAGGTAACTCTTTATTTCTGTCCCAATAAATGATCCATCTGTCTGTCTGTCCACCCATCCATCTATTTGTCTGTCTGTCTGTCTGTCCCCATCAGATTCCTGACTATAGGTGTCAAGCACTATGACACTGATGTGTACTTGGCACAAAGCTGTGCAATGCTCTGCCATGACTGGGAGTAGGCATATGGAAAGCCAAGAATCACTAAGTATAATTTTGGTGTACTGTGCCCCTGATATTTTTAACTTCATTGTTACTTCCAAGTATTTCATAAAAATGGTGTGCAAAATTATAGGTGGGGGAAGATTGTTGGTAGACTTCTCATTGCTTATGTTGAAAGGGGAAAATAAATGTCAAACGTGCAGTTTGGATCTGAATAACGTGTATTTATATATTGCTAACACACCATTGTTCTTGCAGAGAACTTTCACAGTTCAGTTTAAAAGCTGCAGCGTCAGATTTATGGGGCCTTAAAAATGTCATGTATAACTTGAAATTCCATAAAGCAGATACAGAAACCCAGAAAAATGAGAAATTTCTGCCCATATATTGAGAGCTGCGTGATTAACTGTAAATATATTCACAATGTAATTCTTAACTTATTTCCAGTTCTGAGTTTGATTGTTAAGAGAGTTGATTTTTAAGGTTCAAATAACACATAGTTACTGTCACAAGAGCCATACTAGAGTATGCTATGATGTTTTTATTCTGCAGTTATTTTTGGATCTTGTAGTTTACCCACCCATTTACTAAAGTATGTCCACTGCTCTGTTTTAGCTAGTGAAACCAAATGTTAAATTGCCCTTGAATCAGCCGTTGTATTAGATTCTTATACAGAGATTAGATGGAAGAATCAATAATGGACTCATTGTCAGTTAAGCTTACAGCTGCATATGCGAATCAATAGTAGGGAGAATGGTGTTAATGGGTTTATTTACTGTCAGCCTTGTACCTTATTATTTGTGTCCATTGTGTATAGGTTTTGTAATGTTAATAAGTTGCTTCTTAATGACGATATATTAGCCTGTTTGTGTTGTCAGGATACTAAATGCAGCTACTCAAAACGACTGAATTCGCTTGGTAAGCGAAATATTCTGGCTGAGTGCCAGGGGCCATCTCCAGCTTAAATTTGCTCCTCTTTGTTGCCCAGAGAAAAGAAAAGGTCCATTCAGCAGGACAACTAGCAGAAAGCATACTTTAAAAATCAGCATTACTGCTCATAATGAATCATTAATTGAGAAGCCAGATGAACTTTGTTCTGAAATTGGCATGCTGGTATTTCTACAAAATTATCTCTGTCATTAAGAAATTTATTAAAATGGTAATATGTTCTAGTGAAGCAGACTAAATGAATTTGACATATAATTCAACATGTTAAACCACAAACAGTTTTATTATGGAAAATACAGTAGGAAATTATAATTATTACTATTTTACCTCACATATCCTGACAGACTTCTTCTTTGGATTATATTTTTCTTGATGATGATGACGATGATGACGATGATGATGATGATTATTATTATTATTATTATTATTATTAGTGTATGAGTGGCCGTCCAGAGCTGATGGGAAAATTGGTTTCCTCCCAAGAAAATATCTGCCATGGTTATGCTGACATCAGAGAAATTGACCATAATTGAGGCAGTTAAAATGAAGAGCAACTGTTTAGCAGAGAAAATGTAGTGTGTTTTAGTAATTAACAGGATGACTGTCAGGGCTTCATCGCACACGTGGATGCCTGCCAACAAAAAAGCATGTATCTGGCAGCTCTGATGCTCTTAATTACTTTTTCCCTGTCCTTGGTGGAATATTTCAGTGGCCTAGGCATTGTATTGATTATGGATCAGAATGAAGTTTTTAAGTGATTATGTCCTCTATTATGGATGCAGAGTAACCTGCATCAAAAAGTAGCACGCATAAGGGCTTTTTTTCACATTAGAAATTTTGGCAAGAGGTGCGGACCTCTTTTATGATCCATTTGATGATCCTTTATTTCCAAAATCCACATGCTGTTCTTGGGCATTCTCATTCCGACATCAGCCTTCTGCACAATAATTAGTTTAAGGATGACCTACCTAGGCCTGTACCACAGCCATTTTTGCAGAGAAGCAATGAAATTGTGTTATAATTTAAGCCTTTTCTCAGGAGAGGCAGCATGGCTATATAATGATTCTGTCACAGAAGACTCGGCGCCATGGGGAGGAAGACTGGATGGTAATATGGCACTTATTTTGGGCTATAATTTTGGACATATGCCAATTCAGCAAGAGATAAAAGAGGGTTTACTGTCTCTGTCAGCTTCAGATTACTGAAGGTCTCCAATGGCTGCAGTAGTAATGCTTCAGCAGTGTGTAAACCAACTTATTTAAGTATTTATATTGACTAAACTGTCTTGAAACGAGTTTCTTTAGTTTGCTATCTCCACTACCCATTAAATGTCAGGTACAGTTTCGGTCTCTGTGACAACACGAGGATTCCGATTAGCACCGTTGTTTACGGAGTTAATGAATAACCACACCAGGTTGAGAGAAAGATTCGAGTACTCCTTCAGGGACGTGAAGTACGGCGTGCCGCGTTTCTGAGATTCAAGAGCGCTTGCTCCGATTTAGCTAGGCCTGGCTGAAAAATGCCTTCATTGTGCTGTGCAGTAGAGGAATCTTGAAATCCATTCATACTTTTCCTTGACACCTTATGACTCTGAGGCATGCATCACATGGTGATTTAGTCACGTGATTGAGGTTTGAATATTTGTGCCTCTTCTGACTTGAGTTCCAGCAATGACACTAGCCATGCAACATTGCTAATTTCCATTTCTTTTTCGCATACAGTAGGCTAACATACACGGTGACACACTGTACTTATGTAGGGTATCGATGGTGACAAAGCACATTCTCGGGGATGCAAGAGTGGGACCTCTGTTGGTCACAACTCCAGTTAAGTAAGCATTTTTCTAACTGGTGCTACTGAGGCAGCAGCCTTGGGCTTGACTGTTAGAGACGAAATTATGCTTCGGTCTAAAAGACCTTGTTATGGATTCAGAGAGCTGTGGTTACTGTTGTGCTTTTTATGAGTCCGACATTCATGTATTAGTAATATCAGGAGTGAGAAGTACTGACTCACAAATTTACACTGGATCACATCGTCCCCCCCCCCGTTCGCTCCTACTATCAGTGAATACATTTTGCAATACATAGTTTGTTAACCAGTTCTAGCTGTGATTAGTACTGTACAGTTTGGTTTTCACTGAAGGAACTGTATGGCTTATTCCGTCAAGCCAGCATTTCCTGTCACATCTGAGATATATTTTGAATAGCAATGACTCAAAAAACGTCACTAAACCATTTAATAATGTACCCGTGTAGCATAGCTCAATGGTAGAGGATGCAGCGTCTGATATTTCAGTTTCAAAAGAGAAACTTCCACCAAAGAGTGTGGTCTTGATGAAAGTAAACAAACAGGATGTCTCATTTCAGGTAAGAGAGACAAGTTGACATTACAAGCACAGCTCTGTTTGGATTATAATGCGAACCATGTTTTAAACCAACAGCTATATATAAATATTTTGCCTTTTTTGAGGTCCAGCTTGAATCCGGAAGAGATACATCTCCAGAATATAATTTCCTTGGCACATTTGTGATACAAGGTCAGTTGTAATTTATTGTTGTTCCCAGGTTCACAATTTTGTGAATGACAAAATGCATTTTAAAATTAAAGTCATGATATATTACAGGTCAGTCAATAGTAGATTTTGATTTCATGCCTTGCTGTGGTCAGCTGCCACTTCTGTCAATTATTTTCTCCTAAGACTGGATTTCTCAAGCCATGTGCTGTTGCTTTAGACTATAGCTACCTGGCAAGCAAGCTGAGGAAGTCTCTGTCAGTACTGGGAGAGCTCATTTATTAAAAAAAAATGTTATACTATCTGAAATAACTGCAGCTGTTTAAATTCAGCCTTATTCGAGAAAGTGTTTTCTAGCACTAGTTCGAATAGTACAACATTAGGAGCCCATTATCCTATAGATTAAACCTTGACCGTGTTCAGTCCAAACATGAGCAGATCAAGCGTCAATGGCAAAGAAATAAGCTGAAATCTTTCCTGAGTTATTGAAAAAATATCCCAATTTTTGCAGCTTAGTAATAACAGTATATCTGCACTCTCTGATTGGAAGGAATCTTCTGTATATGTCCAATTACAGTGGCATAATGTGTGCATAATAGACTCATAGTTGTCATGTCTGGAAGGGTTCAGTGCAATTGTACTCTTACAAATCTCTTGAATACATATAAGAGACAGGGTGCAACCTTTGCCTGTTGTATACCTGTTCGTTTACAATAGCATTTAATAGCAAGCATGACAACTCTATACAAACAATACATTGTATTATGTGTACACACTGAATGACACGTAAAGCCTTTACAGTAAAAAGAGATGTATCTCAGACCTTTTTTTGCAATTTAGCATATTTCTAGCAGTTGTGAAAATGATAGAAGACGTCAAATATTTCCTTGATAAATCTGAAAATGAACAACAGAAGGTAAATAACTGTAGGACAGTGGGAGGAATGGCTGGCTGGGGTGACAGTAGTAATCCCGGTAAAGAGTGAACATGACTTACGACTCAAGGGCCACGTTCAGTGGCCCACTCGGTTGGGTGCTTGCATTCCAGACTGCACTGAGACTGCTTTAGCCTGAAAAGAGGCTGTTTGGGGAAGGCGCTAAGTCATCAGGCGACACCCAAGTCCATGCATCACCCATGATGCCCTCCGCGTGCAGGGCGCGACGTGATTTGCGGCGGATGTCCCGTTCACTTGCAGCAAGCTTGTTGTCAAGCAGAAAAGAATGAACAGTCACTTATCTGTTGTAACCGTTGCTTGGCGTGAGGCCCTTCTGGATTTTAAGGGTTTCTGAAGGAACTTTGGAGCCTACTCTCATTCACTCAGGCACCGTTCACTGACCTTTCTGTACGAATGACATAATGGCAGAAAACGGCATCGATGTCGCCGAATTGGAACAAAGAGCAGTGTGATTTTACTGCCGCGTTTGCTTTTTCCTGTGGCCTGAATGTGGCTTTCGCCAAATGTTTGTCCTGACACAGGCAAGTAAAGTAAGAGGAAAGTTAAAACAGATGACATGCTTTAGCACTCATAGGCCGAGCAATTCATTCTGCATTTGGTACAAATGTTTCATGTTGCAGCATGACTGTGTTTAGAAAATCACGTCTCATAGTCAAGCCAGATCTGCCAAAGGATATTTATAGGGATTGTGAACATATTCAGTTTTACTGACTTGAGATTTTAAATGCATATATTTATATATCGGGGCTGTAGCTGTCACACAGAGGGGAGTGTTGCTGGCTCCAGTCCTCATGGCCAACACTGATAGAGGAGGTGACCTTCAGTAGGAAGATCATAACTCTGCCTAGTAGTAGATCAAAAGGGAAACTTGCTTTCCTATAAGAATGCTCTTATGTAAAGCAATTTGGAAGTCTGAAATTACCCTAAATATAATTAAAAAGCCCTTTCCACCACTCCCAGAATAGCATGCTTCTGTGCATTTGTGAAGCAGTCGGCTAGCTTTTTAAATACAAACATCACATCTCGATTATTTGCGGACCTGTTGGAAATTTACATGAGCTCTTTGTCTGTTATAACTCACTGATCTGCTCATATCATTAGTTCCCTTATGACTGAGTCTGGCTGAATGCCAAGAATGCTAAGTCTCTAACTGTGGGCATTGTTAGGCAGAGTGGAAAAGTCGCTTTTAGGTGTGAAGAATGTTTGCGTTTTCTAATGTGGCTGAAGCAGGAAGATGTAAGTTGTAATTGTCTTCTGATTCCGCACACAGAAACATTTAGCCACTGTTGTTGTTTTCATTTCCCCCCTTTCCAGAGCCCTGTGTTAGTTTTTCCATGTGCTGTGGGATAATAGCTACACTGGTAGACAGTTAAACAATGTGAATGTCTCCAAGGGGTGACCTTTGAGGAAATGAAAAGTTTTATTGTCCCTCCATTACTGGGTCTGAAACAACAGAGGACTTATTAATGTGAATTCTGCGATAGTATAAAATACCCTGAACAGCCAACAGCCTGGTAAAGAAAGAGGTCTCACAAGATTTCCACTCAAATATTTCCATTAATCTAGTTGCTTCATTAGATTTTCCGAGTTTTTAAAACAGTTCTCTTTTAAAGGGAAATTCAATTAAATGTTAATGTTGTGCGGTGTCCTTCACGAGAAGCCCCGCCCCCTCCTGGCAACCATAGTAGCATTGTTAATTTTAACCTAAGGGCACTCACTGTGTTTGCGAAAATACAATGTGGTCTTTTTATGTTCTTTTGTGCCAACCCTTCTCTCCCTGGGATGACTAATCTGCTATCACTGCCAGCCAATCGCTTCACATTGAGATTGGGGTTGTTGCAAAACTCCAAAAACCTTCTTTAAACATTAAACATCTTGGTACTGCATGCTGTAGCCCACATCTCTGAGACTAATTAACCCCTTATTTTGGCACCAGCTCTCTAATGACATTCTGCTTGCTAATCCATTTTATTTAGTCATAGGAAACGGCACACTGCTAGAATATTGTGTGCATGAGTATTTAATTATTCACTAATCAAATTCATCTCAGCTGCAGCGTTATCACAATCTCCAAAAAAGGTGGCATTTCATTATTGAGCTGATTGCTTATAAGATACAGCAGTACATACTCTGGATATTTCATTAACCACCTAAGCGGATGTGCTGTTCTGTAAAAGCCACCTTGACAAATCTTGGTGCATTCAGCCAGTTTGCCAAGCATTGCAACACACCGGCAGTGGTGACGAACCTTTCACCTTGACGCCTGACATGACGTTAGGCAAATAGAGGAAGGGAAACAAAAATGCATGGGGATGATTTACACGATTGACTTCACCTTACTCTTGAGCTTACTCTTGGGAGTTCACCTTACTCCTAGAAAGTGGCAACAGACTTGCAATCACCCCCCCCCCCCCAAAAAAAAGAAAAAAAACGTAACTCTTTGACGAGATGCTGCACTGACCCCTCCATCCTGCCCTCCCCATCAAGTGTTGATCCTCGGAGGGGCAATCATGATGGATGGTGCCAGTTGGGTACCCTGAAGGGTTTGGGTTCATTATGGTGATCATGTGACATTCTGTTGCTACAGCCTCCACAAGCGTATGTTAATCCAGCGGCCTACAGTTACCACAGCCCCTGTCCTTCCAGTGACTATTCCTCATTGCATGTTTCTCAGGAATGGATTTCAGTATAGATGTAGTGCCACTGGAGAATTACTTTAAATGCACTTTGATCTGCCCCCAGCTGCAAAAATAAAATGTGTTACTAGACGATTTTTTTCTTTGACAATGTGCATGAAAGGAAGAGTGGTGTGGATCTAAAAAATGATAAAATTGTTATACGCATTCATGTTCTGTGTGACGAGCCATAGAGTTATGAATGATTTATTCTTTGGACAGTAATTGAAAAGGCCTGTCTAGAAATGACTGCAAATAAAGAAATCGGCACAATAGTGCATTGATAATATACTATCTTGTTATCCTGGCCGTCATCTAATCCCTCCTTTGTGTCAGAGTCTAAATGCTCTTTAATTGGTTTCATTGAATAATGCCACTATTCTCTGCCACTCATCCTGTCCTCTGGAAATTCTAATCATTTCACCCACTCAGATGCTAAAGAAGGAGAGCGGCCATTGTTTAAAGTGGCTTGTTAGAATTTCATTTTCATTTCACCAACCGTGGCGTGGAGTTAATCGCCTAGACGCAAGTATTTGTTAGCCGTTCGTTTGACGTACATGCCGGGGTTCGTGCGTCTTAAAACTGGATCGCGGAAAGCAAGAAAAATAAATATTCCATTCACAGTGCCTAATGAATGTGCATGGTGGATAGACTCCTGGGCAGAACAGTGTTTTTTGCATTCAAGTTCTGTTGTGCCTTTGGTTATTATCAGTCCGCGATCAGGGTTTTTATGTGTCTCTACTACATTATATATTGAGCGTGCAGGGCGTATCTGAAATAAACCAAATACCACGATACTTTAATAAACCTGGTCAACCACTGACATCTGCAACAAATTCACTTATTATTTTGTGGCGGATTCCACTTTTGCGAGTGATGCTGTGGACATTGCTGTATTTTCCTAAGCGGCACGTCGTGGGAGGGAGTATTAGGATGCCGCTTATTTTAAGCCTTCCTGCAGTTGTAACGATGGTGAAATAGTGTAATGACACTCTTGGCCAGTGGAATCCATTGAACGATAACTCTTTATCACAGAACAAAGGGAAAAGGATTTCTCTCAAATACCCCCCCCCCCCCCCCCCTCTTTCTGTTTGTGATGTGGCACGACTGAACGGAGGGGGTAGGGCGGGGAAATATTAAATTATGTATCGCTTTGTAATGTCCACAACAATGTATTTCCTTCTGCAGGGTTAAACGAAAATACATATAATGCTCTTGACCCACGTTCATTTCCTCTCAGATACTGTAGTTTTATGTTGTAGTTTTCTCGACCCCAGTGCTCATTTTGCATCTCATAACAAGATGCATTTTCAGAAAACAAGCCATTCATTCCGTTTGTCTTCAGGAGACGGGGGCCAGCCTGTTGTCGTAATTCACTCGAGCTCACGGTGAACAAGGCTTTCGTGTGCAAGGTTTTCGTACACAGGAGCAGCTTTGAAAAGGCAGAAATTTGGCTTCAGATATTCGTGACTGTAAATAGAGAGAAGTGCCGCTTCTGGAGCTTAAACATAAACCTGCAGGGGAGAGAAAAGTATACTGACGTTATAGTCTTCTGAGTACATGCTGTTACTGATTACTGGCCACTGTTTTGCTTTCCTGCTTTAATAGTCAAACAAGGTAATGGATTTCAGTTCAAAGGAATCCACAAAGGAATAGCATGGATCTCTATTCTGTGCAGATAACCCATTTCAGCTGTTCTGTGTCAACTCTTTATAAACTAATTTAGTTTCTAATTTTACCCACTACTCCATTAGTTTAAAACAATAATGGTTTTCTGTTACAGACATTTATTGGTTCATTTGGTGGAGGGGAGTGTATATCAAGCGAAATATGCTTATACTAGCACAGTCTGATGTATCGCTCGTGTTTTAAACAGTAATCACTTTAGGCAAAGGAACAGTTTGGCATGACAAATTTTGTATAATTCTGTCATGTATTACAGAAGCTATTAAATGCAAACTTTGCAATCTCGCAATCAATAACGCCGACAGTTAAAACTGAAGCGGTGCCAGCAATATAAAATCACTGCCGTGGCTGGTTGCTAGGGAGCCGATCTGAAAGCAAAGAGCTTAGAAAAATGAAATAATACTCGGTAATATAAATCATCAAAAGGGCGTTTTAAAAATGACACCGGGTTATATTTTGTAGAATGTCTCGTGATGTGTTTCGGTTACAAAGATGGCGCGAAAGGAAAGGCGAAGTTAATGCCATAAATGGACTATGAAAAACTCCCTGTTCCGGGCTATTGCAAATCCTTTAATGTTGTTCATTTCTTGGCATCCAAAGAACAATCTCAGAAATGTAACCAAGAGGCAATAAGTGGCACATTGGACTGTTTTTGTAATTAAGTTCAGGAACATACTTGCGCAGTATTTTTCCAGGCGCATAGTCTGAATAGAAAGCTTCCTGTGGGTTTTTGTAACCTTTTTCAAAATATGGTATGCTTTGAAGAGTTTTCAAACACGCTGTGAAAGAAAAGCTCGTTGGACTTCTAATGGCTGTTAATGAACAGATCTGAATTGAAGAGGAACTTTCTTGGACTCTAAATACTAGCCATATAGGCAGGCTCCAGACAGCTCAGAGGAAAAAAAAAAAAAAACTAGGCTGAGAACATATTAAAACGGTTTAATAAAAACAGGTTTATTTCTTGTATCAGCGTGAAACCGTTGCCTGAAATGCGCTACCTCCGTGTTGTTTTCACATTTTATTGGCAGCTCCTTTTTCTGAAATAATGAGAAACCGTGCGCCAACTGCTAAATGTCATATCTTTTATCAGCAACGGTTTGATGTTGAACGTCTGTGTTGTCCGTAGAAGTACATGTGTTTTTAAAAAAACCTCATTAATTCTGCTGTAGAAACGAATAACTCTGCAGAGTTAAAGTAATTAAAACATTTCACTTTCAGTTGTTACTTTTTTGCGGCAAAATATTTGATCGTATTTTGATATTTCGTTTGAGTTTATGGAAACTATTAGTCTTTCTTGGATTATAATGTGCATTACTTGTTCCCAGCTTCTCAAAGACTACCCTAATGAGGTCCTCAACACAATGGATAATCCGGCAACGCTTGGTGCCGCTGACAAAGTGAATCTGTCTTGAGTAATCTGAGTCAATGAGAGATCACATCAGAATATTCACTAGAGAGCCCAGGTTATGCATATCGACATGGAAAAAAAAGTGTAGCCTGTTTGAACACAAGCTGCTTGCATCTTGCAAAACACAAGACATGAATGTGGTTTTTGAGCTCTTTGAAAGCTCTCTGCAACTATACATTTCACCCCAAGGCAAGCAGAAGAGTGGACAAGGAAATCCAAATTTAAACAAACAAAATGTTCTGTTAACAAGTTGTAAGAGAGATACAATCTGAGAGGAAAATACATTTTTTGCCCTTAAAAGTATTTTGTAACATAATTACATGGTTGTGAAATTCTAAGATACAAGCAACAGCACTCGAGTTTAATCTTTGTTTTAAAGCGAGAATTTTGTCTATCATCTACAGACAAGAAAAAAAAAAGGAGTTACTCATAGCCATTTTTTTCATATTTCGTGGAGCTAAATATATTTCTGACCCAGGAGCTAGAAAATGCATGAAACTATAAAGATAAAAGAAAGAAGTGGCTATTGAATGTGGAGATGGTGCAGCTGAGGGAATAGGATACCGTGTTGGGATGTGCTTGTTTTTCAGGGTGGAGCAGAAAGAAAGTGTATTTTTTGTAACATGTGTTTGACTTTCAGCACATATATGATTTGGTGGCATTGAACAGCAGCAGGAAAGCACTGCTAGCTTTATGAGCAAGATTTATTTTGGCTTTTGACAGCCATCCTGACATATCCCTAAATTCATATTTTGACATTTATAATTGCTGGATAAAATTACTCTAGAGCTGTATTTTTCCATACAGTTAAATCTCATGTAAGGTACACAATGAAAGTCGGAACACAGACGCGCTTCTTGTTCACTAGTCGTTCGGCTGTGTTTTGAACGTGTCACTATAGAACTTAGACATGGAAGTCCGTTTTCCCAGATCAGAGAACATGTGAAGCTTAGCTGAGCAGATTTCGTAGGTTGATTCTGCAACCAATCGGTGCATACCCGTTTTCTCAAAAAAGGCTGTTTGTGGAGTTCACTGAGGGAAAATTGCATGATGTGATTTTCCTCAGCCTGCAATGATAGTGCAGCTCCAACCAATTAAAATGTAAAGATAAGCATTCCTTTATTTAGAAGTGGAAGATTTTATTAGGAAAATGGCTATGAAGCGGAAGGGCTTTAGTTACTTCCTTTGCTCTGCAGTAGTGTATGCACAAAGCAGATCTAATCAGATAACCCTCAAATGGATCCTGGCGAGTTTGGTTAAGATCAACACGGCTCCTTAGAACTCGAACAATTTGGCAACAACCTCGGCTGCCTTCTCTGCTCTTAAAACAGCAAGTACATGTTGTTGTTAAGCATTTCGGGAGGGCAGAGAGGCATGGAACATGTTTACAAGCAAGAATGCCTGCTGTACATGCGCTTGACACGGTTTGCTAGCCAAATAAACGAATGCACAATGTGATCACAGTAAAAGGTGCTGATGGCGTCATTACAAATTATAAGCTGTGGTAATGCAAATAATGAATTGGCTGTACCTGCATGGAGCCAAGATTAAATTTCACATTCTTTGTGTACATGCTTTTTCGTATGTGAGGTGTTATATTTAACTGTAGGATTTGTTTAAACTATTAGTCAGGTGACCCCCATTGACCAAAATGGGGAAGTGTTATGGGGTCATTGGTCATTAACTAATGACCTTTTCAGCCAGGTATACCAAAGCGAAGAAAAATCAAGTTGAATGCCATAATGGTCAAGAAAGACCGTCAAAGAGGGCAACCTTGAGCTTCTCCGCCCCCCCCCCCCCCCCCACCTTCAAGGCTGTGCGTACGAGAACAGGGAACACAGTGAGGGAACGAGAGAGAAAGAGGGAGTATGCAGGGAATTTAAAAGAGGATATTATTCATGCAAAAGTCCAATTAAAGGATAAGCAAAATCAATAGGACATTTTGAGCACTTCTGCATTCATCCAGAGACATTAAAAATAGAGATGAATTTCTGAAGTTCATTTCAAATCCTGTTGCTGTTTCAGTCATGGACAGAAATACATCATTAACAGCATTATGTAACTGGATTTTTATATCTTCTTCTCGGAAGAGGTAATGAAGATAATTTGATGGTGTATAAAAAGATATTGAAATCCAATTTTAGGTTAAAAAAATTGTTTTCTTTTGGGGCGTGACAGGGGACCGCCAGTGGAAAATGTGTTCATGTCCACCATTCTTCAACGTCACTTTTCCAGGGCCACTCTGACTGCCTGTACTGCTTTTCCACTTGGACCCAGCCCCTTGACATCTTTAGACACGGTTTTTGACTGTAACAATAGACATTAACTCTATCTAACTCCTGTCTTACGAATAGATTTTTTCACTAGGTGTTTAATGCGGTGTGATTGGCTTTACAATTATGGGGTGCTGGTTGAATCTCAGAGGACCTAATACTGAGACTCCTGAAGCCATATTAACTGAGTTGACTTACTGTTGGATATAATAATATTGCCTCAGCAGCGGGGATTCCGGCAAGTCTTCAGGAGCCCATATTGTGCAGTCTAATCTATCTCTACTGAATGGCATGGCTAGCTTCCCAGATATTTTCGCTTTGCCAATCCTTGCAGAGAGCCGTCATGTGACAACAGCTGCTTCGGAGCTTCACGGAAAATTAAAAGAAGCCCACTAGGTTTCCATTGGCTAACTGTTACATAAGACAACAATCTGAGTGAATTTGCACTGCGATTAAAGCACTTAACACCAAACCGGGTTTTTTTGTTTGTTTTTTTTTTCTTCCTGTCAGGTGAAGATGGTGAAGAGAAGAAAGTGTTGGTCCTGAGTTACCCTCAGTACTGCCGGTACCGGTCCATTGTTGTGCGACTACGCGAGCGGCCCTCCTCCCTGCTGACGGACCACGTGGTGTTGGCCCTGGGTGGCATTGCCTCCCCTGGCAACAACACCCGCATCCTGTATTGCCGTGACACCTTTGAGCACCCCACGCTGATTGAGAATGAAAGCGTCTGCGACGAGTTTGGTAAGAGTGCCAGAGCACGGAAAACGGACCTTACTGTTGAACACTTGTAGCTTGTAGCCGTTTCAAGTCACATTAAATTAATTACAGTTAATCATCTGGTGGACTAACAAACCAAAAACTATAATGGGCCATTTGAGAATGAGTTGAGGTTTAATAAGCAAAGCACTACATTATTTAGAGATTATGTGAATTGACACAGCCGACTCTGACTGGAACACCTTGTGGGAGATGGGAAGACAGTGGTGGATAATCTGGCTACATCTTCATGGACAGTATAGCTAATGAGAAAAAGGAAATATTTTCAGTGGACCTGATATAGAGGTACTTTGCCTTGATTGAATGAATCACTTGAATGAATCACTGTTGACCTAACCTCATCTTTAACCTCATCAATGGCAACTGCCATATAACTTGTATAATTACATTGCAACCAGTGATTTCTTGACCCTCCAAACTCATGGAGTGTCACCAACTACAAAGCCCAAGGCTTCAGTACTTTAACTCCGGAGTGTTCTGCAAAGAGGTTTAATTAAACAGTGACTATGGTGGTTATGTGGACCGTGGATGGCCGATACAGCACAGTCTTCATATGGTCTGTCAGTAGAGAAACATGGCTCAGGGTAAAGAGCGTGTTTGATCAAGCCTTTCCCTACCCACAGTATTGGCCACAGTCTTTGGTCACTCCAATGTACATGAACGTTCAGGTTAGCTACTTAAATCAAAGAGGTTAACAGAACAATTATATTTTAAAATGTGTACGTGGTTGTGTAGTGTGGTGTTGTTTATGTGTTTGTCTATGCTAAGAGGTTACGGTCTTCCTCCAGGGACCTTAACTTCATAGCATAATCAGAACTTGTCTGTCTGCCTAATGGTAAGAAAGGGCATGCAGTCTTAGATGGCAAGCCCTTCTCAGTGGGGAATAAAACATTAATAAGGACGATGGTGGAGAGAGCATTATAAACAGATCCATTTAAGGTGAGTGTGGCGGTCATTGTCCTGGGTAAGTTTAAACTATGCATTTTTACAAAAGGAGCGAATAGAGGATGGATGGAACGTTACATTCATTAGCTGATGATGATCTATGGCACTGGATGACCAGTTAAGTTCTTTTTTTAAATTTTCCTCTGCTATTACTTTTTGTTTTTTATCATATATTTTGTCATATTTTACCATGTAGTATAATTCACTGCAATATTAGTGATAAAATGTTTGCGGAACGTAATTTATTAATGCCTGGAGATAAGGCATGAAGTCACGAATCTTTTTAAGCATTACCACATGCTGAATTTATTTTATTTTGAACATTAAACAACTCTGAGACAAATCTTTTACGCTTGGAAAGGTGGCTGCTTGGCAGGAAATCTCCTGCTTTCAGATAAGTGTTCAACCTTCAGCATTTTGAGCCATGTAACAGCGGTTTAAAGCTCACAGCTTGTGAAACAGGTCCAAGGATGTTTAACTGAGCGTCATTAAACTAGAAAAAGGCAGTTACACTGCAGCATACTTTATGAAGTATGTGATGAAAAGCAACTTATTGCTTTTTATGCTTGAAGTTTTTTTTTTTTAATCCTAAAGCCCCTTTTTATCATCAGACTGGGTTTTACATTTTAATTGTTTTCTGTGTGCATGTATCTTATTTTGATGCTCATGAAAACATACAGAATTTTAAGTTCTGTTAAATCTAATCCTCAATTTGCTGGGCTCCCGGTCCATAAATAGTGATGAGCCTGGTCTGTAACCAATGGGAGCAGATGCTTACCTTATTTGGAGGAATGAACAGTGACCTTTGGAACTCATTGACTTCCTTACAGGAGCCTTGGCCATTTCAGTATATTGCATCTCAGCTCCTGCGTATTTCAGACACTCTTTGTCAAAGATCAGTGAATACACACTGGTGAGATTATGGTGCTTAAACTCCCATGATCCAAACTGTGAGAAACCCTGCAGTCCAACCGGAGATAACAAGTGAAAACTTGGGAATGAAACGATGGCTTATGAATGTAATCAGGAGTCTGGTTAATTATTGAACCGAATTTGTTGGTTGATTGTCAGTTGATTGCTAAGCTGTTTTCTCACTTTTGAATCGTTGCCCTTTTCTTCATCATACTAACTCAGAATCCTAAGAGAGTTAATACTTTTCGCACGGGCATCTGTGAAGTGATAACACAATAAAATATTGATATCCCAGTACTTTTAATTACAGTAGGGCTGTTATTAAGCTTTTGTAATTTGTGTGGTTGAGGTACCCTAGAGTGGAGTAACACCCTGAAATCCTTTAGGTTGTTAATTTGTTCTGTTTTTCAGTCATGCATCCAGGACTCTGATGTGTGTATGTGTGTGTGTGTTTTTGTGTGTCTTTGTCTGCCTTTATCTATTTATTCAGTGGCCTTGAGAAATATATGCACACAAATTTAATGCAGACGGGAATATGCAAAAATAATTATGGACAAACCACTTCAATTAGCATGTCTAGGTTTTTAATGTTTTACAAACTAAACACTTTTTATTCTGTCCAGAGAAGCCCTCTGTGACAAGAATGCCTTGTGTATTATTATAGTATGTTTTGTGCATAACAATGAAGGGTGAATTAATGATATCCTCTCGGCTAATGGAAAAGATGTGCGAGACAAAAGAACACGTTGTTATCTTTCATCAAGAGGCCGTCTGTTCAAGCCTTTACTCTGAAGAGTGTTAATAATGTACACCTTTATAAATCAAATTAAAGGAGCATTACGTTTAAGTTACCTTCCCGCTGTGGCTTGAATAGCCCGGATTTGGAAAGTGTACATTCCCGTTTTATTTCCAGCCTCATTTTCTACGTCTGTTTCCCACAAATATCGCTGTGAAAGTGGGTCATTTGTTTTTCTATGAAAAGAAGCGCTCCGCATGGCATATATCAGCGACGTCGTCAGTGTGCTTTTATGTAATTGCTGGCGACGTGTTTAACAAGCAAAAACGTGGCCTTGTATGGCCGATCGAGGGGATCCAGTGCGGGATCCAGTGCGGGATCCGGCGCGAAAGGGAAACGTGACGCTTCACATCGGCAATTCCAGGACTCGCAGTAAATATGCGGCGCCGTTTAGAGATGCGGTGCGATGCTATGAAGACGCTTAAAAGCTGCAAGAAAGTGGGCGAAGTCGTTCTGGTGAGAACATGTGGTTCATGGAACATTTGAATAATTAAATACAGAAAAAAAAGATCTATCATTCAGTGTATGATCGCGTATGCGCTCGGAATATTGTGAAACATCAGGCCCTGTGATATACTGTACGCTATTCCCGATGGAAATAAAAATTAACTTTTTACCCAACTCCCCTTGGAGCATGAAACAGCACAAAGGCATGCTGCTTTAATAAACCGAGTACTATATTTTGAAATCAGATTTAGGATTTCTGCATATTCACAGCAGATTTCTCCACACTATTTATAGTGCACATTTCTGTTGACCACATGGGATATAAAATTGTCCTAGTTCCTGCTTTGAGAAAGAAAATTAAATACCAGTGGTTTGTTTGTTTGAAACGGTGCTGCTTGCATTTCACTAAACATAAGCAGTCACTGAAGTGGGAACATTTCTCAAATTCTTCAGAGACCCTACTTGTATTTGGATTGGGTGGCTGAATACAGGTTATTAATAATGTCCAGATGTTCCAAACAGATATATTTTTGCGGTGCAGCGGCCTGATGGACATTCCAGAATGCGAATTGCACACTGCAACTATTTAATTCATTAAAACACAACTTGTATGAATAATTAGGTGAACAGTGTAACATGATTATGGTCGTCTTCGCACAGGATATGCGATAATTAGACCTGTTTAGGAGTTGTATTTTAGTGATCTGTGAGTGAGACGCTGATAAATCATGGCTTTGGCTGCAATTGACATTAAAGCAGCTCCAAAACTGAGATCATGCTCTTCTTCTTAATATACCATTTTAGGCATTATGTTGGATCATCTTTGATATTTTCTCTTTTTTTTCACTCATTTGCAGTCTGGATTGTATTACTTGAGGTCAGGCATTTTTAACTGCCAGATGCATTATCCATTCATATCCATGATTGAGAATTCAAGGAAAAACTGAAAAGATGAAATTATTATTATTTCCTCTCCCCAGTGGTCCCTAGGCAGATGTTTCCCGTACAGTTCATTTCAAAGCAGAAGTACTTTTTAGAATCTAAAAGCGTTTTATCCCTGAATGATATTTGCATAATTGTCTAGTGAGATATTATTCCCATAATTCGTAATGAATAACATGCAGGCCGCCCAGATACGCATTATGGCGGTCTCTGCCAGTAAAATAGCCTTGAGAAATATCCTTCTCTAGGTTTTATATCATACCGTAGTTTCAAATGAAACTGCACATACGTATAATTTGTGTTTGGTCGTGTAAGCCTGAGAGGTCAGTTTGACTTAATTCTTTGCTGCTTAGCTTTAATTTCTTAAATAGCAGTTGATTTCAAAGTTTATATTCTGATGTGTAACGGTTCCCAGTTAGGAGCCATTTTTGAAAGCAATCAGTATGACATTTAAGACTCCAGCGCATGTCTGAAGTATAATGATATGTAAGGCTGAGAAACTCATAGACTTTAGTTTGTCACCATGACGCTATTTACTGCAACTGTCTCCATTTTGAGTAAATATTCTCTGATGTTTTATGGAAATTATAGACCCCTCCCAAGATGCAAAAATAATAGAATCTGGAAGCTATTAAATCACCATTACAAGCACAGTTACAAAGGTGAGTCTTATTAGGTTGAATGCCAATTACCAGTATGTGTCTGCTATGAAAGAGACCTGGTAATCAGCACTTTGATATATGGTTTTTTGAAGCAAAATAAGGCAACTAACAGTACCAAAGAGGCCAAATTGTTAGTACTTAACTTTGAGGTGCACTGCTCACATAAACTGTGATGTTGTTTAATGTGTCATGGGAAACCCTGAAGATAGCTTATACCAAACATGGACAAACTGCATCGGCAGACATGAACACTGGTTTCAAGTCAAAGGTCATCGACAAGGAAAAATGGGTGATTAGCAAGACAGTTGCTAAACACCACAAAAGTACGGCCTTGGAAATTACCACAGAATTGAATCAGCACCTCTGTGACCTAGTCTCAACAAAAATGATATGTTGTGAGCTTCGCAAAGATGGGTTGTATGGCAAGGCTGCCATTTGGAATCCACTTGTATCCAAGGCCAATACACAAAGATTCATAACTTGCTGTAAGAAGCACAAATCCTGGACCCCCGAGCAACGCGAAGAAGTAGTACGGTCTGATGAGTCATCTTTTACTCTTCTCTCTCCATCCAGACAGGTTTAAATTTGGGAAAGCCAACAGTGAAACATGCTGGGCGATCTGTAATGGTATAGGCAGCCATATCTTGGGAGTCATTATGCTCAGTCATTGTTCTTCATGATTATATAAGGGGCAAAGAATATGAGACCATTTCACAGAAGCAGATGCACCCAACAGTGCAAAAAACTGTTCCCTTGTCATGGTGAGGACTGAGGATGAGTGATGGGACAAATGAGGCTTCCAAACCTGTGGTGGGTGAGAGAAACCCGAATGGATACTCCCGCCCACCATGGGGTTTTGAAGCCTCATTTAGCTCCACGATTGACTGGTTAGTTCTGGATATTCCCACCCACCACTGATTTTGAAGCCTCATTTGTCCCATCCCTGCTTAGGATTGAAGCCCTTCCGAAGTCAAAGAATGGCCCGACTCCACATTAGGTCAGCACTGTTACTGTACTCAGGTGTGTCTCCTTTGTCCACGCCAGTGTATGTTTGAATATAATAAACGCCGAATATAATATTTGTTCTGTATTATAACCTATCTAATAGCAGGCGAAGATGTCATGGTTTCCAGTAACTGTTTTTACTACATTACGTCAAATTAAAACCAAATTTTCTATTGTTCCTCTTTTGGCACTTGGCATCTGTGCAATTCGGTGTTCTGACAGCTGTGAGTTATTTGAAACACTTCAGTGGAATGGGGAGAACCTGCTGGGTGGAAGGCTCAGTGCTGTTAAATTCATACGAAGGAATGATGTAATCAGTGTTACCCAATGACAGTTTGTGAACCAACTAGAAGTAAAAATAATCTCCACTGGATTATACAATGTAATTGAATTGACCCTCTGTGTTGACACTGGCCTTCTTCAAGCCTCTCAGCTGATGCCATTTGGCATATCAGATTTTCACGTACTGTCACTGTTCTCTTGGAAAAGGAACCATGCAGCGTTGCGAGTCTTATTTATTGATGCATTTATTCATCTATTTGGTTATTTGAATAATGTCACAGATTTCTTTGTTCAAATGTGTTATCCGTTCGGCTTGACATTTGAGGCTGCATTATTATTTTTAGCACCATCCGCTGTGATTTGGACTAATTACATTCCTGCCTCTCTTTAGTAAAAGAGCTCATTCTTGGTGATGAATCCTCTGGAGGTGGGAAGTCGCACCTCTTGCTCAAATGTATTGCTTTACTCTCGAGCAGGAACACTGGTATCAAGCCGTGAATGGCTCCCTCTCTTGTTATTGAGTAACATTAGACGTCTACCTGTGATGGGCGCCCATTTGGAATGCTGTGCTGAGAAAGAAAATATTGAGCTTGATTCTCAGTCTCTTGTATCCCCAGCAGACTACTTACTGGGGAAAATAAATAATTCATACAAAAAAAAAAAAACGGAACCTTCCTTTCTGTGCCCCAGAATAATTGTTATATGGGGTGAGGAAAATTTCCGCTGCACAGGCTTGGGTCTGAAATAAAATGTCACTTAAAGCCTGATACAATATTTGATTATCGTTTTCAAATCTCATCTGGTTCTTGACGAGATCGTCCACTGGTTGATCTGCTAGGATCGTCTGCAGCATGTGAGCGCCTCTGTAGTCGTGGTGATTTATTAGCGTGCTGACATCCGTGCGCCTCTCCCTATAAACATTTAATGAGTCAGCGTACACAGATCAGAAGGAACACAGCAAAATATCTGATAATAGGTTTAAAGAGAATGTTTCAAGGACTTCTTTGTACGCAGTCAGGAAAACATTGCTTCCCAGTCATGTGCAGACCAAATTCCTTTTTGTTTATTTCTATATTCATTACAGTTTTTATATATTTTCCTATATAATTTCCTCTGTGTGCCCAGCTGGTAATTATTCCTGCGGGTGAAGCTTTTACGAATGTAGTATGCTGGACAGGGCAATGATATTCTGGGAAAAATGAAGCGGTCAACGTTGACAAATGAGCCATGTGTGAAAATGTTTTTGGAGCTGTGAGAAGTCGTTATTTTAATCAGAACTTATGGTAATTTGTGAAATGACTGTTTTGTTCATTTGTCGGTAGTTCTCAGCTGTTACGGCAGTTGCCTTGTGTGGATGTTGCACTCTTATTTGTTTTGGATTGACATTATCGATCGCCATGTTACAGTGGAAATCGGTTGCTGCCACGGGATGGAAATCTTATATGCTTTGACCTACCGTTTGGCAATATGGAAGTAATGGAAGACGGTATCTGGGAAAGAACAAACGGAACCTGTCTCAGATCAGCTTAATAACTTAGGAACCATGTAAAGTATTTAAATTTTAATAAAACTACCGCATAGTAAAATGGAATCATAAAGATAATTCATAAGATAGCATTATCTAGGACAGATAACGTTAACTAAGATTCATGCAGCCATTTCATTTAAATGACACAGAGCCCGGTACAGACACTTCTGTATTTAACCTTGCCTGCCAGTTTAGTTTTACATTGCTTATAAGATTAATGAAAGCCCTGAAGTTTTTTGTGTAGCGTTATGTAACACTCCCGATACGTTAATGATACGTTAATGACACTCTCTAGCAGCCTGACACACAAACAACTATTTCTAGGTCAGCCACAAGCTTTTCACCGCCAATGAGTCATTAAAGTGCCACATTTTAGTCCATTCAAAAGCCAGTAAGCTTAGCAAATCTCACGTTATTAGCTTTTAAAAATATCGTCATGTTTCTCGCTTTTCTTCTCGTACAGCTAGATGGTGATTAATTTATCTCGCACTGCCTGCCGTTTTAGGGAGGGAGGGAGCCCGAATCTGGACTGCATGGGTTCAGAGGTCAAAGCTGTGTTTGCTGAGTCTTGGGTGAGGCCTGCCCGATTGAACACCACTACCATGAATTGCCTTAACAAGTAGCCCTGACTCGTAGCGAAGATCAACGCCGTGTCCCGAGGACGCGAATGGCATCGACATTGCCAAGTATGACGTGGTTTTCTACTGTTTTTAACTCTATTTTCATTTTTCCCCCTTCACTCTTCACTTTCACAGGTCCCTCTGTTTACTATTCAGTTCATGAAGCATCCATGTTTATGTTAATGGGATCATTAAGCTAATATGGAGAGTTTATATACCTTTAGATTTATTTTACTTTCTTTTTAGTGGTGACCCGGTTCAGCCTGAAGAGTACCCTGCAGACTGTGGCCTGTATTGTGTGTATATGTCCATTGTACTTAGAAGAGCCTTGTGTGAATGACAATGCTCTTGGTTGGTATTGCTGTTAATAAAAAATCTCAGCACTCGGACAAAATCTGGCATGGCACCAGCTGTAAGTGAATATCTGCCTAGCTTTATTATGAATAAGAAACAAATAAATAAATCGGAAGTCCTGTTGGCATTATGTGAAATTCTCCACAAGGGGCATACATTAGATGCTTGTTTGCGCTGATAAATCCTCAGCAGGCAATAATATCATTTAAGGTCATTAGGATTAAAGCTGTCAAACCTTGGAGTTTAAAGAATCATAATGGGGAGAATATAAACACACTTACTGCCTGAAATGTGTAATCAGAACAGGATCCGTGTCAGTGTCCTGTCCTTCCCGGTATTTATTATACACACCCCAGGACAAGGTGTTTCACGACATTTTTACATATGTCAGTTCTGTTTGTATTGCATCACTGGACAGTTTCCAGTGTAGTTAAACACAGTTTTCCCCGAGTGGGCAGTAGCTGTTGTAGGTAGCCACTCATATTTCACAGGGTTCATTATTGTAAGCTGCAATCTTTCTACAATTACCTCCGTAAATGTCACCTCCTCCCAAACGGAGTTGGTTCCTATGCACAAACCTACAAAGCGAATGCTAATATATTTAGGATTAAATGGCTGCAAAGCTGCAGCTTAACGGTGTGGCTCCTGGTTTTGGTTGCTTGAAAATCATGGCAGATTGTGCTTCTGGACGTTTGGCCCATAAGGTAATGTAGTATTTTTGAAGATGCTTTTTTAAAGTATAATGACAAAGTCCGAAATTTGGCTTGGTTCAACTTGACATGGTTTGGTTTTGACTAGCTCGTGCTTCAAGCGAACAGTGCAGGTGAGTGTGAGCCTGCTTAAAAGTGTGAAGAAAGTGAGACTGATCAGTCAAAATGGGTTAAAATGAGTACTGGAGAACTTTATCATCTGTAGACTGTATTTTAAACATGAGTGATTTGCTGATGCCGGCAAACTAGCCATCAATGGCTGAGGTGTACTCCATAGTATCTACGGAAGGGCCAGCCGTGGTCTTCTCCTGGAGTCTGGAAAAAAAAAAAAAAACACTGTTGTCTGCCATCTATGTCATTTTGACCTTAAATTTTATTTCCCGTGAGTGTCGCCAACCATGCCTGTCTGTCAGGCTGATAGATGACAGGACAGAAATTAGAATCCCTTCTTTCTATCGGCCTGGCTTCCTGGCTACAAAGCTGCCATGGACATGGGAGTGGAGCGGTACTGTTCGGTTGATGTCTCTAGCATTTAAATGTGGCCTAAACGGTGCCACACGTATCCCGTCTGATCTGTCACAGCTAGTAGGACACAGTAGGTTGCCAGCTCAAGGCCCGCCTTTGTACCCTTGAGCAAAATGCTGAATTGGTCATGTCGTACAAATGGGTAAAATCGTACGTGATTTTTAGAAAAAGCCAAGGCTACGCTGGAAAGTAATATACATAAGGTAATAACATATTAGCTTCCCTGCAACGTATTGACTCGTTCCCTGTGTGGCTTTGACTTCAGTAGGCCATAAATCTTCTAATGAAAACCAACTCTCCTAATGAAAGTAAGTGGGCGACTACACGGCACAGGGAAAGTGATCGGATTCCTCACGCCGATCACGATGGCCGTTACCGATGGCCGTGCCACAAACAGAGCGAGGAATGTCACATATGATATTTTATGTTATGTTATTCCGGTGTTGAGATCTAGCTGGCAAAGCTATTGTTTTCCATTTTTTTTTTTTTTTTTTTTAATGGTCTGAGTGGACGTTTTTCTTTGCATACCATAGTGACATAGCAATGGCTCCGAAGATGAATTTGCTTCTTTTTATGTTTCACTGTAATTAAATGTCATTACACTGAGTGGTTTGGGCAGCTACAAAATTAAAAAGGCTTTCCTCTGAATTACACGATAATTGCTCTTTGTTTGGTATATAAACAGTATATGTTGTTTTATTGTATGCATTTCCTATTTATTATAATGAAAAATGCAAAGGCTTCCTTTGGACTCTGGGACTCTGTCTATTATGAGTTTACATAGCACATTGCCATTCATGCAGAAATAATAGAATACCATTTTGAAGAGCCAAGCAATTGCAGTCTTAATGGCTCTCCAGTTCGGTTAAACAATTAGCTGGCACATCATGCTTCCCCTGTCATTTTAAGCAGTGGAATAATTTTGAGGATGAGAACAAGTATACACAGTGCAGTGTATCAGCAAGGTCTTCTGAAAACCAGCTTCAGCAAGCTTCAGCACAAACTGCCTCTGCAAAGTCATTGCTCCAAATCAGGTGGTACCGCTAACGAGAGTGGCAGTTTGGTCGACTTTAGTTATTTCTTGTATTTTGAACTGGTGCTCGTGTCTGTGTGTGTGTGTGTGTGTGTGTGTGTGTGTATGGATGCGTGTGTGTGTATGTTAGTGTACATGTGCATTTTCTTGACAGCTCTTGTGCAATTTCCAGCCACTACATTGGAATTGTAAAAAAAATTGTAATACAGCATAGCTCAGAGGCAATGGAGCTTTGCTCAGATGGCATGCAGTGTGACATCACTAGCTGATTGTCCTCCTAGCACGTAAAAATAAAAAAGGAAGTAACAAAAGCACTTTCCAGCGCACACTTACACATTTCTAAATGATAAAATTTAGTCCTTGCCAAGATAATTCAATTTGATTTCACTCCTTAAAGTGACATTTTACTTATTTGGTGTAGTAATGAGTAAGTGTTTGCACACCGTGAAAGCCAGCTTGTTATGTCTTTGTGGCAAACTGTTATTTTACAGCTCAGCATTCTTCACTCATTTTAAAGGTCAGCACGGAGACCTTGTGACATTTTCAATCTGGAGCTGAGGTTCTGCAAGAATTCATTTTTTGCGGGAAGGAGAAAAAGCCGATTTCGGAGAGGTGATGGCATCACAGGATCTTTGTATTAAGAAGGATCTCCTGTGGTTGCATGCGGGGCGATGCTCGCGCTACAGACCACTGAAGCAGGTTTCAGTCCTCAGTGCCTGACTTATTAAGTGTATAGAGTTTGCTGAGTTGCTTTTGCAAAATAACACTCCCGATTGCGTCATTACGAGAAGCTTGTTTAAGGCTCTCAAAGATCTGATTAAGGACCCCATGGATCTAAAACGCAGGAAAGCACGGTTAAATCTGAGGAGGGGTGGAGTGGAAAAAAGTTTTGTTCTTTGTAATCAGGACTTCAAGTGCATGACTTGCTAATAATTAGGTACTTTGCTGTAATACAAATATTCATAAACATGCTGGTGTCTTTGCCCATTTCCAGCACAGCCTGTCAATTGAACAGCATGAATACAAGATCAGAATATTAACGATTCACTTCCCTGAAAATTTAAAGGCTTTGGAAGAATATGTTCTCTCAGGAAAATCAGAGCAGTACTGTTTTCTTTTCTTGTGGGAAGAACAATTTATTCTCAAATATGTCGCATACATTTATCTTAGTTACTGTTTTAACTTTGCTTCTTGTTCAGTCTTATTTTAATGAATGCAAACGTTTCAATACATTTTGTTTTTCTGTATCAAGTGATGTTGTACTTAGTCTTATTCAAAAAACATGCAAAAGAGCAGATATACAATATACACCCCCCCCCCCCGACACCTGGAGCCAATGAGCTTCTGTCGAGGTGGTTTGCTTAAAAAAACAAATGGAGGCTGATCTCTGGTGGCACTTTCATCTCCAAAAGCCTCTGCAAATGGTGGGGTCTCTCCAGGTTAACTTTGTTGACCCTGGACAGAACTTGCTGATTCAGATTTCACCAGTGATATGTAAATGGCGATTATTGTGAGCGGTGGCAGAGAGGAGAGGCATGAGTGGGGGGGGGGGGTTACGACCTTTGGGATTGAGCGGGTTTGGGGGTAAGGGGGAGAGGGCTAGCTTGGAGGTGCTTGGTTGTTATCAGGATCCCCGGGGGGTGTAAAATGGGGATGTTATTTGTTGCCCATGTGATCATATGTGGTGGTTCTGGCTGAGTCGAACCCGGGTGCTAGTCTCATAACAACAGGTTTCCCCAGTCATCTGAGGTGACAAATGACACAGTAAAGCTAAATGTGGAATGTGGGTATTCGCAGTTCACGTTTGTTGTCTCAAGTGGGAGAGGAAACGTTTTGGCTAGTGCCGCTTAAGAGAACTTATTTTTTTTTTTTTGTCAGTACCTCTCCAAGCCCAGAGGAATCATTGATAACAAAAGATTGCAGTTTGTCTTAACAAGACGAGGCACAGTTGAAACTTCTAAATGCTTCTCGTTCTCCTGAGAGGCTTGTCAAACTGAACATAAAAGAAATGTTAGAAGAAGAAGGATGGGAGATCTTTGGAGATTTTTAACCATGCGGCGGAAGACAGATATTGCAGCGTAGCCAGACTCATCAGTCATCATTTCTGGGCCTGTAGTAAATAAGAAATTTTTGTTTAAAAATTGAGTTTTTTAATCATGCTGGTTTTAGTCTTTTATTATGCAGAGCTGGAGTGCATAACAGCTGCAAAAAATCTATCGTATACATGCGGGCATCTTCTTCTAGCCCCCCCACTTAATTTTAATCTTATCTTTATTTATCTAAACTCTTTGCACGGTCTCAGAGGCAAGTCAGTTTTCATTTCACTTTAGGTTGTACCAGTAAGACTGTGTATGTCACAAATAAAAATCTTGAATCCTGAATCTTCTCACCTGGGGACTAACTCCAGCATTAAATGAAGTTGTACGCACGCGTTCTGTGCAAGATGCCAGCCGTTGTGGGGACACTGGCTGTCCGCTGTGTGATGGCGGCAAACACCTTGCCCTGGGTCGTGACTCTTATCATCATACATGAAGATGACAATGGCTTCATCCCATTAGAAGCTGCCCACAGTTTGTCATGTGAGCTCTTTAAAGCTTTACTATGCTTTTTTTCCCTCACGAACTTTGTGTTCCGTGCCATTCTCAGTCAGTTGAAGTCTGCATGCCTGTATTCTGAAGCCCATAGCGGCAGAAGTCCTTCTCTCCATCACTTCGGATGACATTCTGTTGGCGTGAAAAGATTGTGTGTCCTACAACTGGTAATAATGTTCTCGTAGACTACTTTTGATTTCAATAAGCCATATTCTACTGTGTAGTCTCTATTCGGAGTCCAGTCTTTTGTCTAGGTTATATGTACTGTAGTTCATGTTAAAGGGGTGGGCAAACAGGAATTGTCATACCACCATGTGGTCTGATGTCTCCTAATTACAAGCTTTAAGGCCCCAAGTGGCTGTCCTTTAACTGGTCTGTTTTGACACTGTATCATATTTGAAGAGGATCTCATGACAGCATTGTCAGGAATGTTTGTATGAATGTCTCTATCATATCCGTCCAGATTCTGGAAAAAATTCTAAGATGTTCTTTATTTACTTAATTAGCTTGTTAATCGAGTATAAATATGTAACTGTTACATCATTACTGTAATAACATCTATTAATATGGTATTTATTTAGCCTCTCCCCCAACCCACTGATAATAGGGTGGGGCGTGAGGATTCTCAGTAATGGAGATGAAATATTTCTCAGTGAGGACATACTCAGTGTGCAGATTATGTATGCAGCAATAACGCGTCCTTATATGAGAGAGCATTATGCTCTAAATTGTATGACTCAGCATGTGTGCCATGGGAAGCATTAATTACAATTCCATTTAATCCAGCACATGAAAATTAACGGAGACAGGGCACATGCGCTCCCTCCCTCCCGCTCTGCCCCGCCCCGCCCAAACACATTTACACTCGCAAAGTTATGGCCGCGGCGCTGCGCACACCTGAGCAAACAGATGGGTATCTAAATATGAGCTGACTCTGCGGTGTCAAGTGCTGCGTCATGGCTGCCACCCTGTCGTCCTTGCGGACGTCGGGGGGGTCCCACTAGTCCAGACATGGCGAAACCCCGGTCAGTAGTTGGTGGGGGGGGGGCGATCCGCGGCAGGGCGCGGCCCCGGTTCCGGCGGTCGTCCACGGAGCGCGCACACGTTTTTAAACACCGCGTCTGTCAGACTAATTGTGCTCACAGTGTGCAGCCCTTTGCGGTTGCATCAGCTATTCTGATGCTAATTTCCACCGTCACTGTCTTTGCCCAATGGATACCACGCAATTTATATGGAAAAATATACCGCTGCCTGTGTGATTATTCTTTTGTAGATTATTGCTGTCATTTTAATATTGGAAGCCACTGGTCTCTTCCCTCTCACTATCAAATATTCATTGTGGGGAAATGTAATATTACCTTTATTCATCCGTATTATGAATTAGACATTTGCTTATATTATGTATACATAGATCAGTGTGCATATATCTTTTTTTATCCTCGACTAAATGTATAATTGAAGACAAAATATTATATGAGTTAGAGAGCTTCACAATCCACACCAAGTGGATTGTATGCACAAAGGGAAGGTATTTAACTCCATTTGAGTGGAGGTGTTAATTGTCCCGCTCAATAAATGTCAACACAGATGGCAAGTTCTCTGTCAAGCTGGAATGTGTCTTGGTGTCTTCATTGAGAAGGTTAAGAGGACGCTTAAAAAAAGGCAATAAAATAGGATTTATGAGAAAATGGGATTTATGCAGGATGTTGCACATGCCAGCAACTGGGGCAGATAGACTTACAAGGCAGGCCCCCCCATTCGCCCATCTGGGTGACATTTCTAAATGAGAATGAAATGCAGCGTAGGGGCGATACTCGCTAAGTAAACGTCGAGGGCAGGGATTCTGTTACACCGCATCTGTTGTCGGGCTGGGGCCGCTCATTTGTAAGTCTATAAATCCTACTTGCCGCGTCCTGTTCCAGGGTTACTGGACCCTGCCGTTACCAAGGCTGACCCTCAGCCAAGTCCTTCCAGACGTCACACAGCCGATGCCTCCGTAAAATCCAAAGGAGGAATTAAGAAATACCTGGAAGTCGGGGGTGGTGGAAATATGGGGTTTTGGTTCAATTTAGCTATTTGTGTGAGTTGTTAAAAGCTGCTGGGGATGTAGCACCTGGATTTTTTTCGTTCTTCAAGCGCAGCGCCTCCGTGTACAGCCAGCCCACCCCCCCGGTGTATTTTCAGAAACAAACGCTGGTGAGCTCACAGATAATAGCAGATAATAGGAGAGAAGGAGAAATAATCTTTATGCTAATCCATTTCTGTGGCCATTAAACGGGAAAAGCAATAAGCGCCAGGCATTTCTGTCTGCATCGTTTTTGTGCGTGCAGTTATTGTAGTCATTTAGCTGGTAGATTCATTACTGCTATTATCGTCACGGTCATTGTTGCTAAGGCTTGTTCCTGTGCTGTGAAGAATTTGCAGCATTAAATAAAATCACATACAGTGATCAGAGGGGAAATAATGTACATAAGCGTGAGATACGTGGTTGCTTTGGAGCAATGTCATTTCGAATTTCTTATGTATTCCAAACATTTCCTTTACGTCATGAGCGTCATCTGGTACCCACACGCTGTTATAAAGAGGTGGAAGTTGTGGACGACTTCACCGCTGCATTGTCGGACACTGTTTACATTCTTGATTATGCCTGTTCTCAATTTCCATGGATATATGAGGTCATCCTTGCTAAAACTCAAGGTTATACCTCGTGGTGACACTAGAGGGCAACTGGTTGTCAGAGCTTTTCGCTTCGAGGGGAAGAGGAGTCGTCCAGCTAGTCACTATTTCTGAAATAATTATACCTACGCATGTACGCGTTTAAAATTAGAGCGGTATTTTTGTGCATGTAAGTGTAGCCTTGTATGAAATGCAGGCAGTGTGGGGCTCAGGAAAAGAGAGCTGGTACGTATGTGTGAGAGAGTCATCGCTTTACATCAGATACCAGTGAAATTCATGACAGTTGGCTGTGAGATAATTACCATGGCAGATTGAATATGCTTTTCACCATGTGTTGGAGAAAAATAAAGGTCAGAATTTATTTATGTGTCGGAATTGCTGAAGCTTTTTTCAATTTGAAAGAAATCCTGTAATGAGACCGAGAACCCCTATATTATATGTATGGCACATCACATCCATTCTGGTTTTAAAGGAGCGTATTTTCCTATTGTGGCAACTTCTCCTTTGCTTATACACCCAGCGAGGGATTTCAGTCGGCGGATCTGAGGGTCTGCTGATTTTAAAGGAGTCGCCGCAGGATGCCGAATATCAAGTTATGAGCTATGAATGAATAATTGAAAGAGACCCATAAATGAAACATTTAGAGGACGAGTTACAGCTGATGCAGCATGCGGCGAAAACGAAGCGGGCAGGAGAGCTACGCCACGCCGTGGGCGCCGGAGGAAGGTGACGCGCGCTCCGGGCCCCGCACTTTCGGCTCGGACCCGGCTCGGTCACCTGAGGCCCCTCCGTCGCCGTCGTTACTGCAAGTCGAGCGTCCAGCAGTGGCCCCTGGAGGCGACGCTCGTGTATGGCATCGCCGTGGTCCGCCGATGGCTACCAGGCGAGCTTCCACAGCCGCAGGAGAGAAAGCAGTATCCATGGGCAGAGTTGAGGGAAATTGAGGAGCGCACAGCATTATTTAGCGAGGAAGGTATCATTTATTCATCATGTATGTTTTCCTCCTTCTGGGTTTTGCAGTGCCATCTGCTGTATAGAGCAATATTAAATCAGAAGGGGACAGAGAGAGTACATACAAAGAGGACTGATTCTCCCTTGTTCTTCTTGCAGATGGCACTACAGTGAAAGGCACATTTGAAGACAAATTATGCTTTTTGTAGCTTTTTTTCTTTTTTTTTCTTCCTGGGAACAGCGTTTTGAATTTATGTCATGCAGCAGTAGTTAATGAAATTAAAGAGTTTCTGAGAAGATGATAAAATAATATGTTTTTTTTTTCTTGGGGATGGGTCGTAGAGGTGTGGCGGGGTCCCCATTACACAACCATGGGTAATTGAATCAGGTAATGTAGCTGAGCAGGAGAACATCTGAACTCGCTTAGAGCATCCCCCTCCCCGGCCAAGTAACGTGCGGACTGGTCCTCGTTGTGCGCTACGCCCAGGCAGCGGCATCACAATGCAGCATTTCGAGCGTCTGCTGGAGTTTATTAAAACAGTCACACTATGAAACCAGAATCCAAAACCATGCCAGGAAACCCTTCAGAATAAACGGCTCGTAGGAAGCACGGGGGAAAAAGCGGCCTGTTTTCTGGGATCTTAATTAATTTGTCCGCTGAACAATGTGGACAGATTGCTTACAGTAGAACAGGAGAATGAACTGGGGCGCCATCAGACATTAGAGGAATGTTATGCTGCATTATAAATGAAGTTGTCAGAAGAGGGCCACATTGATCGTGGCCTTCATGAATTACAATCCCAGTTAATGCATATGGTGGAGGGGGGGGACAAGGTAGAAAGGAAGAAAGATGGCTACAAATGGTGAAATGCAAAGTGACACATGCGCCACCCATTTGATTAGGTTCCCGCTAATGAAGCGACATCTGGTGCACCTAGTCAGCCTGTCCTTTAGGTGGCGCTGTTCCAAAAGGTCAGCCGAATGAAATACAAATGCTGACGTCCAGGTTTTCTAAGCTCAGCATGGAGGCATGACACTCAGGGAGAGTGTGGGAGCGGACGAGCAGTTATACTGTTTCTAACATCCTGCTTTGCCCCCCCCCCCCCCCCCCGCCTCCGCTGCCACGCCACAACTTTTTTTTTTAAAAAAATAATAGGGCTTGGGGGTGGTGA
>JAACJT020000035.1:9062519-9095137 GCA_009936485.2 Gymnarchus niloticus
GCATGAAAAAAACACAACCGCGGCGGGGGGGGGGGGGGGGGGGGGGGGGGGGGGGGGGGGGGGGGGGGGGGGGGGGGGCCGGGGGCTCAGGCCTCAGGCAACTCCCGAGTTTCTGCCACCCTGTGAACGAAACGGGAACCAATGCCCCATCGCCCGCCGGTGTCTCTTGCAGGTCGGTCAGCACCTCTCGCTCTTTCCCTTCCCCAGATCACAGCCCGCCGGCAGTGGAAGAACGTGTATGATGAGCTGGGGGGGAACCCCGGAAGCACCAGCGCAGCCACCTGCACACGTCGCCATTACGAGAGGTATGGTGACCCCCCCTAGGTTAATCTCTCCTTCATTGACCAAAACTATGCCTTTATCAGAGTTAGCCAGCTTTTGCCATGGTCTCACTAACGCCGAACCCCACCAATTAAGACCTGGTTCACCTGTCCCGCCAGCTACGTATGTGAGTGGTGAGGCCCCAGCCGGGGACCGAAGCCCAGGTCACCCCAAGCAGCACGGCTTAACGAGCAAACCCAGGAACTAGCTAGCTAGTTAAAATTGTGCTTCAAACATGGAATGGGAGGTATCCTCATGTGCGGGATGAGCTGTTAAGTATATATGCACCTATGCCCATCCACACCAAACATGCCATGTGCTATTTGCTTGAAAATATATCATTTAAAGAAGCTGATCAATGCAGCAATGTGGCACGTGACGAAAGGGAACCCAAAGAAATGGAGGAGGTTGTTTACTCTGCTGTTTGTAAATACAATCCAAGGTTGTGTTTCAAAAAAAAAATGTTTTCCCCTTTTTTATTGCTGAAAGAGAGTCAGATATGACCTTAAAGAATGACCAAGATGGGCGTGTTTGATGGGAGTGTGAAGGTGTCCATATGGGTCCAGAGGAGGCGGTGTGCGGCTGGGGGGTAGAGTTAGACTGACCCTCTGCTGGCCTTGCCTGGTTGCCCCCCAGCAGAAGTAGAGGAGTCCCTGCACTTTGTATTGAGTCAATACAAAGCCCTACGTTTCAGCGCGGTGAGCGGCACCCTACCGAAAAGCGACCGGCATACCGTTGACCGAAACGGGAGGTCAGGCTGTGAGTCGGTGCTGGAGGAGCTCAGTTCAGCCAAATATTGTCAATAGCTCCATTCTTGCCTTTGGCATCCTGTGAAAACTGATAACCCCCCTCACTCCAAGGTTCTCTTCGGTGTCATCTGCGCTCCATCCCAGCTTGTGTCTACAGTGTTTCTTCACAGGACTGGTCTGTTGCTCCTCAACCAGCTCAGTTTGGGTTTGAACTGTAGTAAATGTTAGCCTTTTGTGGCCAAAAAAGAAAAGACAGAGGGGGATTTGGTTCTGCATTTTGTGTTTTTTAAGTGATTGTCTTATTCTTTATTATTCTTTTGGTCCAAATTTAAAACTTAAAATTTAGTTTGAGTAAAGTATGTGCAGACATATTGAGGGCATCTATTTAAACAATCTATTTCCTTTGTGAATCATTCATACAGGGAATGATCTGCCTTATGCCTTTCCATAAATATGTCTTCTATAAATGTATCAGCTAGGGACATTCATATTTCAGGTTAATTATCAGTATTTCAGAGTTGTAGGAGGCTTTGCCATTGCTAGGTTTGTAATTAGAATTAACATTTTATGCAGTTGTCTAATTTAAGATGCTTAAAGTACTTATGTGACTATTCTGCCCATTAAGGACAAAAATCAATATTTAACATCCAAGCACCTTACTATTAATGCTTTTAAAGATATTTATTTAACTGGTTCCCGAGATTAGCTATCAGCTCAGCAACACTTGGATTTCAAATTAGGTCATAAAAAATTACATTAATAACCTTGAAAGAGACTACATCATTCCTTCTTTTTCATATCCTGCTGCTTTTTAATTATATAGGTCAGTGCTATTGATCAGCCGAGACCATGTTATTTATTTAGTCTTCTGGTTTACAGTGCAAGCTCTTTTGTCTCTAAAATGTTCAGTTGTGAATGGTGTTTCTACAGATAGCGGTCCCCAGACATCATCCAGTACTTATTATCAGTCACCGAAATGTGTTCGGATCTCGTAAAATAGAGATCCATGGCAACGGCGTAATTTATAACAATTTAGCTTATGAGTCTCGCAAGTTGTGTTACCGAGACACCCGATTTACTGCGACATGTCACACTGACCAGTTATTCCCCCAATCCCACGCGTTGTAATTTAAGAGAGAAGGGAAAAAAAAATCAGTTTAAAGAATGGTAACTTTGAATATACCGTAATACATAATTACGGTATTTATCTGTGTTTTCTAAATTACTGACTGAAAGGAATGTCAAGTTGGAACTGCAAGGGTAGCGTTTCTATTGAGGGGAGGGGAAAAAAAACATCAATTGCTTCCAGTGCTTTATGGATTTTTGTATTCCCCTTGGAATTAATGTTTGCTCTAAATTCAGACAAGCCATGCTTCAGAGAACACATCCTTGAACCTAGAGTGAATATGACAGATTTTAATGCAGGCCTTTTAAGTATATTTTAATGATCTAGTTTCAAACCAACGGTCCTTCACTGAGCATTACATCAGCTGTTTTTTTTTTTCCCTCTTGGGAGATTATGGCCGTATTCGAGATTATGCTCTGCAATAAATCTAAAGGAAGAATCTGTTTGTTTAGCGGACATGATTAGCCAGTAGGATTATAAGACAGAGTATTTTGCATTATTCCTTACCATATGGAGGTAATTTGACTGAGTGTACTTCAATGGAACAAGACTGTCATAATATATTCATAAACACTACCAGCGATGCGTCGCACTAATGGTGAAATTATTTGTTGTAAGTTTGCTTGTTGCCGTGACGTTGTGGGTGTTCGGAGATGACAGGAACCTAATTAAATCTCTGATTGATCTAATTAGACTATCATACTCATTTGCATGTAAATATACACGCTCGTTTGTCTTGCTAAGATGCCATCTCTCACGCGACCGAATTGCCTCCTCTGATAACCTGAGCTGAAAATAATTCATCGTATGGCAGTTCAGACATTTTCCAAATTTTTAAAAGGAGCCTCTGAGTTTCAGGCCCTGTTCTGTCAGGGAAGATGCTCATCCAGTCACAGAAAAAGAAGATGACCTCTATGTCTTCTGCCCATAGTCCTTTGTTTCATCGATGTGTTAACTTGGTTCATTCCAGTGCGGTAATAGATTCCTCATTGCTCAGCCAATAGTGTCTAAATGACCTGTATTAAACATTTACAAAGGTTACAGTTTGCTTTCTTGGGATTCAAATTCTGTCTTGTGCTCAGATGCCCTGACTTTCACTAATTGTCAGAGGAACAATCCATAAACACACACATATATATGTATGTATGTGCATTTATATACGCTTCATTTATATGGCGTGAGATTATTAAAAACGCAACTGTTTGTCTTTTATAAGCACTCTTTGTCTATGCCTTCCTTTATGCATACACAGGAATGACCGTTTCTCTTTCAGTATTATGGCTATAAAGGACCCGTAAATCAAAAACCAATCAAAAAGCTTATTACTCCAATGAAACAGAGAACCCGAAATTCACATCAGACATAAAATACACAGGAACACGGCACTCGTTGCATATTATTCAACACTTTTAATAATTAAAGTTCGCTTTTTCACAAGTTAACGGATTGTAGCCTTTGGGAAACAGATGAGGTAACTCTACGTTCAAATAGCCAAGCATCACAGAAAGCGTAGTATTGCATACCCTCACTTTTCCGTTTAATTGCATTCGGGGGTCCATTTCTTGACAAACCCTTCAAAAGAGCCTGTGAAGTCTTAGCATCCACAGCTGCTGGACTTCCTCAACATGCTTTGCATTTTTATTTTGGTCAACATTTGTTTATCTGCTGCTTCGTGAAGCACCCAGAATCACGTAGATTATAAGCACCTGAGCTAAATGACAACTCACCAGAAGTGCTAATTAATACTCTGTGTTGGTGTTCTCTGTGAGCGGCAGGAGAGAGGCCCCAGGCAGGGCTCTCACTTCTGTTATATCCAGTAACCGTTGTACGGTTGTGTGTTTAACATTCCTTTAGCATCATGAACCCGCTAAACTGCCATCCATACCTCCCTTTTAGTGCAGCTCAGGCATACCTTATGGGGGACACTGAGCATTTCCTCAACAGAGAGTGGTGATGGGACGAATGAGGCTTCAAAATGCAATGCTGTCACCAGCATTGATTGGTAGTTCAGGATACTCCTACATGCCACAGGTTTTGAAGCCTCGTTTAGCACCAGCATTGATTGGTTAGTTCAGGGTACTCCCACCCACCACAGGTTTTGAAGCCAAATTTAGTGCCAGCATTGATTGGTTAGTTCAGGATACTCCCACCCACCACAGATTTTGAAGCCAAATTTAGTGACAGCATTGTTTGGTTAGTTCAGGATACTCCCACCCACCACAGATTTTGAAGCCTCATTTAACACCAGTGTTGATTGGTTACTTCAGGATACTCCCACCCAACATGAGTTTTGAAGCCTCATTAGTCCCATCACTAACAAATAGTTTAAAGGCAGCACTGCAGAAGCTCCGTTCCATCAATTGGCACTGTTCTTAAGAAACAGCTTATTTTCTTCTGAAATATGTTCAATGACACACATGTTTCATGAAATGAAGCTTTGGATTCTTGTTGTGTTGTATGTGTATCTACAATTGTGTAGATAATTAAATATCCAACAATCTTACTGAGAACTCGTGTAGCAAAATTACTGTTAATTGCAGTAGAGTTTGAAGTATGACTTTGCTGAGGAGGAACAGGTTTACCAGAATAGTTTTATTGTTTGTCAGTTATTATGATAACACAGCATTTGAAGACTAGAATGTATTTGCATACACTTCTGTCTTTGTGTTTATCTGCCTGTCAGTGGGCAGTGTGCCATCTTGTGATAAAGAAATAGTATTGCAGTATTTCATTATAATTAATAAAAATTTTAAGTAATGATTTTTAAATTGTGGTAATAGTTTATTGCTACTATTATTAATGACATCAAGTAATTTCTGTTGGATAGAAAAAATAGTGGTAATAATATAATAATAGCAATAATAAACTATTATTAATACTGAAATCAATTAATTTCTGTAGAAAACCATGAAAATGTCCATATTTGTAGGCTCATTGATAAAATATTCTCTCCTCCAAATGCATGCTCATTAGATTATGTAATTGTTACATAAACACACAGGTACTGTTTTTGTGTATAGTCTTTCAAGGACAGTCAGTCAAACCTGGCTGGCTGGTTGCTGTGCCTCATAATAGCATCGATTCTCTCCCCCCCGTGCTCGTAGTGTTATTTGCGTAAAGGGCCCTCTGAACAGACTGTGCATCTGGAAACACGAGAAAGGTTACACACTCCAGGCCTGTTCCACTTCCACTACCTTTGCTCCTTCTGGCATCCATGGGCACCTTTTCTGCGCGTGCAGGTGCAGACCCCTTCCTCACTTCCTCAGCTCTGCTCTGACTTACAGATGAGGGGCGGAGGTGCACAGAACATCACCACGGTAACGACCCCTGCTGCAGGAAGGCAGGCTTTCCTCCGCACAGCAGTTACGGCAGCTCTGCAGGGCATATCAGCATATATGCAAAAGAAATAGGATATTGTTTGTTGGTCGCTAGCTGTAGTACCTTGGGCTGCAAGGAAACAACAGGAATGCTTTTTCCCCCTCCCTCCCTCTATCTCTCGCTCACTACACGCATATTTTGCATTGCACAGTCGGCCGTGGGCACCACACGCCCCTGTTTTTCTCTCCTGTTTGCCATCTTTGCACTGCCTCGCCATATCTTTCTGTTTGGAACGTTACACACCCCCCCACCCTCCCAACATGCAGAGGTGCAGAATGCCGGAGAAAAAAAAAAAACAGCCCTACCTGAGCTCGGAATAAATGGAGCACTCTGTATAATTATTGCGTTCTCTAAGTGAGATTATATAAAGGGCCCTGCGTTTCGGAATTCTTATTATGGAAATGAATGTTATATAAGATGCACATTAGAAGCTCAGAGGACAGAGATGCTGTGGTGGAATCTTATTACCTTCTGAGCCTCTCTCCCTGTGGAGATTGGAGCAGAGGCCCGTGTGCAGATGAAGACAATGTACATACACACAGGCGCACAAGCTCTGCTCACCTTCATTTTTTTTTTTTTTTTAATTTTTTTAGCTGGACGACCATCTCCATAGTAACACCCTTATTCGCTAAAAGCGGGTCATTACTCACGGCCTGATTTGTGCATAGCAATTAAGTCAGAATTAATGACAGAGCGCATTACTTTTTTTTTTTTTTAAGACCTACACTTAGCTGCATTTTTTAAATGAATTATAGACAAAGCTGTTGTGGCATTTTAATCAGATGAAATCTGTGACTTACACTGCGTAAAATTATGATAAGGTGCCAGCCCCCCTTTAAACTGGAGGAGTTAGACACACAGCTGATTGGATGGACACTCTTGAGATTCCCCGTTCTGATCGAACGCTCAAGTGGACGCTGCCCCACTTCAAACTGAAAAGGCCTTACTCATGCTGACTTGGCAGAAGTCCCTACAGATACAGTACTGCTTCTCCACCAAGAGCTTTGGTTTGATTAACTCTTTTCTGTGCTCTATTGCCCTCCTCCCCCCTCCTTCGTTTTGTGATTCTTCTTTGGATTCAGCGTGTTCCTGAGAGAGGCTAAAATGAAGTGTGTTCGTGTGTATGTGCGTAGTGACCTACTGCTACTGGTACAGAACTCCTCCCAACCCGGCTTTCAGAGGAGCTGAAATTTCTGTAGCTGGAGCTCAGCAGTGCCCCTGCAAGGAACCAAGACTTCTTAAAATAAGCAGATGCATCCTGTATTAGAGTTTGGGTTCCACCAGGAGAACTCTGCCCTGAAATGTGGAGGCTAAGACCAAATGGCAGCACCACTTATTTATCTGGCCTAAAAATGAACCCACTTTTTCAGTGTCATTTAAATAAAGGACCTAAAATAACTTGGGTTTTTGATTACAGATGGTTTCTTGGCTCTAGCCTGGTCATTCTAGAGCACAGGAGTTACACATAAAGTTCTCAATTTACTAAGCATTCTTTAGCCACCAAAGAAGTGTCTAAAATCCGATAATGTCGCAGTGTTGGGGGACGAAGAACAGCTGCTTATTTTTAAAGATTCCTATTAAGTGCAACTGATAGGAAAATAATTTTTTTGTGCCCTTCTTGTTTTGCTCCAAAAATAACTGTAATAGAATTTCTAATAAGTCTGCTGTCATGCTGTATTTGCTAATAGTTTCTGATTTGGTGCAAACCAAAATTTACACTTACATTTAGAGACATAATCAGTCATGCCGAAGATAGTATAAGCCAAAAGGGGAGTTGGAAAAATGAGGGCACATTCTGTGGGTATTTTTTATTTGTTTTATTTATTTATTGCCATTTTAATCTTTGAACCCCTCTGTGGAAAGGCACAGTAAATAGATGCTGGCATATAGGAACCTGAGCTATCTTTCGTACCCCGGAGCGTGTTCACATTAAGACAGGCGTCTTGCGTGTTGTTCATTACCCAACCACACGTGTTCTGACTTTTAGACTGGAGGTGCATTTCCATAGAAATCAAGAGGTATATATGTTTGTTTATTTTGAGAAAGTGTTTAATGGTCTTCTGCAGCATCCCAGTCTTTCTTACCCTTTCTTCTTGTTTCTCTCTCTCTCTCTCTCTCTCTCTCTCCCTCTCTGCCTGTCTCTCTCTCACTCACTCACACAAAGGAACATTTAATTGCACATTTCCTGCTCTTGGCAGAGGCGGTCATCCAGCTATATGGAATGTAGTTATATTGCTTTCAATTGGCCAGTTGCTAAACTCAATGAAAAAAAATACAAATTAAAATAATACACACCCAGTTCAGCTCTTACGATGGTGTGTGTGTCTATATATGTATATTATTACCAAGTTTCACACAATAAACCTTATTTATTTATTTACTTCAAATGAAAAGAGTGGGATCTTGTTTTGCCCATAAAAGGAGATGTGGAAAGAACGATACAGACATTTTGTCAGCTCCCCAGCGTCTCGCCTTTCTTCTATGAGCTATTTCCAGTCTTATGGAAGTAATCAGTGAAAGAAAAGCATATTCACAACAAGCAAATTAAACTACACCATCTGATGTCAATCTCTGGCTAAAACATCAAAACCAAAAGGTCAGAGAGTTGCGCCCATCGTTATATTTAACTATAAAAGGGCAATCGTAAAACGTGGGTCAGAAAAACTCAGGTTTGCAAAACATGGACACTCTGCTCCAGATTTGAAGATTTCAGAGGATTAGTTAGTAACAAGATAAATCATTGTGTGTATTATTATGTTTTCATTATATAAACATGAACTGAAACATTACAGTGGGAATCAGCTATTTGGCAGCCGCATGCTAGTTTGATTTCACTGCACAGAGCGACGGTTTTCCAGTTTTAGCAGCTGTAACATGTTTAAACTTTTGGTAATGGGATCTAAAGACAAATGTTCCCTCTGGGCTCCTGCTTAGCTCTCTCATTGGCTGCTTGCCAGGCCAGAGCTGGCCAATGGTATTCCTTCACGCTTTCTCGGGCCCGCTTTGTTGGGGCATGCTCAGTAGAGACCGTGCTCTTCCGTGTTGACTCAGGGAAGCGGCCGATGTGGTGGCGATGGGCTGCTTTGCTGATGCCACGACATCTAAAAGAGGGAGCGGGGGTTGGGTGGGGGGTCATGTGAGTGTGGTGACTGGACAAGGCAAAATAAAAACCCAAGTAATTAATTACATCTTTTGTTACAGTTCCCTTAAGCAGCTCATAAAACTATCTGCCCTGATGTTTACACTGTGCTGCATTCCCACGTTCCGATTTTGATTGTGTCTTTTACTCTGAAGGTAGTATTTATAATTCAGCGTGCCTCGGATACTTCCCACCGTGACTCATTAATCACACAAATCACATTATGAAAACGCCTATCCGCTGGAGCAGAAAGTGTGATTTCAGCAAAATATATCCCGTCCAATTACCATCTCTGTATCAGGGGTCTAAATCAAGAATGTGGAACAAAATAAATTACAAGAAAAGTATCTTTGTGTGTTCAATTAGGTTCAAACTAAGTAAAAAAAAAAAAAACATTTTAAATCGGAGTACTGCGTGTTTGAAGGTTTGTTTACGGTGTTATATCCAGTGCTCTTCAGACATGGAAGCTTACGCTGGTCTCATGAGCTTGCTTCCCAGGGAGAATTGATCTGAATGTTGTTAACGTGGGGTACACATGGGGTACACATGGGGGTGTAGCGCAGACTTATGTCATGAGCGCAGCCTGGACCAGAAATGCTTATAATTAGATTTGAGTGCATTGTCTCGATTCCAATCTGTATACATCTTCGTTTAAAGGAAACAGCGTACATGGATCCGTTTACTGTGCACAAACGTCGTATGCGTGTACTTTTTTACTTAATATGTGAGGCCGTATATACCTGTGCAGACTTTTAGATATATAGGGCGTGCATGTTAACATAGAGTGTGGTTTACAGTAACCCGTTTCTGTCTTTAGTAAATTTAAATACAGTGCTCCAAATTGAAAGAACGGTTATATTGTACATCTGTTGATAGAGTGTAAAAGCCTAGTTTGGATATCTGGACCTTGCATGTACAGTAGATACCGACTGTGGGCATGCTTGTTTTTGAACTACACTGCATTATCCAGGACCCCCTCGTTTACCTGTGTGTCCCCGCTTCCCCCAGGCTCATCCTTCCCTATGAGAGGTATACCAAAGGGGAGGAGGACAAGCCCCTTCCCCCGGTCAAACCCAGAAAACAGGAGGCTGGTGCCCAGGAGGGGGGCATTAAGACAAAGGTGACCGTGGTGAAGCGTCCCAAAGACGAACAAAACCAGAAGGCAGGGACTGAAAAGGACGCCTCTGTGAAAGCCTTGGAACCCTCCCAGGTCAGTCATACATGAAGTCCTTAGGCTTCACATAGCCAAGAACTTCTCTGCGCTTTAGAAAAAAAAAGAAAAAGAAACATTACAGCCCACTTTAGCCAGGGAGCTTTCTTTATTTAACAAATAAGCTGTCAAAGTCCCAGCAGAACAGGGCTGTCAGAAGAGGCTAGTTTTAACATAATTATTTTAGTCTGAATAGAGGTTTTAACCACCTCACCACTGACTGGCAGATATGTGACTATTTTTCACTACGGTAACTGCAAGATCCCCCCTCCCCCACTGTTTTCCTGTTTTAGTCGTTATATTTTATCCTTCTCCTCGTTTTACTCGTGCTCTTGGCCGCGCCTCCCGTGCCACTCTCCTCAAATCAAGCAAACATCACGTTTATTACAGCCGGCGCTGTTTCATTCGTCGCCGAACAGGACGATCCGGTGGTTGCTGTGGAAATGTTTTTGAACATATTTGATGGGCTATTGTGCGGAGAATGAAAAGATGCCATATTCTGTTCTTACATAAGCCTCGCCTGCTATTTTTATCTCCACCCAAAAAAAAAAAAAAGAAACAATAAATCCTTGGTGATTTGCAAATGTCTCTCCAGTTAAGCATAAATAGGAAAAAAAAAGAATACTGCACTGGAAGGGAAAGAAAATTGAGTTATTATTTTTTCATGAATAACCAATGATTACAAAAGAGATGAAAAGGCCTTTTGAATTCTCTCCTGAAGTGTCAAATTTAGACACATTTTAGGACAGCTACAAGGCATATATTAATTTCTGCAGTGCATGAAATGAATAATAGGACTGTAGTGTGGAGACAAAGGAGGCTGTTATAAGGCCTGGCTAGTCTTCCTCTGACATGCCTGCCTCATCGCTCTGGTATTTTCTGCCATTTGAAAGCCTCTTGAGATAATTGATTGTACATGGTAAGTACAAAATGTAAATGTACAATTCAGTTTGAGGAAGACATAGCTAGAAAAAGAACTCGTAGATGGGGTTTAAAAATCCCAAACTAAGGCACTTAACAAACATTTCATGTGCTGGATGAGAGTAAATTTTCAGATTTGTTAAAGCTGTAAATACCGCGTGATGGCTGTACTGTGTGTGTGTTTTTGATGAAATATTACACTGTCACAAGTGAAGTTCGTATATTTTGTGTAGACTTCAGGTAGCTGTAGTTCTTTAGTGATACAGTATATATACATTGCCAATAACCAGACACACTACGTTAATGCTATATTACTGTAGCTACTGGTCACCAGGTCCTAAAACCTTTCAGCTTGCCAGAGAGTATCAGCAAACGTGAAGTCTTGTCACTGCAGTGCTGTGTAAGCCAAGCCCCATTGTGACACTTGGGGTCGAAAGGTTGTTGTCACGCGAAGGCCACCATTGCAGGTACCATGCATGGAAGTGTTGCAGGTAGCAAAACAGGATTCCATATGCACACGTATAGAAAAATTGCAGTCGGCATAACAAAACATTATTGTTTGTGTGTATGCCTCCTGTTCTGTGAGGATATTGTCATACATTTTTGTAAGTTCCCAAACTCCTCTCTGGAGATGATAACAAACTCCGTGAATCTAAGGAACGTAATAAAAAAGGTTACTTTTTAAAACATATGTCCCTCTTCGTCTCAGAGCTTATGAATAGGGATGGTGGCTGTCTGTTTTGCTGCTTTGAAATGTTTGAAAATGCTCTTTTGTGTCCTGTTTGTTATGTCAGACTTTGAATTATAGGTTATAAAGTTGTCTGAAAGTCCGAAGCAGGACTCAAATCTCAGTTTTTGCAATTTAAAGTTTGCAAGTAATAGATTCTGATTTGTACCACCTCAAAACTCTTTGGCTGGAATTCTGCAATCTAACTGTCATTTTGGGAAGTTTTCTATTTAAAAAGAACAAACGTAATTTCTGGTTGGCACGTACTGTTTTCTCAGCTTACTCCCATTGTAATTAACGCTCGGGTCTTCCGTCACCAGTGGATATTCAACATACGTTCTTTGCCTATGATGACTTTGATGTTGGCCATTTGTAAATAAGGTTTCCAATGAAGTGTGTGACTTTCTGGGGTCAGTTTCAGTTAAGCACATTTTACTTGAATGGTCGGTTGGAGGATTGTTTACTTTAACTTTGACAGTGCAGTGACTGTATTTGCTTGGGAAAGTCAGTTAGCACTATCACAGGCTCTGTTCATTGACAGACATTTCTGTGTGTGGTTGCAGGCATCTGATGACAAAGAACGGAGTCAAGAAGAAGGCGTCGACTTGAAGCCAGGGGCCCTCCTTCTCAAAGAGGAGGTCAAGACTGGAGAGGATGAGGAAGACGTGGAGGAGGAGTTGCAACTCACTGTGAAAGAAGAGGCTTTGAGCAGCAATGTCCGAGAGAAACCATTGCTTTGTACACCACCCTGGGAGAATGCCCAGGCTGAGCGTATCCCCAGGGACATACTAACCCTGCCTCAGCCATCAGCCAAGCACCCTGAGATCTTGGGTAATCTCAGTCCCAAGCTGCCAGAGGAGACTGGCGACAAGTTCCTCAAGGCAGCTGCTAAGCCTTTACGCGTGACTTGCGCACAGGAGCAGCAGAACGACATGTCGGAATGTGCTGCGCCGTGTTCAGTGGGCAAGGTGGATCCACTTGTAAATAAGGAGACCCAAAGCCACGTTGGTATGGTGCTACCCACTCTGAAGCAGAAAACACCACAGAGCTTCACGGTGTCAGATATCGGCCAAGCAAAGGGAGAGCTCTCCGGCAAGGACGAGTCCTGTTTTAACTATACCCCGGTTGCGTATCCGAGGGGAAACTCTGGAATTATGTCTCCATTAGCTAAGAAGAAGTTTTTGTCCCAGGTCAGTGGGACTGCCTTGCCCAATAACTATTCTTTTGGTGCTCCTCCACCATTAATCAACACAAAATGCACAAACAGCAGCAGCGAGGACCTGCCTCCGCTGCAGAGTCCACTGGGGTCCAGCACAGAGACTGTGGTGGTCAGCAGGCCATCAGTCATACAGCACGCCCAGAGCTTCAAGGCACGTAGCACAGAGGAGAGGAAGTCTTCGGTTGATGCGTTGCCCCGCGACACGTGTGGGAAGTCAGAGCCATTCACATGTGAGGTCGGCCAGCCCCAGGCCAGCCCTGTGGTGGAACCGTTCCTGTTGAGAACTGAACTCCGAGATGACATCGAGAAGATGGCGGAGAAGCAGGCACTGCGGCCCACCAAAGTGCCGAGCTACCTGAGCGACTTCTACTCTTCCCCTCACCTGCATAGCCTATACCGACAAACGGAGCACCACCTGAGCAAGGAGCAGCTGACCAAGTACTTGAGCAGGGAGACGTTGTTTCGAGACTGTGAGAACGTTCAGGGATTCCCTCCCAACAGTTCTTCTGACAATATTGGATTACCTTATAGTGCTCATTTGAGTCAAAAGGAAAAGGTTTCTCCAAGAGAACGTCCATCAGAAGACCAACCAACGGATTTGAGTCTACCGAAATCCACATCACAGAATCTAGCCCCCTCCAAGTCCTCTCTCTGTGGGCTTCCACATTCTGTTATCCAGCCGGAGGTGAAGACCAACCCCACTCCCTTTCAGGTGGCCAACAATCAGACCTCAAATATTGACTTTCATCCCAGGGCCTGCCGTGTTCCTCCCATGACTATGACCCCCTCTAAGAAGGGCATAGACCTTCCCCCACGAAGTACGGGGACCATGCAGAACGGGTGCGGGGAGGAGATCATAGGGTACAAAATGGAGGAGATGGTACGACCCATTCTGAGTGCCAAAAGCAGCCCACAGAACGTTGGCGCTGCCCGGCCTCTGAAGAGGAACATGGAGGAACTGGAGAACGGGGTCCCTGAGAAGAAGATCCGGGCTGTGACACCCATGCATTCAGTGAAGGACGCCGCTGGGAAAGCCAAGACTCCGGACCTGGAGGGTGAGGGGATGAAGCCCGTGGAGCCCACTCATGCCATGCACATCAGCAGCTATGTGGAGAGCCACAAGTTCCCGGTCCACTCGCCCATCTTCCCTGGACTATACCCCGGAGCGTTTGTATCTCAGGTGCAGGATGTGTGCGATGGCCTGGGCGCCCACATCCCGGCTGGCTACTCGCACCCGCTGCAGTACTTCAAGAACCAGGCTGTCATCTCTCCGCTGGTGCCCCCATTCGCCATTCACTCCTTCATGATGCAGAGACAGCTGCTTGCTTCTGCAGCCAACCCACCCCACTTGTACAGGCACCCAGTGGGAGCCTCCTACGGTGACCTCCTGCACCACGGCCTGTACCCTGTGTCCGCTCTCAATGCCCAGCCTGCTTTCAGTCCACCCCAGCTGCCGTCTGTGCACCCGAGCACCAAACTCTCGTGAGCAAGCCAACCTGACAATCCCATTGGCAAAGCAGTGTGGAGGTCCCCTCTTTCACAGGGTCACACGTCCCCACGGAGCATGGCGGTGCCATCGAGGTGACCAATAGCCTGCAGCTAGTGGCTGAGGAGGCTCTAGACTGGAAACGGTTCCTTATTGCACCTGATTTTTGCCACTGACGTTTCATGATTTGCACATTTCCTTGAATATGGGCTAACCGGGGCCAATCGTGTCTCATCCTGGCAATGCCGGTTGTCGGTCTAGGTTTGGATCTTGTTTTCAAAACTGTCTTGGCTGCAGAGGCTCCGAGCAGAGTAAATTCATAGCTCGGATCATATGGCTGGGTATCCAAAGGATAAAACAAGTTGTGTGACAAATCAATGCAATGCACAGTGCAGTTTCATTGCAGTTTCAATGGGAAGTGGGAGTTCTCCTTTCAAACACTATGAAACATTAAAGAACACTGTTACTGCAAATATAACCAAGGTTTACTGTTGGAAAAGTTCAATAGTCATTTAGATATTATTCCTTATTGTATTTTTTTATTTAATTGTAGATCTGCAGTGGTAGTTTGCAAGTTCATTTCAAACCTCCAGGGGTCACTGTTAGAGACTACATACTGTTGAATGCAACCATGTTTGCAGTATATATAATTTTGTTCATTGTAAATAAAAACAGAGCTGTTTACTATCAGGAATCTTCATCTTCAGTGGTAAAATGTGAAGAGCTTTTCACAGAATGTTTAATACCCTTTCAGAGTCTCCCCCAAAAACCTTCCATCATATGACCTAGCCGACTTGTCTCTACCAGAATGATGTTAATTAAGTTTGTTAAATGTAGGACTGAGGTGTTTGTACATACTAAAACAAAATTATTGCAACATTTTTTTTTCTATTCTGTTCACTAGCTACTGTACATTCTGACTGCTCTGAACTAGAAGCAACAATGTGGTCAGATTTGTTTGCGTGAAGAAGAGGTGCAATGTTAAGGACTACTCGGAGTCACAAACTGGCTTTTTTATCCTGCAGGTGCGAGTCTTTTTTTTTTTTTTATCTTTTTTTTCCCAGAAGACAATTCAGGAGCTACACCACCATTGAAAGATTTCACAAGAAAATGTTAAAAGACTATGATTCGTCCGACAAGCACTTAAACGAGCAAAGAGGCCAGGCACTCTTTTAAGGAGAAAGCAGAGATTCTGAATATGTTCATAATCAAGGGTGGGGTGGGCTGACATCATAATAAGAGTCAATGACAACTGGTTTTAATGTAATGTCATAAAATGTAATTTGCAAAATGCTTGTCAGCAGTGATAATAGTGACATATGTAATTCTTTTGCACAAAGGATTTGGGTAAAAATTGTCTAAGTCAACATGATTGAAAATCTCCTGTTAACAGGAGTAATCTGTTTTAAAGTGTCATCTGGGGGGGTTGCGGAATATTATAGTTAAAGTGTATTTTCTCCAAGGTTTTTGGAGTAACACTCAAGGTTGCTATGTAATATTTTTTAAAATGAGTAATAAACTGTTTTATAAGCATAACAAGGCTGCAGTCTGTCCAGTTTGCACTGCATTTGCTATGGTTGCACATGACCCAGAAAAAAAGAAAAGTTGATATTCTTGGAGATCATGTGGACACAGTCTGCTCGTGTTTAATTAGAAACAATAGCTATATAAATATTATAAAATCAGGTCTGGCCTATTTCTGCTTTGAAAGGTTGGTGCCTTTTAATATTTGTTAAATAAATTAAATAGTTGAGCAAAGTAAATATAGATAAAACGAATTAAAGAGATACAACAGAATGTTGAAGTAGAGATGATTGGACCTCGGGATTCACACTTGTTCTATATTTTACCAGAAATATGTTACGCAGGGCCTCGTGATGAGGGGTGGGAGGTGTTTCTAGGCTGATGTTTTTACAGTATGCACGCACACAAAGAAATTAATCACTGCTGGGCTATTTTACTAGACCACACGCTCTATGGACGGGGGCACATCTGGTCTAGTTTACAGCATTCATTATAATTGTGACGCATGCTGGGAATCTTCTGGGCCTCATAATTGGAGTGTTTGTCAGAAGTTCTTAGGGAGCTTCATACCGTGTAACGCTGTTGTGATCACTTGTGACCAGGGGTTAAAGTTCCTGCTCTACTGTTCAAGCTCTCAAAAACACAAACTTGTTTACTGATATGTAAATCCTTTTGTTTTGTTTTTTTTTTGTAAATGATGTACACTTTTGTTAGTCATATTTAGCCTTTGATATTATTTTGTGTACTTGTATATAGTAAAACTATAGTCTTGGTAACACTATTTAGTTCTGTTTTAAGGTTATTGAGTGACATTAGGTTTAAAACACTACATTTATGAATACTGAGCCAATTAAACACACTCAGTTTGCTGGTTTTGTATTTTATGTTTCCAGACTGTACTCCCTGAGACACTTTTGATACTGTGTGACCTTAGCATCCCAATCACATAGCTAGCAAAATATTTTGTACTTTATGATCCACTGTATATTTAATTAAAATATTTTACTACCTACTTTGATGTGTTTTCACTCGGCAGTGTGATACTGCCATACTGCTCTCCATCTTTATAAATCATAACCTTCTGCCGCCTTGAAGACCCATTTAAGTTCATGTGGTTGGCGTTGCCGCGGAGACAGTCATAGCATTACGTGCGCCACCGAAACACCACTCTGCCGCACTGGATCATAAGTGCTGTGTTGTCCAGCAGATGGAGCTACGCACAGGAGTCGCATTGCCTTAAATTAAAACTGGCCCCTTTCCTGGTTATAGAGTAGTTGAACTGCCCTCCCCCACCCCCTATCCCCAAATGGTTTAGTCCATTAAAGTGTTAGGATGACAGGAACTAATTTCACACAGACTGCCGGAATGTGCTGAAATAGAACCAGGAAGCAATCTTTATTGTCTGGAAAAAACATAAAATGAGCAATGTGATTTTTCTGATTGTTCTTGTGCTCATTTTAAATTGAAGCAAACTTTTTAGGGCTCCTGGTACGAGGATCCATTTGAGCCCGTGTTACGCTGTTATTTGACCAGCTTGTGTGTTGCTATTGTTTATGCATGTACACATTATGCACTGCTTTATGTATACACTGGCATCTGGTTTGGGTGTCCCCTGTCCTAAGCCCTGTGCTGCCTGGGACAGGTTCCCACTATGAACCCATACAAAATGAGCAACTCAGGAAGATGGGTAGATATCAGCAGTATCAAGTCAAGTCAAATGGGCATCATTATCACTCCATCCATATATATGCATACAGTGGCAAGAGGTAATGCCCCCTCCCCCCAGCACTATGGTGCAACAGACAGACAGGAAGTGACAGAAGGACAAACAGACCAGTTCACAATAATCTAAAGCTCAAAACACAGAGTAGTGCAAGACAATGGGGAGGCTGGAAATAGGACCGCATGTCCGAAGTGCATTTGTGTCAGTGAATATTATATATAGATATAATGCATTGGCCCAAGATTGTAGGTACACTTCAAGCCCTAACTGTATGTGTGGACTACGGCTTACATGCTTTCATCTGATTGTCCAAAGACATGTTCGGGCAACTCGGTGTCTCTAGATTTCCTTTAGCGTGTGGTTGTGTGTATTTGTGTGGAAGTACCCTGTGCTGTGCTGTTAAGTTGTAGGAAATGGATGGATGGATGGATGGATGGATGGATGGATGGAGAGCCTTTATATAAAGTACTGGCATAATCTGTAAAAGATCTCGTCCATTTGTATAATTAGTGGATGAATTTTTTTGTGTAATTTTTTTAATTTAGTTCAGAGTAACATCTGTTTTTCTTCTGTGTTTGCAAATATGTCCATGTACAAGCACATTATTAGGCTGCATAGGGACCTGCGAGTACAATTCATCTTGAAAATTAATTTTTAACCAAGTAATTCACCCGACTTGATTAACAGTCTGCAATAACTGTTTTACTCCTGCAGTACTGCCGTTTCTCATGTTCCCCCAGTGAGCTTTAAAGGTGCCTTCTCCCTTGTACATAACTCCTTTTTTAGACATTATCTTTTTATTATCCTGGAGCAAACATGAATGTTCTCTGCCTTTTTCTTCAACATCAAACGCCCCACCCCCCCCGCTGCTATTCCCAATAATATTTGGTTAAAAATAAAACACAGGCCAGTGCTCTGTAAGTGAGAAGGGAGTGGTTTGTATGAATGGAATGCTAAATCTAAAGAACAGACAGTGAGTCTGCATCTCTGCAACACTGATCTGTGTACTCAGTAGACTGCAGTTCCAATGTGGCTCCCCCTGCTGTCTTCACGTGATTATTACAGTCGCAGTCACACAGTCCTGGCAGTCAGAGCTATCTTCTGTAGCCAAAACTGGCCAAATGCAGTACAGCTTTTAAAAGGGGTAGGGTGTATTTTTAGCCAGTGATGTCATTTATTAAAGCAGGCATGGATGATTGTATCAGCATGTGACCAAAGGGGCCATGAAAGAGCATGAGAGTCGGGATGTGAAATGGAACAGTGCAGCCTTCCCCTAATCTAACCCAGCTCTCGGGATGCTGGGACTGCCGGATTTAGGTTATTCATACTGGATATTAGCTTTGTATTTTAACTGGTTTATTGGTCTCTTTAAACACTGTATCGAAATTCCCATATTACCATCCCTGGCTTCTGCCTGGAATGTTTTTCTTCATAAGGCTTGATCTACAGAAGGAATTACCACAGGAATGTGGACCTTGGCAGACACCCCCCCCCACCACCACCACCACCACCACCCATCCATACTTCAGTACTCTTCATCTTCCCAGGATATTATTATTGGGAAAGCAATGTCAACATGAAAAAAAAAAAAAAAAAAAAATTCCATTTTATTGTGAATTCAGAATTTTTTTTGGTTCAGACTGGCTACTGTTTATTTGCATGGCATGCACATTATTAGCTTGCAATCTTACTTGTGTACCATGCATGTTTACCCATTGGCACAGCAAATTTGACTACAGTGATTCAGGTAAATATCCAGGTACAGCAGTTACCCACCAGGTAGTCATGGGTAACCCAATTACTGTGCCAAAAACATTGCTTGAAAAATCACATTCGGTTGTTAAACCTGGGTGTATGTTTAGCTGCCCATCTCAGTAAATCTAGCTGTATTTTTTGCTGTTTATTTTTTTTTACTATAAAAATTGTGAAAACTGACCCACTTTGAAGTCCAGGTAGTCTGAAATATCATGGCTTGATGAGATCATTCTGAAATGCTGGCAATTATTTGCTTGGATTCCTACCTGTGTACCAGGTTTAGCTCTGTCATTAGTCTTGGTTACCCTGTTGAACCAGTTCTGATCAAGATTAGGTCCGCTCTCTGAAAGAAACCAGAGAACCGTGTTAAAAATACACACAAAGGGTGTGCTCAGCCTGAAGGAACTATATTGTACACTGTATATATACAGATGATACTTAACCTACTTTTTCTGACACTACTATGCAAATAATGGCTGTTAAATATTCAACTAAATAGGAAGGTAGATGGACTGAAAGAAAAGAAAATGAAATCCAGTAAGTTCTCAGATCCGGGGCTGAGAAAAAGCTTCACAAAAGCAGACTGAAGTCTCTTGCCAGGAAAAACAGTGATACAGGAAGGACCAGATGTGTTATGTATGAAAATAAGATTTTAACAAGCTGATTAATTCCACAAAAGCAACACTGGAAATCACAGAGAGTACATTTTGTGCAATTTCCTGGTATGGCAATTGTATTCACATTGTTACAGCTCTGAACTACTAATCGTGCCAATCTGTCATAACCATGCTATCTTGTAAAAACAGGCCTATCATTTTTGTTTGCTAAAGTGCCGAATGTTACGAGCTTAAGTGAAAGCAAAATTACAAGTAAATATTTAACACATTAAGAGATAGAAACAACAAATACATTACAAAATCCAGAATGTTCCATTTCCTTCTGTCTGGAATCATAACATAAAATGTTTTCACATAAAACTGCCACAATAATGTGGCAGGTATATTGAATATGCTAATATTCGATTTAAAGGGTCTACACTTAAGCTTACAGTCTGTATGGTGAAGCAATATTAAAGGTGCAGTGATGAAACTTTATTGTTTGAGTGGGTCATAAGCCTTCACACAATTCTACCACCTGAAGTATTTTTTTTTTTCTTCTGCCCACTGGGAAAGCAGATGGTGCATTCATGACCTCTCCACGGCCTGCTAAAGGACACTGCCATCTAGGTGACATTGCTCGTGGAGCTGGATTGGTCTCTGTCGTGGGATGATGACATCGCACTCTGCTGTGCCATCATTTTTCCACACAGAAAACTCCTGTCAATCAATCTGCGGTTGATGAAGTCCCAGGCTTTTGATCACACTCTTTGGATGAATCATCACAGAATGAGGCATGCAGTGAAATTCTAGCATCACTGATAAGTTGTACAGTACATGCATGAGTAGGAGGCCCCACATGCAGCAATATTTTAGACAATACTTCCCTGAGTAACTTGCGCGTAACACCAGGTCCAATTAAAGTATATTATACTTCAGATTCAGCACTTAAGTAGTCAAAACATGCCAGCTCTCTGACCTCTAAGATACAAATTCAAGGGCTAGCTTCTACTTAAATATGGATTTTCAGGCAAACTAGGGAGATAACACTGGAACAAGACCTGTCGAGACACTGCAGTGTTTGGAACGCACCCCCCTGCCCCCCCACCCCACCTGAAAGCATCAAGTCAAAACAAATCAAATCTTATTCGTCATTCGGGTTGTCACTAACATTAGCTGTGATTCTAAGAAAGGTAAGAACTCTCATGCCAAGGTGACAATGAGACATTACCTCATTAGGCTAGTTAAAAAATGACCTCCAAACATATACAGTATAACACTAACTCATCCTATCAAAATGACTAAAATCTAGAGCATGGCCCACAAAGCACTGGGCACAAGGTTGGGTTTGAGTTCTTGATGGTGATCTCCAGTTCATTGCAGGGCACTCAGACATGCTTAAACACTACACATATTCATAGACACCGTGACAAATTGAGGAACTGCCTGTTTCTTGAACCCAGAGCAAACACATGTACAGAACTTGCACTCATATACACAACTGATACATGACTTGAGCCTGCAGTCTTGAAGGTGTAAAATAATACTGTTACCTGCAGAAACTCATAAACATAATTGATATTACAATATAAGCATGACTTGTTCCAGATTTGGATATGCAAAGAGATTCAATTAAACTCAATTACTAAAAAAAAAAAAAAACCCAAATGGAACAACTGAAAATGGAGTTGAATATTGGCTTTTTTGTGACCCTTAAAACAGAGATTCTATCTGTAATCAGAAGTTTCACTGAAGGCTTCAAATTGCACTTTGTGAAAATATCTTTCATGGCTCACTCAGTGAGGGAGGCTGTCTGATGTAATTCTGGGGCTCTGACTATACACCCAGCACCAAAATTTTCATTTCCTGCAGCGAGGACATCAAAGGAGGCTCAGTACTTTTACTGCTTGTCCCGTGTAATCATCTAGGCTACTGTCTAAGCAGCAGACCACTCTTTCTGTATACCAACTTAGACATACTAAAACGTTATTCCGTCCAAACAAATTTCATTGCCATAGCTCAAAATAAAAATGCTACAACTCACATTTGAGGTGAAATATAAGCATTATGGGATAAAGCTGTGAACCGAGACCATGCCGTACTGTTTAAAAGATGCCTTGTTAACAGGGGTGGCAAAACCAGGTCCCTAACTAGGGACAGTTTCATCGTGCTCATCCGAGCAGAACAGCCTGACAGTTCTGTATGTGACACAGCACAGCACTGAAACATGCCACCAGACTACGATGCTGACAAAAAATCGGACGCCCCGGTTTTAGGTTCGCAGGAGGATGCAGCGTTATGTAATTTGCAGGTTCTACGTACTATTTTCGGTGCCGACGAAGATTAGCTGCCGAATGCGCACGCGAGAGATTCATCATGTGGGTTTAGTTGTTTGTTTAAAAAAGCTCGACAAGCAAGCCACTTAGCTTGACCTGGCCCTGCAGATATTTCCAACTCTAAAACGGACAGTGGAATTCGTAAACTGCATAAGCTGTTTTGGAAATAAGGAACAACTAATAACGGCAGGTATTGAATAACTCAGGCATGACATACCGCTTCCTGTTCACCTTGAGGTCAGGCAAAAAATGACACCAGGGACAAATCTCCAATGAATTATGCGTTTACATTTACATTCATTTTTATTTCTTTAGCAGTTCAACATCCATGTGAAATTCAGTGTGGCTTGTCTGTCACAGATAATCTAATACACAAATCATTTCCTTTGCAAACAACCAGAAAGTCTAATTATCTAATCTGCAGCATTATCTCTGCCCTTGTATCACTAGCATCAGTTAGCAAATCCCTTCTTATGTATGAGAAAAAAACGTGCACGATGTGTGATTTAAATTTGCCTTTCCTTTTAAAGCTATAACTTGAAAATAGATTTCCCAACAGGATGTTCTTATTAAATACCTATTTATAAGCCATTTCTAAACACTACTAAATATAAAAGCAAAGACAAACATTTCAGTTATTTGCAGGCAGGGTAACATTAATGAGTATATATTTAAACTCTATCAGATCCCCTAAAGGTGTTCCCACTTTGTCCAGCAGGGGGCAGAGTTTTAATCCTCCCCAAAGCCAACAGTTAACAATTCCAGACTTTGAGGGCTACAGCTTAAAGACATCTGTATTACTGTCTGATTTACACTCAAAACTATCCTGTGGCAACTGGGGGAAAGGTACAATGAGAAACAACACAGCATGTGGCTCAGGAGTACAGGAGCTGTCCACTGTGCTGCAAGGCCTTGCTGAATTATGAATGCCACGATTTTGCCATCTTCTTGGATGATGTTTCTTGGCCTTATAGGTTTCTTCACTCCTTTGCTGGTCTTCACCAGTCCTGGCTTTTTAGAAAGTTGTGCTACCTAGTAGTCAACAAAGAACCCAGAAAACACAAGGTTTCTGTCTCAGTTAGTTACGGGTGTGAAATTTCACACAAGAACTGACCAAGTGGTACTGACCAAGTCAGGACAGTAATACTGTGACTTTGAGCAAAGGATACATCTGTTTCAGAGAAATGTTCCAGTGCTTACAGGCCTAGTGCCTTTTAAGGACCCCTTTGACATTCCTACACTGCGATCTCTTCACAAGTTTAAAAAACAAAGGTACTCCTTTAAACTTGACCAAAGTGTACCAATTGGAGTTTACTTGGCATTTTTAATCATTAAAAAAATCTTGCATTTAAATATTAAAAATGATTAAAAATAATTAAAACTAATTCAATAATTGCACTGTGTCCACTTTAACAAGCCCTTTATATGGGTTTATTCCCTGGAGGATTATATATATATATATACAGGTAATATTCCTCCAGAGAATATGGAAGAAAAAATTCATGAAATCCAAAAGTTTTTTTTTGTAAAACTCTTCATATCCTAACAGAAAAGTTGGTATTAATACGGATTCCCAATGGCTCTTATCTAACACTACAACTGGTGTCCTTTACACAAGGCTACACAAACCTTGGAATCTGATTATCTCTATGATAAGAATGCAATGTTAATATTTTTCAAAGAATTCAATGTCTCCCCCATAACATGTGTTGCTTATGCCTTCTGTGAAATGTGGGCCACTTGTCAGAACTAACTCAAACTCTGATCTACTATATGCCAGACATTGTAGGTATTAATGGCTTGGTTCATTAGGGTTCTATGTTCTAAACCCCTAGCTGCCACAAATCCATAATTCCCTGTGACTACATAAAGTTGCAAGCGGTGGGTGGATACCTCAGCTTGTCTTTCACCTCCATGACCGCATGCCTGCTTTAATGACCATCCTGCAGGCCTTAACGGCTTTCATTCAAGCTTGTGATACATCCTCCTGGATGACCAAATGGTGTTCTTTTGTTCCCCTAGACATATGCAACTTGAGTCACTTTTTTTTATCATAAATCAAGGTACCACAGAGAGTGCTTTACACAGAAGAAAAAGGGAGACAAGCAGAGAAGCAAATGTTAGCTTCTGGAGACACTGCAAAAATAGTCTCATACCACTCAGATGTGCAATTTTATGATAAAACAAAGTGTAGGATACAACCTTCAAGTACATCTCAGGCATAAAAGCTACCCAACTGATAAATCCAATCTAGCCTTTGTACAAATACCTTATCTCCCACGCTCCAATTGTTCTACGCTATATATCATTTACTTGCAGAATTTGCATCATAGTTTATAAAACAGTTCACATACTTCTTTCCACTACTGTTTAGTTTGTAAGGCTGAATTTGAAGTCTGTTGGTCCCAGTTCCATTATTCGCGGCCAATGCTTTAACATTAACAGCTTAAAACTTTAAAAACGGTACATTGGTGTACTGTTATAGGTTATATACAGTATCATGATATATGTATATTATGGGGCGGAATATTACGATGTACAACAATTAACTTAAAACATTACAACAACAAATTCTTATTAATTATTATTGTTGTTGTTATTATTGTTGTTGCTGTTGTTATTAGAAACGATACTCTGTCCTCGTCACAGCATCCACAGTGTGGCGTCACTTACAGCAACGGTTAAAGTTCGCCTGCGAAGAAACAGTAAGAGGACCGTACCATATTTTCAATAAATATTGAAGGGCTTTCAGCACATATGTCTCGGAATATTTCATTCTGTGACCTGTACACTTGGGGAAAATATAACGTTCGCTTGTGTTTTCATGGAATGATATCGTTGCCTTTTTGTTATCGTTGTGTCTGAAATGACTCTCCACCCCCGTCTGTTTGTACAGTGGTTCATGTCAATCGTCTGTCTCGCGGAGCGACAGTCGAGTTAATGATGTGCGGGAGCACCAAGTGGTATGTTATCATTAACTTAATTTGTATATGTGTGATTTGTCGTCCACTCATAGGCACGATGTAGTTTGGTAATTGCGTGATCATTGGATCTATGGTGTATTTTCCACGTCTGAAAACAATTATGCAATATTAATGGTCCATATTAAATATGCAGTATACTGAAGCATGTTTGCATATTGACTAGGTAATTGGTCTGTGTAGGTGCAGTCGTTTCTGCAGATGATCTAAAATATGCAGCCGATCAAATGTTACCTTCACGCCTCGCCCCTCCCGATTTCACTATTTCGAAACGTAATGTTAGAAAAATTGAGGCACGCGCAGTTAGCCCATGTACATTAGATATGTCAGTTTAATTGAAACTAAAATAGCTTAGGGGTTAAGACATAAAAGTTCACATGAAAAAGCGGCCACTCTCATAATTGGGAGCCATGGTAAATTATACGCCTATAGAGATGTATTTACGCTATAAAAAAAAATCTATGCATCCCTTCATATCCGGAATGCGTAACAGGCACAACTGATACTTAACTCGCACCTTAATTGGGGGCATTTTAGTTCATTTATAAGATGTTCTTTTTTGTACTCCGCAGATATCCACCGGTTTGCAAAATATACCTGTTACATTTTAATCACATCGGAACGCATTGTAACTAGTGATGGGACAACTGAGGCTTCAAAACCAGTCGGTTGGTTAGTTCAGGCTGCTCCACACACCATGGGTTTCGAAGCCTCGTTTAGTGCTAGCATTGACTGGTTAGTTCAGGACACCCTCATTCACTAAGGATTTTGAAGCCTCATTTGTCCCATTACTAAATATAACCTTACCGACTATGTTTCGGGGGTACATTTGTGAGATTATGGAGGCTGGATCATGTGCATTATAACACGGAGCTATTACACAATATAACCTAGATTGATATATACCAGTAGGTATACTGTTTCCCTCCCAAGTCAAAAGATCAGTTCTTCTGTCAAAAAAGTCTGCACTATAACTCCGAAAATAACCACACTGTTATTGGGTGTCTTAATAGCTTGCTCGAATTAGGCTGAAAACTGCAGGGCCCATAAGAATGGTATGAATCTAGAACAGAGGCACTCTGCAACTTCAGAGTAATGAATATGGGGGCAATCGATTTGGTTATTAGCTATACTTCAGTACAGAAATCTTAATGGCACAAATGGCTATCATATTAAATCCATTCTGAAAAGAGGCTAAAGCTGTTATATAATGAACATCATGGAATTGAAAGTTGCTGTTTGTACTTGCATCATTTCATGTTTGATCTGCTTTGTACGTCAAACATAATGCACACCACATCTTGAAGCAGGACTTTTAACAGAATGCTTTAATTAGTACCCTTTTCTGTATAGTTTGGGTTGTGATCTTCAGTCTTGGATCTTCCATATGTGGCTTGGAAGAGATTCTCTTCTCATTTCTGCTGTTTCATGGAAATCATGTTAGGCAGCCAAGAGGAACATTTTATTTGCCCATTTGTGTTTTTCCTTCCATGTGGTTTGTGTTTAATTAGAATGTATGGGGCAGGAAAAATTAAAAAAGAAAAGTGCTTGTAACATGTGGTTAATAGTATCGGCCTGGATTATCTTAATTTGGATATACTCTTTTCTTATTGGTTCTGTTTCAGGTTGGCAATGAAATGCAGCAGAAGTTAGGTGAGAGAAAGGAGCTTCTGTGCAAGGACGTGGGGCCCCCAAGTGGGGTGACCTTCCTGCAGCTGCCCTTTCGCTGCCCCCGCTGTGGGGAGCGTCAGAGGCTCCGTGGTCTGTCCTCACTCAGGGCCCACTTTGAGCACGGTCCCACCTACCACACGGTGCACAGCCTTTGCCCGCCGTCTGCGTGGGAGCCAGCCGATGGCCAGCAGGACCGCACGAATCCCGGCGAGGGGGGCTGCAACGAGAGGTGTCGGAGCTCAGAAGGTGGCGGCCCCCCGGAGTTGGCAGGGAAGGAGGATCCCGGGGGTCCTGCCAGCGAGAAGGGAGGGGAGCGTCCGGGTCCCGGGCCTGACGGCGGCCTGCTGAGCTACCAGCTGGCCCAGATGGTACCGGTGGAAGTCCGTGGTCGGCCCAGGCTGGAACAGGCCCTGAGGGCGGCGAACAGCACCATGACCCGGCGGCTACAGCGCCTCAGCACGGACCTGGCACAGCTGGACGTGGAGCTGCTGCGGGCGCATGCTCGCTTCCGGCACCTGGCACGCGAGAAGCAGCGGGTGTCGGAGCGAGAACGGGAGCTGTGCCGCCAGGTGGACACAGCCGTGGTGGAGATCAGCCGGCTGAGGGAGCGGCTGACGCACTCCGAGCAGGAGCTGGAGAAGAAGGAACAGTAAGGCCCCTTTCCTTCGCAGGTTTTGGGACGGCCGTCCCTCGTCAGGGTCCTGGTGGGCCCATGGTGCAGAATGTCCCCTCTTCTAGCAAATCGCTTATCTCGCTGTACTGAGAGAAGGAGCCAAATTTGTTTAGTAATCATTACGCGATTAAACAGTTAATGTCACATGAGTGCTCAGGCCCTCATTACGTACGTTAAACCTGTGTAGGCACTGCCAGGGCTAGGAATGAGGGCTTCAGGTTCAAAGTGTGTGGTCAGATACATTACATGAACATCCTTTAATGGTGTTATCCATTCCTCTTTTCGCTCTGAAGCCATGCCATAATCACACTTTACAGGCACCCAGTCCTGAGTACAGCTCTGTATCATCTCCAGAAAACCCCTTTAACTTTCTGATGCCTTGAGCACAGAAAACCAGAAGCTGTGCTCTTTTTTCTTTGTCTTGTTCTCATTTCAGAGAAAAAGTCTGTTGTCTGCATTTTGACAACAAAAATGGCATTGAAAGTGTGCCCTCCTGAATGGCACGGCTTGACGAGGGTGGCTGCAATTTGGCCGCTGCAAGTCTTTCATAGAGGCCTGGCAGCACATCTAAGCAGCGCTAAAAAAGTAACAGTCAGGACCTTTCGTAGCCCTTTAACGGATGGGCTCACTGGCCCTTGGCCCCTCTGCCCCTCCCAGCCCGGTCCCTCCTTCCGCTAACTCTTGCTCATTGTGAATTGTTCGCAGGGAAGTTATCTCGATTCAGAATTTTCTGGAAGCCGCCGCTCAGCACGAGATGTGTGGGAAAGTGCGCCTTCAGCACTTCATTGAGAACCTCCTGCAACGGATCGCCTTGGCTGAGAGACTCCTGGATTATTACTACAGCGTCCCGAATCTGCAAAACTGCCCAAATTATACGGTCTGTTTTCAAAGTGTCCTGTCGGGGAAAGTTATGTCTCCCTTCTTTTTTTACTTTAACCTTTCATTTCCTAGCATACTAAAGTGCAAAAAAAAAAAAAAAAATCAATTATGTGGAATTTCCTCAAGAACTCACTTAAACTGATTTTTAAACCATTTGATGTTCCCCGTATTTCTTGCCAGAGGATACCTCAGGCTGAAATTAGAAGTCCAAGCATTGTGAACAAAAATCGTCAAAATTCTGATAGACTAACAGAAAGAAGCTCTTCAGTGGGCCTGTATCCATTCGCTGAACCAGTTACAGCCCGATTTGTCAGCCCTTTGTTCCTGTTTTCACCAGCATTCGAAAGATAAGAAACCAAAATAACACCCTGAGTTATTTGTATATGCAGTTACTTCAGAACCAGCTGTCTCTGTGCCACATGTGTCAAAGAGCCATTTATCAGTATAATAAGTTAACTGTTTAACCCCAAGGTGTAGGTCTTAAGTCTTGTTTTGTTTAATGGTTGTATGTAAAAATATTCTATTTGGATAAAGTTATTGTCGGTCAGTTGAATGTATTGTCTTTTGTTCAGATGTTCCAGCCTGTTGACAACGGACTTCATGGAACGGCTGAAAAGAGGTGAGTGATGTTGTTTGTTTACAGTGCACCACTCATACTGAGCCTATGACTTTATTCCTGTGTTGTTTTGAAACATACTGTGGACTGCCAGAGCAGGTAATGCAGCGCCCAACTCATTCATGAATATTCCATCGGCCCATCTTCAAACATCCTGTCCGGTATCGGGCCCCAGGGATCCTGGAGCCTATCACAGGCAAGGAGGCTGGGGGCAGCCTGGATTGGGATGCCAGTCTGTTGCAGAGTTCACACGTAGATGCGCTCACGGAGCCGTTCGTGAATAAGGGCCCAATCACAATCGATAAAGTTTTGCCTCGCGCATGATGAGTGGCGTGTAAAGGCCAGAACGGGAAGTCTTTCTCCGCTGATATGTCAGATTTGTGAATACAGGTCAGCTGGATGTCCAGAAGCTCCGCCCATCTCCACAGACGCCAAGGTCGTCGTCACGCAAAACGGAAGATCTTTTCCCAACCCTTCCAGAGCGAGGCAGGGCTCCAGGCATAGCTTCTGCCAGTCAGACCACACGTGAAGGGTGGGATTGGTGACTGGGGGGAGGGGTGATGCGGGTGTGGGTCAGTGGATCTCACACTGGGATCCACAGGTTCGATGTGCGGTAGCCTATTGCTGTGTGGGTGTTGCCAACGTGGACGTGTGGCCTTCTGAGTGTGCTTTCGGGACTGCAGCTGTCATGCCGAGAGACTTTGATAGGCAAGTATTAAACAGTGCCAAGTTAGATGTATGCAGGCTGCAAAATATCGTGCAAGACCTTGTGCAATGAGACAGCAAATGTAGCTTCAGAGTAGATCGTTCTCCTTTTGGCCAAAGGCAAAGTGTAATCATAGCTGTATTTCTTTTATTATATTTGTGCTGTATGTTTTTTCATTGTTTCCAACCATGCAATCTAAAGAGATGGATGTGTATTTACCCAGTGATTATATCTAAGTTGTTTAAATTATATTACCAAAGGACCTGTTAACAGACATCATCAGCTTCCTTCATTTTACCTGAACTTTTGAAGTATCTTTGTGAGAATGTTATGCCTCTCATGAACCCTAATTGATTCATATACTGTAAGATGCGAGACGTGACGTAATCCACTAAAACAAACATGACCTGTATGGAGATTATCGCCCTTTAAATTATCGTCTGTACAGCTTACAAATAGAGGTGGTCGCTGATAATCTGCAGCATTCTGAAAAGCCCGTGGAGGCAAACCGTGCTTCCGGAAGGATTTACGAATGTGGTGTTGTCTTTTCAATTCTGTAGTGTAAGCCTGTTTGTATTCTACAGCTAAATCATGAGTGCCGAGCAATAATCCACAAGCGCTGAACTGACGTTTTCTTAGACAGTTTGAAACCTTGTCCAGTTCATATCCCATGTTTTTAAACTGGCACTAATGTGCGACGACTGTAGTAACTCGTAGATTTGCCAGTTTTACTGAATGATTATTCATTCAGGTATGATACTGTGATGCTATATTTAGATGTGAAATAGTTTGATGTTTGTGTGCCTCTGCATTGTGCGACTTTTGTGCGGGTGTTATGCAGCAAATTGTTTGTACTAAAGGTATTTTTAGAAAACTAATGCTTATATACCCAGTTGCACGAGATGTAGACTTTATCAAGGAGGTGCCTGCTCTGTAATTATTTGATTTAATCTATATTATGACAGAATCAAGCTGCATGAACCACTTTTTAAAATGATAATGTATATTTTCATGGCAAAGAAACATATATATAATATATAACAGCTGACAATCAGTGCTTGAAGAAGATTTGACTGCAGTAACAAGCCTATGTATTCTTGTGTAGTACATCTATACACCTGTGTTGCCGTAATTTGCTGTCTGAAGTGTCAAGGAATCTAGTCACCATGTATTGTATTTAAGGTGGCCCATCCATTGTTTTGTGCCTTTATTCGAACGCTGTAGTCTATGATACACTGTGTTAAATGCAATGCTGTGAGGTTTGTGGAATTCTGTGACATATCCTGAAGAATAAATTCTGTACCTTAGAAATCCTGCAGTGCCACCAACTTTTTTGTGAGGGCTTTGTTGGGAAATTATTTTGTCATTAACAGGTAAAACAAACCCCACAGGCCACTATAAGGTATATCACAGTGAAAAGAAGCACCACTCAATAAAAGAGGACACCTCATTGTTTTTTGAATGACTTCTGGGACGGATTTTCACATTTTACCATGTTTGTGTCACTGTCATCAGACCTACCAGACTATGTCCACTAAATTGTAATTCTAAAGTTAATCTAACATCATCTGGTGATGATAAAGGGTGAGCCCAGAATCTTTTTGTTGTCTTTAGTCTGAGGTACTGTCAGTAATTTTGGGGACAAGGGTGTGCTCCCAGTACATGAAATGGCCTGAAGATGGCAATATCCGGGGGCTCTTAATGGAGGTATGCATGCATGGCCCCTGCACCATTAGGCTGTGGCTCGCATTCACATTTATGTCAGCCTTTGCCCCATGTCAAGTGGCCACCGTGCATGGGCCAACCTGCACAGTGAGACAGGTGTGCGACAAAGCTCTCAGCGGGGGCAATTAGTGCTAAGCAGAAACTGAAAGGCCCTTTCAAGAAAGTGTATCAGCATGTATACTAATAAACAGCAGGTCTCTGACCTCATTTAGCTTCAGTTGTTTGGGTATGTTATGATCTGAAGCCATCGCCTTTGGTGAGGGATGTTATTCTGCAGTGTCCCATGATAGGTGAATGGGTGACTTTTATGTAGATTGAGTAAGAGGCCTTCGGTAAACAGACATTTAAATTATGCATAGCAAAACATGCAATTAATTGAACATTCATGTAAATGGACACAGCAGTTCAGCTAAGATGAATTTCTCTAACTGAAAACTGCATATTCAAAAAGTTAAATGGATGTAGCATCCTTGAAGCCATTTTCCAAACCACTTAATCCTGTTCAGGGTTGTGGGTGGCTGGAGCCTTTCCCAGGCAGCCTTGTGGATACCCTGGGTGGGGTGCCAACCCATTGCAGTGCACAGTCACACACTGCAGACAATTTAGTCATACCCACTGGCCTACAGCTGATGTCCTTGGACTGTGGGTGGGAATGGGAAAAGCTGGAGGAAACCCACAAAGCACCAGGAAAACATACAAACTCCATGCATACAGAGCCAGAGTTGGGATGTGCAAGGCAACAGCACTAACCACCGAGCCACTACACCCCCTGCAGTGTAGGGTGAGATTTTAAAATTAAGACCACAGCAGTAAACAAATGTCTGTTATAATTCCAAAACACTTCCTTGGCATCTAAAAAACAGCAGGTGATTTCTTATAATTGCAGTTGAAAGGGTTGATATGTTCCTTTAGAAGAGGAGTGCTGCAGACAAAAACAAAATGTGATAGGCTAGTTATAGCTACTTCATCATCATAATCATCATTCACTTTCAGCTGCTCCCATCAGGGGTCGCCACAGCGGATCAACCTTCTTCATCTCCTCCTGTCCTCCGCATCCCGCTCTGTCACACCCACCAACTGCATGTCCTCTCTCACTACATCTATAAACCTCCTCTTTGGCCTTCCTCTTTTCCTCTTGCCTGGCAGTTCCATCCTCA
>JAACJT020000035.1:9095237-9147178 GCA_009936485.2 Gymnarchus niloticus
AATCAGAGCAGGTTCGGTGGCTCAGAAGGCAGCAAGCAGGTCAGACAGGACAGCTGAAGTTGAGGGAGGGCACTTAGACCAGCAGACAATATGAAGATATCTTGAATCCGAGACTCCAAGGGAGTGCCACTGACATCATCCTTTGCTGCCACTCTGCATGTTACCAAACACTTCACATTTACGCATGTATCTCGCGGGCAGCCATGGAGAAGAATGGCAAGTTCTCAAGGAAGGCAGTCACAGTACCACTGTATGACCTCTACTTGTTGAGTATGAAAACTCATAGTAATTATGCGAAAAAAGCGTGACATGAAGTGCAAATGAAACAGGTGTCTGCACCAAAATTGTTGCCTGTGTCAAATGGCATTTTTCAACATTCATTTATGATATTTTCTGTGCAAACTGAACTCTGGTTCCATGTAGTAATAGATCTGGTTTAGAGACTGTGGTGGACAAGTCTACTTCACCAAATTAACAGGAAGTGATCATGTTCTTGCCCAGCGATGGAAGTCCACAGAAATTCAAAGGACCTTCCTTTCTTACAATTTTAACCCTTCGGAGTTGCCGCATATCAGTGAAATGTTGTGTAACCGTCCCAGCTGACCATGATTTGCAACTGAACTAAGGCATAACTTTATGAGAAAACCACTTCGCTGCTTAGAAATGAAAATACCGTGATGAAAGGCCATGAAGGAAGGAGAAGAAGGGTGTGAAGAAAGGAGAAGCTGTGACTCAGTTGATAATGGTCTCTATTACAGCTCTTTACCACACCAACGCTGGCCTTGCCCACCCCTTCTTACTCTCTGCCTGCAATGCACCACAAACCCAGACGCAAATGTTTTTTAATCCCCCAGTATCAGTTCTGGGCAAGACCACATCATTCCCACAGATACTGAACTGTTTGTGTACCTGATTATGACAGGTGTAGAAAAGATAGACTAAGAAACAATAATCAACAAGAAGCTTAATTGAAATGTAGGACTAGTTCTACAAGCCTGATGCTATAAATAAGAAACTTTTGGTAATTTTCTAATTGGGGTGGAGGAGACAATGTTAGTGGATAATTAATCCTGTGCACAGTGTGACCTACATATAAAAACGCTCATGAGTTTTAAAGATCAAGCGGCTTTGGGCAGATATTTTTGAAAGTAAATAACATGGGTAATGCACCCTAAAAGGCATCTGTGAATTCTAAATGCACCCTACTGGAAACTCAAGCCCTACAGACAACGGCAAAAGTGATTATGCATAATTGAATCTCAAGGACCCATAATGACGGTCTCTTTATTTCTATAGGTGTTTCGTCTTCTTTCTCTTTCTCTGTTATTACAGAAATATGACTGTTAATCTCCGGAAGCATCCGTCTCTTTTGCATGGGCCATATTCCCTTACTGCTAATAGGCATGTAATAGTGCTGAACAACAGGATGTGATTCATCATCTCAGACCTTCTCCAGCTCAGGTTTTTTTTTTTCAATATTATTATTCCTACACATCATCTGCTGTGAGAGGGACACGGCTAAAAGCAATGGTTAGTGACACCCTGCGAAATATCTGTTTCCTGTCAAGCAGGAAAACGCCCCCCCATCTCTTCTCTTCCCTGCACCCCACCATGGCTCCTTCACAGCCGCCGAGGGCTTTGTGCACAGCTGCCTCGAACCTCTCCGGCCCCCGACAGTTCCGTACACCACTGAGCCAAGGACCCTGTCCCGGGTTGGAAGTGACGCCGGACATAATATGCGAGGAATGCCTCTGAGCATCGGGAGGAATTCGGGACGGACAGGGATGTCACTCCACGTGCCACAATGGGGCCCTGAGCTGCCGTCGCAGGGAGTCACCTGGATGGAAGGCCACCGCGGAGGGGCAGCATGCCCAGCAGACGTGAGCCGCCAGCGGATGAAGTGTCTCATATGAGGGCTCATTTCAATCTTGATCGGTGACAATAACATGAAGGCGAGACAAGGCCATCTGTCTCCATTACAGGGACAGTGTTTTCTTCCAGATTATCCACTCTGTCGTGTTCTCCTCAAGTTTCAAAGAAGACGCTGTCTCATACATCATTTTCTCACAAAGGTTGAAAGCCCCCCTGTGGGCTGGGGGTGGACGGGGTCCTTCCTGCCCACTGTCCCTCCCTTCGTGTCTGTCTACCTTGACAGGGACGGCTCCCAGCTACAAGGAAGGAATTAGCATAGCAATGGGCTGTGGCTGATCACCGCCAGGCGACTCGCAGCACCAGGCTCGGCATCGAAAAATGGCGGCAGCACGGCTCCCATCGAAATCCAGGTCAAACCTCGACCATGGAGGAAATAGCCATGTTTGCAAGCTGCCCATTTCCCCCTTTGAAGATGTGGAATGAGGAATACTGAAAGCAGCTGGCCACTAATGTGTCTGCGTCCTCGATGCATGCAAAATAATGCTGCCATGTTACCTAACCTTTCTTGGTTTGGGATTGGGCTGCACCTTGGCCAGTTTTGTCTCTGCAGGTAATGTAGTAATCAAGTGTAAAGCTCCAAAACATGCTATCCCACATCCTGTGACAGGCCTGGATGTCATACCCTTGGTCAGATGACAGAAGTGCTCCAGTAAATTACCCAGCTGTAAAAAATGATGCTTTAGATGTAAGCACCAGATAAGCAATTAAATGGGATGATTTTCCCTTTGGGATCAATAAAGTTATTCTGATTCTGATTAAATGCAACAAATATCTGTCTGAGCCTTATAAAATGTCTTCAAACTACTACAGAATACAATGTCAGACTTAAACAGGAAAAACATTCATTTTGTGACAGGTTATATTTCATTAATCAGACTCTTTCACTTTAAAAGCTGTTTTAACTGAAATAACCCCAAGATAATTATTTACGTTCATTCTGTAAAGAACTTGTTTGATCCATCAACCTGTTCCATCAACCAACTGTCACCACGCCTTTTTTACTTTTACTGCTGGAAATAGAACAACATACATCATCGTTTGTAATCCAACATGTTTTAATGGCCTCGCTACACTTCAGAAGCTGGGCATAGTCGTCAGTGTGACACATACACACTGTGATAGATAAGACATTACCAAAGTTGTCAGGACCTGTTGCTCAAAATGCACAACCTTAGTAGAAAACGTCATTTAGAGGAGATAGAAACCGACTGGCATGGTCTGGTCTACTCTGCGTGCCATTTCAGCAGAAATTGATTTAACCCTTTGCATTTCAACGCAAGCCTCCCAGTGGCAACAGCTGTGTGGTCCTCAACATTCTGGAGTACTTTGAGGGAGTTCACACATGATATGCATTAATGAGGATGAACTTCCTCTTTTGTCCCACACGTGTTGTGGGGTTTAAGGTCAGCCCAGCCTTCTAGTCTGTTTTCAACATTACGAATCCCAAAGGGCTCACATTTTGGGGGGCGAAGGAGACAGGAGGCCAGAGAACCCATCAGTGCTCCCCATGGAAAGACAAGCTAGGAAGAAGGGGATTATCATGTAATGTACTCTTTAACTATTCACTTGTTCCTAGTGTTATGTCCTGTATTAGCTCTGGGTCTGGGCTGATGCGGCAAGGAAGGGCCCTACCTGTAACTCCACCTGACACTGAAGACATTCTCTTTAACTACTGCTGGAATATCATGGCACATTTCACTTTTCTTTAGCTTCTTAGGTGAATAAATGTTAAAGTTCCTTTACATGTATGAGTTTCAAAGTTTTGATCTGTTAATGCCTCTAATGTTAGCTATGTAATTTGCACCACAGCTATTCCGAGTTACTTATTAATGGAACCCATGTTGAAGTCAAACTGTATATTTACTCATATTTAAGTATGGTACAAAGATTCAGTGATTATATTGTAGACGAAACAGCTAGTCACCTTACACATTATGAAATGGCCATTCATAAAATAAAGAAGTTCTTTCACAATGAATGCAGGATTTCAATGTAAAGAACAAACATTTGCATTGCATTTCAGCTAGGAAAATATGCAGACATTTCTCCTGCAAGCAGGCCACTTATGAATTTTCATAAGTCTATGAATTGATAACATATTTCAACAATAGTGGGGGTGTTTACAGTCCTTGCAAATAAATAATGAACTCATTTGGGTGGAGGAAAAAGAGTCTTTGGGGTGGAGAGCAGAGAACATGCAAGTAATAATAATGACAGAATAGAACCAGCTGTGACAATGGGAACGTTTATGGAGATTCGTAAGCAATTAGAAAGTCATAAATGCAGTGCATGCTGATTTCACAAGTGAAAAGAACTAGTCTGCTATTTGTGGATTCTTGGCCACATCACCGAGCAAAATATGAAGCCTCTCTTCTTGACTTCTGTGCAATGTCAGTCATGCACATTTTAAACAAGAGCAAATAATGTTTCCTTTCTTCTGTGAAACATTAACAGACGGGGGGGAAAACTCCGTCTTGTTTCGAAAAAAACTTGCCTCTGCTTAGCTTAGAGGCTCTTACGAATCACAAATGAATTTGTGAGGAATGTCCCGGGATTGTGAGAAAGACTAAAGGAAATGTTTGCCTCTTTCCACTTTTTTCCCTTGTGCTCAGATTAATGGCACTCTCGCAAGACCACGTTAGTCACGTTCAGCTCGGCCAAGCTCATATAAGATGGCAAACTGCAATGTGTAGTGAAGAGTTGCATGTAGTCAGATGTGTGCATATACTTAAATATGTCTTAACATGGTGAATGCTACCAGGGTGAGAAGATTCAAACAGTGCATTGATAAGCTTGTAAATGAACATAGATATGCACTACTGACATGTTCAATTAAGCAAAGTAATCTGAGATCCTCTAAACAAAAAATATACAGTATTATGACATATTTTAGAAGGACAGCCTCATCTGATCGATTACTTCTTTTATTAACAGCTTTTCAGGACAATGTCTTGATTTTATTGTCTCAGTTTAGCACTGGTGTGGGTATCCAGTCGACGTATTAGACAATCTTTCTACTGCGGAGAGCTTGATTTAATTACCCAATGGAGGTGGAATTAAGATACAGGGTGGGTTTTCTAATAAATGTAGAATCCTAATTATTTCCAAGAGAATGGCCTTTGAAGTCCTTCTGCACAGGCACACAGCATTAATGATGATTTTCCCTGACTCGGATACAGGCATGCTTAAGATCCTAGCACCATTGAGCCATAAAATCATGCTTTTCTTCACATAATTAATATATTAAATATCACAAAAATAAAACAAATGGCATCATGTCTAGGGTATACCTCAGCCTTGTGCCCCGTGCTACTTGGTATAGATTCTAGGATTCCTGTAACCTTGATCATGGATGGATGGATGGATGGATGGTTTGGCAAATCATCCAAGCAAATTTATGGTTGATTTCTTAAGGGGCTTAAAGCACCATTTTGGTTTAGAAAAAAAAAAAATGTGTGTGTACAATTGTGCCCTTATACTGGACTGTTGATTAACTCTGGGGGTTAGGTGTTTGTACCCATGATTGGAAGGTCACTGTTTTAAATTCCATTGCTGGCAAAAGTGCTCATATCACTGTTGGGTCCTTCAAGCAAGGCACTTGTTAAAACTGCTCCATATATTGGCCTCACTATATGTTGGTTGGGACTAAAGTGTCTGATGAACAAACAAACACAGTATAATCAGTTATGATGGATGGACAGATAAATGGGGTATGTGTATATTTATGGTCCTTGGATCTTATGGACATGGTCTTTGTTGGGTTCTTTTCTATATGTATTCTAAATGCCATCTCATGCTTAGAACATGGCTGAGATAATGCTTTCCGCAGTAGGATCTGGTGAGGTGTGAAGCAGAATTAGGATGTAAACCCATGTAAGGCATTTTTTTAAATGTAGCTGTATACAAAATTGTGTGTAGAAATAGACAGCAAGAGCCTCAGAACCATACTTAGAAGCTGTTAAGCAGAATCAGTAGTAGCAAATCAGTCACTTTCCAAGCAAATAGGTCCACTAGAAATGAAACAGGAGCAGGTGTTTCCTTTCCAATAGATTCTTTACTGTATAAGAGTGTACATTATTAGTTCATCTAGAGTTTTGGTGGCTATTCAATATAACTCCTAGTTAATAGTTTATATGTATATTTATTGTATTGAACTTTACTTTCAACGCATTCAATACGTTCAATGCTAGGACTGTAGGGGAAGTAAGGGGGGCGACTGGCCTAGCGTTCCTTGCCCTCGCTGATACTCGATAGCGACCTTGGTCTGTGGGACTTGTAGTGTCGCAGTAATGAAATGCATATGCGATGTAGCAATAAGAAAGTATACGTGGTATTGATACTAGGACCACAAAACATATTTTATCGACATTGCAAATATGTGAAGCGTGCAAATTGTAGCCCGCGAAACTAAAAACCAGATCGGGAGATATTTGGAAAATTGACTTCAAGCCCCAGAGTTCAACACTCCATCTACGCAGGCGCTTCTGTGGACGTGTGGAGTCGATGGCCGCGAATGGGGTGGATAACTGAACGGTATGCGGATTATAACTTGCGTCCAGGTGCCAAACGAAATATTTTACAGACGCGTTTGCTGCCATTTGCTGTCATTTGCTGTTATTTATCTGAGGTGGTTTTACTTCAGTCCGATCACAGTGGGTTGTTCGCAGGAGGGTACGATTCAGTGAGATTATAGATCGGGGAGGCTCTGCGTCTTAGCAAAACACTAGATATCGGGAGCTGAAATCGAGCTGGCGTACTGTCTGTCTTTATGATGCCTCGGAACAACATGACCTCTCTTATACAGAAAATTGCAAAACAAGCCCATGTTACTTTTAAAAACACGGATTCGTCTACGGCCGGGGCCAACAGTAAGGTGTTTTTAGAGAACCAAAGTAAGCTTTGTAACCTGTTAAATGAAATCAGGGCGGCAAATCTAAACATTGCGCCAAGGAGGAGAAGAAGTTCCAAGTCTTTGGGTACCAGCCCTCCGGTCACGTACATGCACATCTGCGAAACGGACACATTTAGCATGGGGGTGTTTCTGCTGAAGAATGGGGCTTCCATCCCATTGCACGACCACCCGGACATGAATGGCATGGTAAAGGTTCTGTACGGCAAGGTCAGGATCAGATGCTTCGACAAGCCAGATAAACCACCAGCCGGTGCCGTGGGTGAGGTCCGTTTCCATGAACCACTTCTGCCCGGTCAGAGAGAAGCTTTGTGGAGATCAGTACTGGGGTCCGTCGATGAGTTTTCGCAGGAGAGCGGCACCTGTATCTTGACACCCCAGAAAGACAACCTTCACCAGATCGACGCAGTGGACGGACCGGCAGCTTTTCTTGATATCCTGGCACCCCCGTATGACTCCGATGACGGGAGAGACTGCCACTATTTCAAAATCCTGCGACCAGTTTCGGACACGACAGACGAGAAGTCGGGACAACAGGAGAGGGAGATATGGTTACTAGAAATTCCACAGCCGGCCGATTTCTGGTGTGGTGGTGAACCGTACCCTGGCCCTAAGGTTTCTCTCTAAATAAAGTATTTATGAAAAGGTCGTCCAGTGTCTGAAAGGAGAAGGAATGTCCTTCTGAGGAGTCTGCGTCATCGGCCTAGCAGTCACGATTGTTTAAGGGACACTTCTCATTACATGCTGGGTCCATTTAATTACCTTACTATATATCCGCTATGCCTCCACTCCACCATATTTCAGTGGGCTTTAGCAGTATGTATACAGTCCGTCTTTTATATGGCCATACAATAAACGAAGTGAAAGTCGAAGCGAAATTATGCTTATTTTACCACGGTTTTTGTCTGCACTATGTTCTGTGTGTCTGTACTCTTGCTTTCGCCCACTCTAACACTAAACGACAGCTCATGCAAAATATATCCTCCTTTATTTGTTTTAAAAATGGTAAAGTATACGTAAAAATGGTATTGTCTGAAATAATAATTTTCCAGATAAGTTTGTAGTTCTGTTTGTCAATTCTGTATAATTGTAGATTCAAATGTCAACCTGCAGCAATGTGTGTAATGCAGGTTGTTCAGCAAACACCTTGGAAGAAAATGTATAAGTTTATGTACAGTAATACATTTTTCTAAGAAAATTGTGAAATAGATCCTTATCAAACCCTATTAACTGATCCAGTGTTATTATTTAAATGTTCACTTTCACAATAGTTGTGGTTTTCTCATTCATACGTTTTTGTTCGTGCATTTAAAAAAATGACCAGCATTCAAGATTAATTTCGTAGAAGCAGACCTATACCCTTTCAACCTGCAGTTCACAATAATCATCTTTTTCTCCATATAAAATAGATTAAGCAAAATGTAGTTTGGCAGTTGCCCGTTCCGCAGTGTTTGTCTCAGAGTTGTGGGGTGATTTGCTGAGTTGGCAGAAAGCAGCACTTTCTAAACTTTTTTCTAGTGCCTTTCATCCAATGTTTTGGTTCCTGGAGGCTTGATGTACCACTGATTCTTTCTGACATGGGATCAGCGTGCATGCGTGGTACGGTGGTCTGTCTGAATCAAGCTAAGATTTAGTAACATTTGGTTAAACTGGAAACCAAAATAAACTTGGGTTGGACTGCTTCAAAACGTATTAATACCAATAAGTATGACCTGACTTTTTACTAATCTTTTTTATGCAAATGAATGGGACAGCTTTACTTTACATAGGCGATTCTGTTGATAATTACAATCTGTCAAAAAAGTTACTGATTACTTTTTTAAAAGTAGCCTGGAAAGAGATGCAGAGGTTCGTGATTAGTTTTAAGATCAGCTTGAAACGGATAAATTAGGAGCCAATTCAAGACATTGAGCGAATCGTTTTGCATGCATAATTCGAACAACGACGGCTATTTCAACAGTCAAAATTCTAATCGCTTTCAAGAGGCAACAAACAAGTGGTCTTTTATTATGGGGCTACTCGAAGTTAAGACAGATGGCACTAGAATTGGGCCGAATTAGAACCAAAAAATTATCAGTTTTAATCTTTTGGCCTATTTTTTCTACTCATAACTTGTGTAATTTGCTTTAAAGTGCATTCCAATTACAGTCCACATAATTGTATTTAATTGCCAGACTGGAATTGCAAGGCCGCTTTGTTACGTAGCCGATTGAGAGCGTTCCTCTGAGTCTGTCTTGTACACCGGTCGTACAGCCCTCAATGCTCTCAGTAAGAACAAGTGTGTTTTATAGTGTCCTGCAGCAGATTTTTAAGTTGATATGTTTCTTTTATTTCAGATGAATAGAACAATTGAGAGGCTTCCCATGGTTTGTTGGCTTCAGTACAGACATAGACAAGAGTCTTTTCTGTTTGAATTGCAGTTGGCTGTACTTGTTCTTAATTTCCCAGGCCAAACCGCTGGAGTTTTCAGCTAGTGTAAAATTCTGAACCTTATATTTGATGCGTGTGTTTAATACGTCTTGTATTGCTATCTGACAGCTTTTATTATGTTTTAGATGCATAGATACACCTCCCACTTCAATGATACAGGTTAGCATTTATGAATTCATTAGATAAACTGATGCTAGCGTGAGACGCTTAAATGAAAATCGTCTGATATGAAGTTTTAACATGTGCAGAACTTCGATCTTAAGATGAAAAAGGAAAAACTAAAAAATCTGTCGCATATTTATGTATCTGCCCTTGTGCTATTTCTTGAATCATGTTTATTTAATAACACCAGATTTTTATGTATTATTACCAAAAAGAAAACTTTTAATCAGAAGGATAGGTTTAACAGATCTGCCATGGTAATTTTAATTTTATACAGTATTCATAAATAATACATTTATTCAATACCTCGCAATCATCTTACCAAACATTGAGCATTTAAATTAAGATTATTTATTTTCCTGATAAGTCTTCTTGAAAGTGTGGGTTTGTGGATAATGTAATGCCGCCCCCCGGAAAACAGAGGTCCCCGGTCTTTAACCGCGAGGGCTTGGTGCGCTCAGCCTTTGCCCTGACTAAAACAGTTTGTCAATGTAAATTCCTCCACACTCTTTCATTTGTGTAGCCTCTGAACCCATTCAATTTTGTCGCCACAGAAAGGTAATAAGTTAGTTAACGTCTATTTAAATTGGACCTTAAAAATACACATATCCTATATCAAATGTTACAATCTTAAATAGGGCCCGTGTTCTTGAAATTTGTTAGAATACATCCATCTATCTATGCATAAGGTACCCAAATGGAAAATCTTGTGTTTTCCAGCAGCACTAGAAAAAAAAAATTCTCAGCGCATCCATCCATCATCCATCCATCCATCCTAACGTCCATCCATAACAGCTCTAGTACAAGATCTCTATGTAGATTATTATTCCTATTATAGATTATTATTGTTTTTGTTGTTGACGTTCTTGTTGCTATTGTTTTCTTGAATCCAACTTTGTTTATAATATGACACATTTCGGCTATACATTAAATTCATACAAGACTAAATGCAAGATTAATTTCGAAAAAGGTTTGCTGAAAAGTTCTTTTAAATTGTTTCTGTGCGTATCATGTGTCGCACACCTATAGTGTCTTAGGTGCTGTATATGTCTAGAGCGTGACGGTTAGCTTCCGCAGTAGTTATTCTCGAGCTGAATAGCATCTTATTCTTGAACTGAGCCGCATCTTCTTTAGATAGTCATTGGAGAAACTTCCAGTTCAAATATAGTGTAAACATCCCCGGTGAGTGGGCGCTTTCACTTGTTAATGACTCAGAAGTGACTTGTGTGCCTGGGTAATCCCCCTAATAAGGCCATACATTTAGCGTTTGCATTTGTGCATTCTTTAAAAATTTCACAAAGCAACCACAACAACAACAGAGGATTCATAAGCTGTGCTCAGTTTTGCTCAAAATCGTTTATTTTGTTGAGGTGACACAATCAGTATATTATCTTAATTATGCTGTCATGCCGGACCACCGTTAGTAATTTGCTCTAAATACATTCCAGTTTTTACACATTCACTGCAAACAAACATGTCCTCATGAGAAATAAACTATTTACATTTTAATGTTTATGCTACAAATGTAACACATTCGGAAGGGACACGAAACAAGGTTTACAAAAATATATATATATATATTTATCGTTCTAAAAATTTCATATTAATTGATGAATATTATTATACATTTCAATTAAAAACGAGCTAGGAAATACATACAAAATATGACAACTGGCAAAACAAGGCACAACAAGGAAGAAACACCAACAAACTTGTTAACACCGACACATTTTACCTTTTAAATAACTTTAAATAAACATTTGTAATTATTGCGAGTTTTTACTTTTGTTAATGGTATCATTTGGCTCTCATATCTTCGTGCTGATGAAACTAGTTCTTGACAGTGTAAACTGTTTTACTATTAAAAACAGCAGCAAAGATGCCACAAATCTCATACCATATTATCCTTTTGTCATCCAGGAAAAGGTTCATTTGATCGTGCTTTCTCGGTTTCATTAAAATTAGCTGTTTCGATCTACAAATGACTGGAATTAGACAGACAAATGGCAATTTGGAAGTAAGATGTGCAGGTGCCAACTGAGGGCTAACACGATAGCAGATGTGAACTTGGTAACTGCGATGCATGGCGTTCGCTTGACAACGGAAGTGATATTTCTTTTGATTTTGCCTCCTTTTACCAACGTCCTGATTTTGTTCTCGTCAGAGTTGTAATATACAAAGCAATATACCTAAACACCCCTGGATGGGCATGAAGGCAACTGGGCAGAGCTCGAGGTGCAGACTCCCCCAGAGGATGTGCTTAAACCAACGGACCGATCGGAGTTCGTGTTTGATGACGGAACTGATGAAGATTTTCTTTCTTTTTGTCTTAGGTGAATTTTGGTGTGCCTCTTCCTCTCGTCGCTCCTGGCGAATTTTCTGCCACAGAAGTCACAGGCAAAGGGTTTCTCGCCGGTATGAGTACGGATGTGCGTGGTGAGGTGGTCACTGCGGCTGAAGTTTCTCATGCAGATCCGGCATTGGAAAGGTTTGTGTCCGGTGTGGATTCTAATGTGCCTAGTGAGCTCATCAGACCGAGAGAATCGCCTGTCGCAACCTTCTGCAGGGCAAGGATACGGCCGTTCATGAACCGGAGTCTTGCTTGGTCTGTTTGGGTATTTCCTCGGTCTGAGTATTGGTCTTAGCGGTAAATTCTGGGGGCTGTAAGCAGTGGGTAGTCTGGGTCCTTCTGAAGTCGGTCCACCTAAGGTAAAATTCCTAATAGTGTTCAGAGGAGTTAATGGTGGTGGCACTCTAAATGACTCCAGAGGACACGAAAAAGGTTTCCTGTCCGGGATAGTAGGCATGTCCCTTTGGCAAGGGGGTTGGAAAAAACCATAGTCGGGGATAATAGGAAATAGACCGCTGTCCGTGGTCGGCTTCGGCGACGAGTAGGACGGCGGGGGGTACGAGATGGGGCAGGTTGAAGTTGACAGAAAAGCAGACGGATCCTGGTAGACCTCCCCGCAGCCAGAATAAGGTGGAGGTGGAGAGTAGATGGGGTCCATGTCGGGAGGATTTTGCGCCATGGTGCAACTCAAGGTGCTGGAAAAGTGGTTTGGTGAAACAGAAGAAGCTGGTGAGGAGGACGCTGAGGAGGGTTGGGTCATGCCGAGGATCCCGGCGCTGACAATGTTAATGACGCCTTCTGGATTCCAGTTACCTGGATACTGGGAATCAATTGAGAACTTTCCCATGTAGGTGAAAGTCTGATTGCGAGGAGCGGAGGGCTGCGAGAAGCTGCTGGAGTAAGACAAATCGAGAGATCGTTTCTCTGTGCTCATGTCCCCACTGATTAAACCATCTGTGAAATGAAACAAGTAAGAAATACTGTTAGTGACAGATCGCAGCAGCGTTCTACCGCGCACGAGGCTGGGGCACTGCTGTATGCGCTTTCATTCTCTACACAGTGATACCCGGGAGTTTTAACTTGTCGACCAGGGATTTATCCCGGAACCCTTCTTAACCATGCTGTTTCCGCCATTAATAAATGACACATTTATGCTTTCGTTCTTGGAGATATTTATATCGATACTTTGACATTACCATAGTTTGCTTTGTTGGCCTAGTAATGAAACTGCATTTGTAGTGTCTGACTGTGATATAGGTACATTAATATGATAGCATATTGATTTAATAAACATGCAAGTTTTACAGCAAGGAAAGCCGTAACAAGTTTTACAACCACTGCTTACCTCCTGAAGCTCCAGTAATATGGTCGTAAGGCCCTCCTAAATCAGCATTAGGAAAAATAGTAACAGAAGCTGGCAATGATGTGGAGATCTCGTCCACTGAATAGATGCTCTCGGAGAGAGGATGTACGAAACCACTTAACGTTACAGGGGTTTTCTCCAGAGTTTTTGCTGTCATCGCTTCGCCTAAAATTAAGCTTCGTATAAGCCGTTAGTGTGAATTTTTTTTTTTTTTTAAACCGGCTAGCTAATTCTGTGAGTATTCTACTTTCTCTGTAACAGAGAATAGCTCAACTCAAATTAGCTGTCATCTAACCTGCTCAGGCACGTTGTAGTGTAAACACACCTTTTTAAGTCTCGCTGTCTGATCTGTTTGGTCAATGACAGATCTTGGTGGGTTGCTTGAGGCACTTTGTATTTATGTGGGAATCTTTGAATGTGCCGTGACATCACTGACTATATAAGGACTGGATGGCAGAAAAAAAAACGTGCTGGGATTGGCCTTCAGCTTTATGACGACACGCAAAAATACTTCTCAATGGAGAACCCTCAAATGACAGCTCCCGGTGATAAGATGTATATTCACGTCGCTCTGTAGTTTTAAGTGTGCGCGATAATAGTACAGAAGTCATTTATATTTTATCGCCGTAAATAAAAACTTACACAGGTAGGCATCTGTCTAACTAAATTATTTTTCACTCACTTTGAGGAAGTCCGGTTTATCTATCTCTCCATAAAAGGTTTTTATCCGGTGAGTAAAAGCACACCCAATTGTACAAATATGGGACCCATTCCGGAACACGAGTGTCGGAAACTAACGAGTCCTGCGACCAGAGAAAAGCCACTAAACTACCATCAGAAAACCACAATCAAATGAGAGACACAATCACGGAATTTTCACCTTTTCTGTGTTAGTGGCGGAAAGTGTGTAAGGCTTATTTGAATGTGTTTTTGGAAACTAGGCTGCGTGTGCTATTTATACAGTAGGAAGTGGAAATTATGTACGGTGATAAAACTCGTTTTCTAAAATGTAGTCTGTGAAAACCATTCTGGATAGCCATTCGATTACTATGTTCTTTTAAAGCATATGTGAACACAAATTAAAATACTCATATGGTTCTAATTTATGCAATATTGCCTTTTGATGCATTAATAATAGCAACAAAAACAAACATAACAACAAACAATAGGGCTCCAGCACTACAGCCACAGCAGTAACAACAATGTATACTAATAATAGTAATAATAATAATAATAATAATAATAATAATAATAATCTGACACGGTCGCCATCCAGTGGTGAGCAGCGGAACTTGATAAGTAGACATGAGAAGATACACTTAGTGGACACTTTTTATGTACATTTGCTCGTCAGCGCGAACGTACTGCTCCCCCAACAAATAGCATGCAGACAGGGTCATGAAGTTCAGTTAGCGTTTGGTTATAGATTACGATGGCTAAGCCGCGTGATCGAAATTATTTTAAACGGGCTGTAATTGTTGGTGACAAACGTGGTGGTTGTGTCATATCAGAAACAGCCACGTTCCTGCTATTTTCACGTACTACAGTGTCTAGGATTAACTGAGAATGGTGTGATAAACAAAAAAACATTCGGCCAGTGTTCTGGGGATTTTGTTGCCGAAAACATCTTGGTCAGGAGAAAGGTCAGAGGAGAATTCTATATAACAGTATTATGCAGAATGGGCATCTCAAAACGAGTCAACCGTCGAAGTGATTCTAGAGACATAAGGGGGACCTACCTGAACACTACCAATTACTGGCCAATGAGCGTATATAGATCTTTTGCTCTATAAGGTTTGCTCCTTGTAGCAAAAATAACATATACCTCATGAATAAGGGGTTTAACGATGATTGACATGTATGGACAGTAGAGGCATACAACGTCAATACAATTGAGGGTATGTAAATTTCATTTGGAGAAATCTACAAGTAACCCGTTTTTCAAATAAAGCATCTTACCATCGCGCTAAAATTAGGTAAACATTTCCATTGCGAGAGGTGATAGAAGCGATGCCTAAAATAAAGCCACATTCAAGTCTTGGGCAGTTAAAATTCCCCCGTGGGTTGAGAAACTTCAGTGTTAATATAAGAGTCGGAGGAGGGGGGGTGAAGGGGGCGGACTATCATTTCCACACATAGTTAAAGATGCAACAGATGACCTATTGGTATGATTATATGTATTAGCATGAGCACTGTAAATCTCTGTACATTTTTATGGGGGAGGTGAAGCAAATATTTGTTTTTGTATTGATTTACGTAGACTGTTATAAAATAAACGGTACAACACTCTGACATCACATCATCAGAAGTTATTTTGTAAGAATTAGTAGCCTCATCCACCTTGGGTGTAATCATTTTAACGTTTAACTTTGACTAAGGACTTTTGTTATAAGTAACATCGATCGACCACGGTAAATACAAAAACTGGATGCGCACCAATCACTTTCAACCCTAATATCTGTCTAATAAACAATACGTATGTGAGACAGAACCTTCTACTGTATCAGAACCTTTGTAGTGTATAACGACTGTGATGACATTCTTCATAGCTGCCATACTTCTGGAACTGACATAACCTCATTACCGGAATATTTACCATAAGAAATATAGCAACACTTGTATTTCACCTGGAACTGTAATAATTACTATAGTAATAATTCAGTGTCATAAACCAAAGATATTATGGATTATAGCCACGTTCACCTACGTCTTCTCTTTTCCTAACCTTCCCTTTCTGTCAATTTATAGTGTTTTTTTCTCCATTGGAATTGGTTTACTTCTTACATTCTGCAAAGAAAACAGCGAGCCTTGGAGATGTAGCCTATCTTTTCTCTTGTTTGCAAATTCCACAATCAGACACAAAACAAGTGTGGGAGAAATGAACAGCTATCAGTTCAGATGTATAACTTTACACTAGAAACTGGTGATGTTGTCTATTTATATTTCACCAAGGGCAGTGATAATGCACGTGGCAGCGAGTTTTCCCTCTTTTCATAAATCAAGGAAAAGTCAATGACTGCTGTCCGCGTGTTCTCCATTCATTAAGCTCAAGCCACGCTGATGCATCGGCTCTTTGGACATGCCTGTCTATAGTATATCATTGCCATTTGGTAAATGCCTGTGAATAAACTAATTCCATTATATTTGAAACGTGTTGAAATGGCGGAAAGATATATACACATCTATTTGTGTGTACCATAATTCTTTTAAAGGTTAACGTCTGTTCTGTGATAAAGAAAGTTTATGCAATGTGGTGTAACTGCAAAGGGCAGTGTTTTCACTTTCTTAAAAGTATTTTGTGAGATCAAGCATTTCACAAAGCTTAACAAGAATAATCATTTCACTAAAGAAATATTATGATGCGAGTTTGCGCAGTAGCAAAGTTATAGAAGGTGACCGATTTTATGGACTTTAATGCGAGTTAAATATAGATACCAGTAATACCTACATTGCCTTCCGGAACTTCCACAATTTTACAATAGCATCTTAATTATCGAGTTGAATTAGAAGAATGCGTCAACTGACTGTGCTTGCTCTCGGTATTCCGACTTCCACAGACAGATGGCAGTCTACTGCATCTGGTACTTAACTCCACAACAATCCATCTAAAGGGATCCTTGACCCGGTTGCGGTGCTGCGGACCGTTACCAGAGACTGATCTTGTTATTTACTTTTCTAGGGTTCAAACACGTTCCGTGCGGAACCCTATTGTTTTAGTCCGTATTTTTCTGTATGATCATTATTATTATTATGGTTCTTCCCTGAAACACAACGCCCAGCCCAGACCGTAAGTCTCAGCAACACCCAATTTGGCCACAAGATGCCTATACCCACCCACTACTCAGGCGCCAAAAATGGGCCCGTTGCCCTTGAAGGGGCTTCCAATGCAATTGTGACATCATAGGTTCTTTAATCAAAATGCTTAAAATCGTTGCTAATTTGCATAATTCCATGGCCAGCCAATTAAAGTTTAGCAGTTTCAGCCCAGTTGTTTGGCAAATATGCAACATTTGCCCAATTTACTTGGCATATTACTTCAAGTATTTTTATCCACTCTGTTCACATTTGGTATCATTGTAATCAGGAGACCCAGTTGGTTAGTAATTATCCCAAAAATGTCATGTATGCCATTTGGCTTGGCACCAGGCCACACGCAAAGTGCTTAAACCCCCCCCCCCCCCCACTGGCCTATAACCGTACTGCATGCTTCAGCCCATTCTAACCAATCCTGCACTACTTATGTCAGCCACCTAATCAACACTATTTGCAATGAAGGTGTATTTGGTCAAAAGATCCAAACATCCTATGCATGACATGTTGCGTAACCACATCCCAAATACCAATGCCCCCCAATAGCCTATGGATGCTTCACTGTTTATGCCAGCACTGCTGCTGGCCACGTTCCAAGTGCCAGTGCCCCACAGCTGCCTATGTCAGAACTGTATGCTACAACCAATGCTACCCATTCCAGCACTGCTTGTCCAATGGCCACTCCCCAAGAGCCTATGTTCCCAACTGCCTATGCCAGCACTACCTACTACTACATGCAAAGTGAACAGTGACAGCATGGACTAACTACACGTTGTTGGAATGGGTATCATGGGATGAAGCAGGCAGTGCTGACACAGGCAGTTGGGAAGTCATAGTACATGGGGTGTGGTTGAAGCAAGCAGTGCTGGATGAGTAGAATGGGTTGAAGTAGGCAGTGTTGGCATAGGCAATTGTTTGACGGTCAAAAGTTGCTTTTGCATTTTGCTTTAGTCCATAGTGTATGGTGTCCCTGTTGGCATGTATGCTTGAACCCGCTCATAACCGCTTGTTTTTATATTATAGTTGTTCAGCTGCCACCAATAATTAATATGTACAAAATACACAGGGTAGCTATGAGCTGTTTTGTCATGTTGATGTGGGCAAATAGGATAAAATAACATGTGTTTTTGTATCAACAATAATTTCAGTATAATACCAATACTAAAGGTTACGGGTAAAAGAAAAGTTAGCTGGATTTTTTTGCCCCATGACATGCAGGCACTTGCTTATGGGACTGGAAATTGGAACGTTGTGGTATTAGTAGGTTCACCCAGATATGAGTCATCCAGGTAACTCTAGATGAGAAAATTTGGCGTACTAGCTTTCCCTGAGTGTGGGTGGTCAACTTTGGGGTCTTTTCACAGTCTTTTTTTTTTCAGACGAAATAGTAAAGCATAGTCTTCATTCATAATGCCATGTATTACTTCATTAATATCGAGCACAAATAAATATTCTTTATCTCTGTATTCTGTAATCTCTGTTGTGGGGTGTTGAAACAATTGTGGGAAACTCTAGGGCTGGAAATAGCAAATAAACGGGAAAAGATTTCACTGGCACAGAATTTCAGTGTTACTGAATATGTCAGGCTGAATACGAATTGAATACGGATGAATATACAGTAGAACATAATGCAAAGTAATACTCAGACCTGCATATGTCATGTTATTGACTGCGAAACTGCAACTGTAATTGCAAGAAAAAGAAAGTTTTTGTTTCAATACTTTCTTAAGTGTTCTATCGCAATTAAGGTGTATAAGCTGATAGTTGATGTCAGTTGGGTTAATGTCATTCTAGTGTGTGTGTATATGTGAGTCTAGAATGCACGCCTACATTCACTGTGTGGCCGTCTGTATAAGCCTCCATTTTCCAAACTACAGCTATTAATACACAGCATCGGCTTTTGGTCCAGGCTGACAACAGACACTTGTTCATGTCATCGCTTTCACAATCACTGCTGCTCTTTCACAGTATGAATGCTATCCCCTGTGCTTTGGTAAATGGAAATTTCTCTTTCATCAATGCATTTTGCTAACTTTAAAGATGTTGCAAAATGAAGGCAAGGATTATTTCTCTAAAAGCTCCAAGTTAAGAAAAAAGTACACTGAAAAAAATCAAAGTGCTCTGTCACAAATATTTTTGCTTTTATAAACTATGAACGTTAGAATTTTTAAGTGTCTATAAATGTTTACATACCTACATTTTTCAGCCTCTCTCTCCCAGTATTTGAGAGAATTAGGCTTTTCAAGTATGGTCTCAAATATAATGATTTTGCCACATCAAAAATACTTTGTTTGCCTATTGTATTAAATTGTCTGGGTTCTTCTTGGGTGTATGGAGTGTGTCAATCATTTAACAGGAATCCAAGACCTAGAAATTTAGCTATTACCTACAGTACCCAGCATTTTTTTTTTTCAAAATCACAGAATGACCTCATGACCCAGACATCACTTCCTGCACTGTGCAACCACAGATAATTTCATCATAATCTCTACCCACAGAGGTTACTTGCCTCCAGGTGTTCTTGCCAAGCCAAAGGATTTGACCATGATCTTTTTGCACATCTATGTATGAAACTTTTCTGTATATCATGGATAAATACGTTTTTGTTTGTTTACTTGCTTGCTTGCCTCTTTCAGAAGTGTCTAGTTTTTAGGGACTCTGAAATCAGACCTGAGAATAGATGTTGGCTTGATAAAGAAAACAACAACAGGACCAGCAAAGTGAGGTACGGCTCCCAAACTCCCTCACAACTGTATAATGATGGTAACAACCTGAGTAAATGAAAGTGGAAAGGATCAGTCACCTCCGGCCATTTTCACGTGATCAAGGTGTGAATTCAGCGTACACCCTGGGGGAAAACCTCCTCTTCTTATTGAAATCCCACCCCCCCACTCTGAGGCCTCGGCACCTATCCTCTTTCTGTGACTATCATTTAGCAAGAGATGTATATTACTCTTTAAAGAAAGTACCAGCAACAACAACACCAATAAGTACAATGGAATAAGAGATTAAAAGATAAGCCACAGTGAAAGGCCCTGCCTGGATAATGAGTGAAGCGGTGTCTGGCAAATCAGCATGATGTTCGATTGGGCAATGGAGATGGCCAGCACATTTACATCTCTCTGAGTCGCCTGTGAACGGAGACCCTGTGTCCATCAGGCAATGGCCTCCCCCTCCCAGCATGAATAAATATCAGCAGGCGTTTATGTGACAGGCCCATGACAGAGCAGCCATGGCCATGTTGATTACAGGGACGTGTTAGGTACCGATAATGGGGGTGGGGGGGGGGTTTAAACAGTTTCCCAGAGCCTGAATGCCCATAATGAGGAAGAGGTAATGAACCCACTCCTTTTACAAGCAGTATTAATTGTGATCCTGTCTCGCAAGACAGCAGCCGTAGGTAATTTGACTGCTCCGCAAAGCAATCAAATTATCATGAAATTTCTTTTCAAAATGTAAATTGTCCTGCTTTACGAGTTATAACAAACTTCTTCAGGTTCTGACATGTGAAAAATCTCTGAGTAAATTTAATTCTGGGATTCTTGGACATGTACAGTACACGTGTAGAGGCTCTATGAGTCGATTAATTAAATAAAATTTGTGTGGAAGTGTTTTTGAAAGTCTAATTATGTGCACATTTAATCGCGCACTAATCCTATGTTTACAATAAATCTGTATTGTCATTAGAATGCATTGTAGTAACAGCAATTATATCTATTTGGTATTATTTTTTAATGAGAATATTCTGTTGATGAGTGCTGTGCATCATAAATTAGCGGCTGCTAACTGGATAAACGTCAAGTTTAGCGTTAGATGGCGTGGAGCCTCTTGAGATGTCACTTCAGTGAACACAAGAACAGTGAGGTGAGACTGGAACAGAGAAGCTAATGTTAAAGAACTATGGAGGAATCGCATCACTGAATGTTTCACATTGCTGAAAATTTCTGCGTCCTCCCCTGCAAATGAAATAAGGAAGCCATTCGAAATGCTCTTGTCTTTTGTTTGCACGCCCACAGGCCCAAAAATGTTTGCACGCTGTGCAAAAGCGGCTCCCTCGGCAGATGGGCCACGTCCTGCCCAGTGCCCGTTGGCCGGGGCTGGTGGGTCGTCCCCACTGAGACCGCTTGGCCCCTCTGCACATGCGCCCACACACGGCCGGCTGCTGAATTCAGGACCTTTTTTGTCCGCGTGCGCCCGATGTCACCCAGGGCCACCCGGTCGATGCACATGACGATTAATCAGGGGACCTTTTCCCGAAACCGCCGGCCATTGTTTATTTTGCGCTCATTGCAGTGCTGCTAGTCAAAGTGGTTTGAAATTATTCAGAATATCAGAAATTAAATATGGCGCAACTTAGCTTTCAGCTGTGTTATCTCTAGAGTTGTTGGTTCTGTTCCCGGATTCCCTGCAAATGACTGTTAAACAATTTTTAAATGGTCATCCAGCTTGGTGTATTGTGCGATGATTTTAAAATTTCCTGGATTATCTTTATCACTTAACAAAGTGGGAACTTTATATAGCCATACATTTCGCTTGTCAAATCCCACGTATCATCTGACAAGAGCTAACCGATATAGCTAGAACCCGGTTCCCACGTACATCTGTCGAAGGCCGTTGCCTTTCAAGTCGTTAAGTAATGAGGTGGTCTTTTTCAATTGAACAATCCTGATGTGCACAAAAGGGGGGGTGGGGGGTGTAAAAATGCAATGGGAAAGGAACGCCAAGGCATATCATTTAAAGAGCCTGGTCAGGCCTGTGGCATCAGCACATAAAGCGACCTGTCAAGATCCGCCCACAAAATTCAGATGATGCCACAGGGCAGTGAATGGACACTAACCTGCCCTGATGGTGGGTGGGGTCACAAAAACACCCAGCAGGAGACTCTTTACAACTGCAGTCGCTTTGTCATTTTTTTTTCTTTGTGATGTCTTTGGATGTTTTCAGTAACGTTCAAAAAGACCAAAAAAAAAAAAATTACTGTGCCATGAAAATATGATGGCATCTAAATGTGCACTCTGACAGAGTAAAATGTTATATTTGGATTTAATCTGTTATTGAAATCACCAATGTTAATAGTAAACACGTGACATGCTAACTGATTGATCAATGGAGCTGGCACAAATATAATGAAACCAATGCAGTTTCAAATAAGCTCAAATAAAAAATATTTAAAAACCATATAATTTTTGTGTTTCATTATCAAACAATTCCAAAAATGAGAATTTCAAGAATAGAAGATCAAGCTAACATAATTATGTTTATAGGTACATAAGCAGGATGCACATGCTCTAATTTAAACACTTTTTTTCCTTCGCTTCCTGTCAAAACAGTCCCTGCAGCAGTAATGCCAGAACTAATATGACTATCATTTCCTAGGATTCTGATTGCCAACTCAGATCATAACAAATTGTACATTTGATTGATTGCAAAGGGATAGTATTTTAGTCTCCCAAAATTACACACACGATAACTGGATAGAAAGTAACCGCACGCTGAAATCGGACACCGTCTCGCGACACAGGAAAATTCAGATAATATATTTCAATTATGACACATTAGGCTTCTCACAAAGAGGCTCTCTGGAGGAGAGCTTGGCACTTGGAGCGGCAGGCAGCATTGGGATCGGCATGCAGTTCTGCTGGGAGCGGGCGGGCGGCGACTGTGCGTGCTGCGTACTCACGGTGCAAGAGGGCGGGCGAACCTCAGCGGCCTCAAAGTTGGCTTCTCCTGCAATGCGGTGGGACTCTGGCAGCTGCAGACCTGCAGAGAGATACTCCAGGGATGGTCAGGACCTCCACATCTGATAATCCCCCCGCAAGGCGATAATCTACATCCTAGTGCCCAGAAAGGATGGGTTATATGAGGATTTTTTTCCCCCCCTAAAAGGGTGACTCACAGGAAAAACAGCAAGCCATAAAAAAGACAATGGACCACCTCCCCCTCAAACTCCAGGGGCAATACGTCTTGACATTGAAATTGTCATGGTAATCAACTGGATTGAAAGTCAGAGGGCCAGGATGATAGAAAATGACCCTTTGATAGGGTGCGCCGTAGGTGTGGGTGTCATTCACCCGCTGCGCTTATGCCGTGGACTGCTGCTCCCGCCAGCATCCAGTGCTGCAGCCTGGGGAGGCACCATGCAAGCCCACATGCGACATCCATGCCTTGTTTAGTATCCCACAGACGCATCATGATCGCAGCAGACACCGAAAGCATGTCAGTTACCATGATGCACTGTGTTTTTTTATAGTCTCATACTGTCGGTAACAGCTTTAAGCTTTTCCCCAGTTTTGCAGCCGAACAATATTTTGCATTTGCAGACAAAAAGTATGCGACTCTCTGACAAACAGGACCTTCACAATGCTGCCATTCGTGGCAATGCTGTTCAGTCCCGCCCAGAGAGCAGGTGGTCTTGCGACAACGTGAATTGTTAGAATTGCCATTTGTCGTGGTGCCTTGTTTAACAAAAATGACCCGCGTGCAAACTGCCTGAGTTTGCCTAACAAAAGACATAAAGTACAGTGGCTATATGGCAGCGTGTTTCTTTAACTCAGCAGAACAAGGAAAAATGCCCCGGAAGATGATAACGATGCCCTCTGTGAGGCTTTGCATCAAACACATAGATGTACATATCTATGTTCTCCCGCAATGGCATGGCAAAGAGTCCATAAATATTTCACTCAGAATCTACCCTGTCACACAATTGTCTTCTCACACCCCACCCCAATTTGATGGGAAATTCCACTAAAATTTGATAAATTCTTGTGTTGTTTGTTAAGAATAAGTATCTACACCAAAAATTGCTTTTCCTTTGCTTTCATTAGTATTTCGCTTTGCTCAGGACAGCTCAGAGCCAACATTAGCATTTCTTGTTAATGAGTTTCGCTATCAGCAACATTACCCTTTCCCTCATCTCTGGATTTTTAAATCATTGAATTAAAAAATGTGGAGGAGGGACAATCATTTAATAACAGTGTCAAATTTCAGAAGTCATATTTACTAAAATGTTCCCCTCCCACAGCAATCAGAAATAAGAGCAATGGATAGATATGCTGACATTGTAACAAGACTTATGATTGGCTGAGTTAATTATACACCGTACAAATTCCCAAAAGAAATAATTAAAGAAATGTCTCATGGTGACATCAGAGACTGATTTTTGTGCCTCTAAGACCACAGAAGGTCCTTAATGGAATGATCTGCATGCAAGGCAATAGTATTACAATTGTTTTATTATTAGAATTATGCAGGGGCACGAGTTAAAGCACAAAATGATGTGTGCATTCAGCATAGAAACACTTTTGCCTATTAAATGTTGATCTTCCTAATACAGCACTATAAATATATGAAGATGCTGTAGTTACTGTTTCCTCAGTGGATGTAATTGTCCAGCATGGTCCAAAAGTCACTGTTATTTGTTCCTTTCATCAGTGGAAAAACCCTTCTCCTATTAAGGCGACTTGACTGATGGTAATAAAGGTCACTTGATCATTTCGAACAGAAAAAGCAGCTGTGAGTTCAGAAGGGACTGGCTGCGGGGGTGTGCGAGAGAGGACACCTTACCTCAATCCTTTAAGATGGCTTCTACTCGTTGGATAAAGCTTGTGGCGACTTGTATGAACAATGCCTCCCTTTCGTTGTTCAGGTGAAGATTGTGCATCCAATAGCTAGAGCAATGCTCAAATAGGCCTGTTGACAACTGCCACACACTTGCAGTTTCTGCCCCGTTTGGCTCCTACTGGCCCCAAGCACATTGCTAGTTGGATGGTGTTTGGGCAAAGTGCCACTGGTACTGAGGCGACCAGCACCATGTCAAATTATCTCCCGCCATTTCCCTCATTAGAGCGTGCCCTGCTCTGCCATTGACATTTGACTTTTCTATTATCCTAGAAAGCCATTAGCGCTAATGTTCTGTTACGCACTGAAGATACAAAACATCTCTTCTTTCGTGTGCTTGAGTAATGGTCAGCATATCATAAATAATCATTTAGTGTAAGTAATGCCTCTTAGACAGCAACCGGTCTGGTTGGGGGACGGTATGATGAGACTAGGTTAGGCTTTAGCTAGTTGGAGGGACAGCTCTGGGCTGAAACTTTTCACACTCCTGAGCATGTCCACTCTATGCGGTTTCTTTCATTGAAGGAATTATAGCTTCACCTAACTGTCAAATTATTAGGACTCAAAGTGAGAGCATGTTTGCGCTTCGTGCTAAAGTAGTAAACCAGTCTCTCTATGTATATTCCTATATTCTATATTCTTTGTGCATATTTTGGCAACATTCTCACTTGTAATACATACAGAGTCTTTATAAGTGGTAGAAGATGTTATGGGTTCTCTAGAAACTTCTAAAGCTTCATGCATTGTATAATAATAATATACTGTACATTAACTTGCAAGTTGTGGAATGGAGATCTCTCCAGGTAAAAATAAAAGAACAGGACAGCAGGATTGCCAAAAGCTAATGACTCTATATAACACAACAGCAAACATGAAAAGGGTTCGGCACCAAGGGCTCAAAAAAAAAAAAAACAGTGCAGCATGGGGGATGTAGTATTTAAGGGTGCTATATTAACACACATAACATGCCGAAATATTCCGTTACAGAGAGCTCCACAGATGCCTACGGCAGCTTTTCGGTAATCCACAAAATGGCATTACAGAAAATTTGTTTCGACTCGGTAGTACTATGGCCTCATGCTGTTGTAGTTCGTGATGGACTGGCATTCCTGTCAAATAGGAACCCCGCCTAGTGTCCTGAGTTTCCTGAGATGGGCTCCCGATTCATTCCTCTACTGTAAAACTTAGCGATGTATAGATTAATGTATGTATGTATGTATGTATGTATGTATGCATTTATCTGGGTATGCAGGTAGGTAGGTTGATAGGTCTATGGTCAGAACCAACAATCTAGAGTAGGTACAACAGAATATCCTAAAACACATCTCAATAATATATTATAGATACGTTTACCAAAATAAATAACTTTTAAAATATCAATATATTCATCCAGAATCCAATTACTTCTCCACTATAGTGTCATAGTGGGCCTGGAGCCTATCCCAATAAACACAAGACACAAGGCTGGGGACACCAGTCAGAATAACCAGGCATGGACCAGTAGCCATACTGGGAGATCAGACAGCCGAGCCTTGTAAGGTATACAGAGAATGCAGAATGTTAAAGGAAAGAAATAGTCTACGTCAATCCACATTAACTTGATTAAATCTGAGACATTAGGAGTAAATATCAGTGCAGGTTATAGAATACATACATTATAGTTCCATTGGAGTGCCCTCTTAAACAGAGAGAAATTAGACAGCACACGTGTCATGTTCTTTGCAAAACAAATTTATGCAGAAGAACATTAAGCAAATGGTATCATTAAAGTCTTTAATCTTCACCTGACGAGAGTTCAGAATGATTACGTATCGAAGTGTGGCGAGGCCTCGAAGGACGGTCTACATGTCAGGCTAAAGCAACAAATGACGGGAGTAAATTGTTCTTTAATTTAATGGTGGTCGTTGGGAAACATGGGACCTTGTTAAAGTCTTTGTTTTGCCTGGGCCTCAGTCAAAGTTTACTCGTTAAAGTGCTTAATCAATCATCTTTGACATGGTCAGAAACAAATTGTGTGCATCAAGGCTATTAGGTTTTATGAACCAACAGTTTTAAAATATTGAGGAGGAAACTGGGGTCATTAAGGTGTCCTCTCGATCCTAATGTTTATCTCCGTTTAATGGGATCTGCTCTTGGACCTCAAGAAGCAGCTGCAGGTATACTTTAGACAGTTACCCAATGCTTACTCGTCCCCAACGCCGGTACTGTGACAGGACCACAGAAACACGTTTGTTATGTTTAGACAAACCTCCACACGCCAGGCTTTAACAGAGCCTCTCTGTTGTCTCTCCAGGGACCTATTAAACACACCGGGCATTAAATCCACTGCCTATTCTCCACCAGCACGGCTACGCTAATCACCTCACCACTCTTAGCATGGAGATCTGGGAGCAGAATATCTGACACCATGTGGGAAACACGCAGGTAAGCAATGTTCTTTCATAGTGGCTTTGTCATGCAGATTAACCCCTCCCTGTCGTCTTGAAGCCCTCCTTCTGATCCTCGTCGGCCCAGGGTTCGAATACTGCGGCTTTTTCAGAAGCGGACATGCAGGTGGTTGGTGTGACAGAGTGGGATGCAGAGGACAGGAGGAGATGGAGACGGTTGATCCGCTGTGGCGACTCCTGACGGGAGCAGCCGAAAGAAAATGATAATGAAGAAACTTGGTGAAATGGATAAGATACTTTTACTGCTTGGAGTTTGTTTAATGACATATTGTAAGAAAATGGGGTGGCTTTCTGTGTCACAATGACCAGAATTAATTTAAAAGCTGAATAATCTACCAGAGCAGAATCATTTACTGCTGCACTCTGTAAATTGCATAACTACTGTACATACCTGTGAACATCTATATCTAAAATGTAATTCTTAGAGCTGTCCTTTTTGTATTATGTTTAAGTTGTTACATGTCAATCAATTAATTAATTAATTAATACAAAATTAACATTGTTTACTCCAATCAAGAAAAATTGCATGGACTATTTGACCCTGAATCAAAGTAGTTAAATCTTAGGGAGTTCTGATAGAACAGATGTAAAACTGTCATCAATTCAAGATAATGAGCTGCAAAGACATTTCTGTAGTTTTGCTCCAAAGAGAACAGAGTGTGAAGTCAGTCTTCTCAAGCCTAGTCCTGCCTGATCCAGCCTGACTAACCCAGCCCAGCCCAGCCCAGCCCAGCCCAGCCTGGTACTCTGGCAGCTGCTGCTTCTCCAGGCCGTCTCTGCTAACAGGTCAGGTGACTGTCTCCAATTTCGCCACCTCAGCTGACCCCACCCCCCAAAGTAGAATGCGCAGCGGTGGGAGAGAACGCACAGACACGGTTACCACGACCACCGAGTGGCCAGGAGACATCGAGACCCTCTGGAAATATAAAAGGTGACCACACGGGGCTGCTCATATCTCACTATCACAGAGAGGCGCGCACACACACACACACACGCACACACACGCACACACACAGGGCAGTCCTGAGAAGGATAGCCAAGAAAACAGCTGCAAATAAAACCAGTCCTGCTTAAGCACCATGTGACAGTGACGCAATGCTGGGACTATTACAGGCTGTGACAGACGGACCGTATGGCACCGTCGGTTACCCAGCGCCTCGGACGACGCTCAGAAACAAAAGACGTGGCTGACGGTTTCCCCAGGAGCATGTACCTCGCCATCTGAGAATACTTAATAAATAAATAAATGAATACACCGACCAATTAGTCAGAATGAGGAACGGGATGACTTCAATTCCCGTTAACAGTCGCCTGTCAAACATTAACTTCCTATGCCCAAACAAAACAGAGCAGGACACCTAATTAACACACAAAATGAAACGAATAGGGGTGGCTGCTGGGAAGTAGTGGGCATGGCAACCATGCTTCCCGACATGAGTGGGCATGGCCAAGGTGGGGACAGAGAGAGCAGTTTGTCTTCACCAGCTGACTATCACCAATATTGGGGTGGCATCTCAATTTCAGTTATCAGGAAGACAGGCTGGACTTCATGAACAGGTAGGACTCTACAGTGTTTTCCAGATTTATGGAGGGAGGGGGGGGATTTCTCCCAGTTGTAGATATGAGCAAAACACTTAAACTGAACTGAGTTAGCAAACCATCCAACTGGAAAACTGCATCAACAGCTAAACTGTACAACACTCACTACACAAAAATGTCCAATAAAGCGACTGAAGTACAATACACAACAACAGATTTAATTCCACACTGGACACCACAGGATCAAAATGGTCTACTGTGCAATGCAAGCATTTAACAGCTGCCATAATGGACAGGAAAATGCCAAATGTTAAAGGGCAAAGCTCAAACATTTCCCAGGGATAAAGAAAATAAAAACCACTACCAGCTGGACAAAAGGAAGCCCGATCACAGCAAAATATCCCCTCCCAACACTGTCCCAGCGATCTGTCTCAGAAGCGGCTTTAACTACAAAAAAAAACAAAAAAAAAAAACTGAGGAGACGGAAATGACTACATTTTGAAGTACAACTGCAAAAAAAAAAAAAAAAGTCAAAACCCTCTGCTTCTGTGGTAACGAAAAGTCAAGTGTGACTGACAGCAGGGAAAGGTGAGAAATATGGTTTTCGTCCTGAAAAAATGTACAAAAAAAAATAAATTCTGCAGTTTCTCTGACTGACATCCAAGTCTAGGCTGTCTGCCTGCTACAGGACGGTGGACAGCCATGGCTACAGAAGACTGTTAGAGCTCAGTCAAACCCAAATTTGTCCCCATGGCCCTTGAGCACGAATGAGACGACGGTCCCCCAAAAAGGAGACTTGGTGGACAAACGACGATGGCGTCAGTGAGCCAGGCGCCGAACAAGAAGCTCCCGCAGACTTCCACAGGGCATCTCCGAGGAGCGATGCCACGGATGACGGCTGCGGACCGGATTACGTCCACACAGTGACGCTGGCAAACGTACACACCACAGGGTCTGTGTGCCAACTCTCTGAAGCACAGTACAGCTACAACATACCCCGGGTTTAAATATTACAAATACATACATATAAAAATAACTGCAAGAGATCAATTTGGTGGCGATTTTTGGTTAAGTAATCCACGTACTTCAACGGTACATACATCCAACCCCCCCATACATGGTTTAAAGTAGTTACAATAGTAATAGAAGACAGTCTTACTGGGTAAACGACTTAACAATACAGAAATGTCAAGTTTTTTCCCGCAGGACGATTCGGGGCTATTATTCACGCCAGAGAATTCGGTCGTAGGCCAGACATACGAACATTACGCCCCTCAAGCGGGTCGACCGGCTACGGGACCGACCGAGCGTCCCTTCAGGCGCCGAATCGTGCCGTAGCTTCCACTAAACCCGCTCCAAACCACTTCACAAACCGTTTAACATGCCTATAACACGGGGTTTTACACTACCCAGTTATCTAAAACGCAACTAAATAATCTGCTCCATTAACCTTAATGACACAAACGGGGGCGCTTACTGAAATTCCCATTTAATTTATGGGACTCCTGTGCGAGTCACTCAAGGGGACCGCCGCCAATTTCTCGCACACTGCACGCAATTTTGCGGCAGCACCCCGCATGCCTCGTACCGCCTAGCTGGCCCCTTCAGGTTGATATTTTATTAATTCCGTTAAAACGCAACGCTGTACATGTCATAAAAAACGCACAGCGAGTGTTCCAATGCTGCGCGCAAACACACACACACACACACACACACACACACACACACACACACAGAACTTTGATAACTTTGAAGGAGATTTATAATCATCAGGGTCACCTATACTGTAGACCCTGCGTGTTTCTGCGGCTCGGTCGCCGGGTCGCACTGGGCGTGTGCGCCTGTCATCCCGCACCGCACGTCTTGCTGTAGGGCGTTTGTCCACATTTCCATTTCCATTTGCCATCTACACACTGCCGGCCGTGGGGTGTGCAGACACCGCCTGTAACATAAGGCATCCCTCGGCCGAGACTCCGTATTTAAACAATGTATCCGTCGCCCTTCGAATAGATACTTTGTTAATCGCTTCATTACTACCCCTTTAAAGATACACTTTAGATTTCTATACATTGTTTCATTGCAAATCATCCCATGACACCCACAGACGTAAGATTCAGAGTACATTTCGCTATTTAACAAAAGCACGGCGGCAAGTATGAGTCCCGAGTGCTGAGGCTACATTACTGTACTTACATCCTTTCTCCGGAAACCAGCAAGCGGCTTTCCACCATCATATCGGGTAGAAAATCCAGGTTGTAAGACGGAGTCATGTCTCCAGGTCCCCCTGGTGCACGGCACTGCGGACTGGCTGGCTGCTACGTGCGATCGGCGCCGTCTTTGGCCGCAAGACGGAGGGGGACAGGTGCAGGGAGACCTCCCCAAGGCGGCAGCCAGAGACCGGGCAGCTGTCACATTCTCCTCTTCCCTCTCTCCCCCCTCCTCCTCCTCCCTTCGTTCTTCCTCCCCTGATCCTGCACGGAAATCCCTGCCGCCGGAGCACCAGGTGCCGTGGTTGGGAAGCGCGGCTCCCCGGTGCTGCAGTCGCAGTTTAAACCGTGTGTCCCACCCGACCCTGCCCCGCTTTGTCAATCTACAGTTTGGACCATTTAACACTGACGTCACATACAAAGGCAATGATAGGGGTGGGAGAGCAGGGCATGGTGGAGAGCGCTTGACTGCTGCTGCTAAATATTAAATATTCAGAAATGATAACGTCGATTCTTGTCTGGATCACCGTATTAAAGGGTCTAAATGTTCGTCTTGGCGTGTTGTGTTACATTTTGACGAGGGTGTTGGAATTCATCCAAACATGTGCAAAATCACAGCCCCCCGTCAGCCCCCCGAGTCACATGTAAATTAAAAAAATATGGACTCATTTTTTTTTTGTTCCGCCTCATCGACCGACATTATCCCGTTGAAAAGAACCGGGCTGGATAAAAGGCGCACCGACGGCGTCTCTGGGGTATTCCCGGCCGGCCGGCCGGCCCACCGGGACCTGAAAAGAACCCCGTCTTCTTCGGCGGTACGAAATTGGGTCAGAGACAAGCGACACAAAAGTACTTATGCGGGCGTTCGGAGAGTGCTTTGGTGTCGTCCCCACATTACATAGGAGGGTAAGAAGCAGGGTAATTATCAAAGGCAATCTCATCCGTTTCAACTCCCAGACTAACACCATGTGTGTACAAGGCGGCTTCTTAAAAATACATAAATTAACATCGATAGTGAAGCAGGTGAAACAAAGATGCAGCCACCAGCCTCGACCTCACGCTGTACGTTAACCGTATATTCCCGCCCGCAGCTACAGAACCAGCCTCAGATACAAATCTGAGCTACCGGGATACAGGCAACAGCGCAAAAGCAAACTGTTCCCGGGGATGCTGTTCATGTGAATGAATGACTAAACTCATCCACTAAACTCCCATAATACATTGCGATCTGACCCCCCCCCCCCGACTTGCATCCAGTCACAGTAGGCCGTCTTTTTGGCAGGCAGGTGCTGGTATGACTGCCGAGCCAGAGGGCTGAGTCCATTTTTAATCAGTATCCTCTGTGTGTCTCATTCATTAGGAAGAGCTTCTCTGTCTCCCTCTCCATTTCTCTCCTGCTCCCTCACTTCCCTCGCTTTATCTTTTCTCTCCCTCCTTTCTTTCTCTTCTCCCAATCCCTTCATTAAAACAGGACTCCGGAGACACCGTTGGCTGCCTTTCATTTTCATATCTGTCTGAGAGCTGCGGTTCCTCTGCGATTCTGCTGCTCCCGGTAGACCACAGTGAATAGGCCTGGAAGCGTGATTCTGGACCGGCTCCCCGGCGTTCCCATTCTGCCCAGTCCCGGATGCCTGCTCGTCTCACCGAAGAACAGCCACTCAGGAGCTGTCACTACTCCGCTGCGCGTCTCGTAATTAACCTCCTCCATTGGGCTAATTGGTATCGATTCATCCAATGGTTTCCTGAACCCAGGACAGGTCTTAGCGAGAGTGTCACTTTGGGAACAGCGTGAAACCAGCACAAGAGCGGCATGAGCGAGAAATGGGCCATCTTCCCTCTTCTCCGGAGGCTGGGAAGCTTTGGAGTAGATTGGCACTGCCAGCTAAGGGCAGAGACTCCCCAGGAGCACACACCCCTGCACTGAATTGTAAATAATCCACGTAGCTATAAACAACTCTAGCACTCTTGTGAACAGCCATATCTCTCTCTCACTCACACACACACACACACACACACACACACACACACACACACACATTCCTATTCCTGTTACCATCTCTGGCCCACAGCTGATTGAATCTCTCCCTATAAGCTGTAGATGTATTTTTTTGATCAGGCAAATCTAGGGGCACAAAAAAGAAGAAAAAAAAAATGCTTAAAACATCTCTAGCTATGAATTCACAAAAGAGCTCTTGGAGACCTCATCAGCCGTTTCAGACGTTATCCTAACTGTTTAATAGAGAAAACCAATAGGATTCCTATTTAAAGCCCTAGCCAGTATTCTAATGTGTGTAAATCTAAAAGCCAGTTTGTACTTAACACACAACAGTTAGCTACTGCCACATACTGCTGAGAATATAAAGCCTAAGCTTTCACAGGACATATGTATGGGTACTCGGCTAATTAAAACATTATAACCACTTTGAATACGGAGGATAAGGAGGAGGCAGCAGGGTGACAGGACAGAAGAGCTGACAGAGCTACAGTCTGGCTCATTTTCAAGGCACACAAGGCTGCCCTGCCCAAAACTCACTGCCAAGTAGGCACTCCAACCTGGCACTGAGCTCGTGTCATTTATTCACTGAGCTCCCCCCAGTTCTCTTACACCTTCCTCAGTACAACATGGGTCCAGCCATCTGAAGTAATCCCCTCTGACAGGCCATGCTCTGGCGGGTGGGGGAGGGGTTCATGGAGCCAAGGCATGATGCCAGCTGGGAGTTTCTGCCAGGCACGTGGACAGGGATAGGGCATCACACACGGCCTATCGGACTCCCCATCTCAGGCATAGGGTGTTAGGCCTTCAACAGGATGTACTGTACATTTGTTTGATGGAGGTTTATGGACAGAGACCAATCAACTGTGTCTCAGCCACAAAACAACCGCAAGCAACACTTACAACCAGCAAGGCTGGTCCTGACGGATTCCAAACAGATGCTAGTCCACAGCATATAGAAACACCTTCTAAAAGCAAAATGGAGTAATCTCGTTTCACATGTGCTCCTAGCCAAACAGACTTGATATGAAAGTGAAAGTTTGAGTGGAACTTTTTAGAGCGGTTGAGAGCAACCCAGGAGACGTCTCCATAAACAGTCCCCCGTTCTCCATCTGCTCCGCCTTTGTAGTCTGCTCCGCATCGCTCGACTGACCCGCTTTCTGGTGCCTCAAGCTCACTTCATTCTAAAAGTGTTTAAAATGATTTCTGAAGCCACAAACAAGCTGGGACGACATTGTGTGCATTTCAGCTTGTGTGTTGTGCACAAACAGAGATCCCAGTACTTAAATAAACAAACAGAGAGAAGATGGTAACCTGGACTGGGCTGCGAACTCGGGACGATTCTGGTTTGGGCAACAAAGTTGCCTTGGCGATCTGCTGCTTTTGCGTTTAAACGAAATGACCTAGATAGTCTGTGTGTGCGCTCTCTGCATCGCTAACATGGTCTGACAGTTAAAGGTCAGTGCTCATTGGTTAAGGCACCCAAGGAGGTCGCTGTCGCCACGGTAACCCCTCAAGCTGGATGCCAAGCCGCGCAAGCTGATGTGTGGGGTGAAGTCTGGGCATTTTGCACAGGGGCAGGGCGGTGCATGTGGTGGGAGGAGCTGTTAGGACAGTTAATGAAAAGTATAACTAACTCACAGATTATTAAATGCCCTTCACCGTAGCTCAGGTCTGGTAAACTCCATTTTCCAATTCATTCTGCAGCTTTACTGGAAAAGGGGAGAGACAGACATGGACAGAGTGAGAGTGTGTGTGTGTGTGTGTGTGTGTGTGTGTGTGTGTGTGTGTGTGTGTGATCCCCTATCACATTACAGGAGGGGCAAATTAGGGGTGCATGTGTGAGAGTTGTCTGCTGAGAATAGGGTTTAACAGGAGTGGAGGTGGCCTGGGGGGGGCTCACAGCCACCTATGCCCACCGTTGCTGGGGAGTCAGTGCACCCATTCACCAGGGCTGACAGTCTGGTGTCTCCTATCCATTTCAAGGTGCTTCTCTGTTCCAACCTGCTCGTTACAGGTTAGAAGCCTAGAAGAAAAGGCTGTTTCTCACCATCTCTCCCAGCTTTTTCCATTTCTTTCAGGAAGAACCCGTCATACCCCAAATAAAATGATTGAAGTCTCTCAGATGAGGAAGTGCTCCTGGTGTAGGCACCATGAAAGACACAAGACATCCATTAGTTACAGGGATAGTGGAGGGGTGCAAGCTGCAGTTGCTAACAGCATGACAAATGGTAAAATTCTGCTAGGGGTTATCTAGCATATCCTTAACCGGCCTAGCCTGTAAGAAAAACAACCCACTTCAGTAGTCAGGAGGTTTCTCAGAGCCGAGATTGACAGAGACGTTCATTGAGCACCTCATAGTTTACATGGAGAAAGAAAGCAGCCAAAGACAGGTGGAGTCCTGGTGAAATCTGAACAATTGTGAAAGCATCTCTGACATGATACAGTTCTTTGTCCTGGGGGCCATCTTTATTCGGCGGGGTCGATGACCTCCATATTGGGATTGCGGAAGCAGGACCTTGCTGGATCCCCAAGTGACCGATTCTCTGCTAGAAGGGCTTACCCAGGATGCGCTGTGTTTCTTGTCAATACGTTAACAGGTTTTCCGCTAGCTCCGCCTCCAACTACAGGACAAGTGTACAAACAGTCCTCTAGGGACCATGGAGGTGTAAACAGGAACGGCTCAAGTGCTGCGAGCCCAGGTGTGAATCTCCTTCACAGTTAAGGCACGCACACACGCAGACACGCAGACACGCATGCACACACAGTCTATTTCTCTCTCAGCTCTTCCTTCTGGCCCTCAGGGACACATTCAGACAGAAGGCAGTGAACCACCGACACCCCCGTTAGGAGCTGTCAATCGCAGCATCGCCGCGGCCCGCAGAACAGCGCAGCTCAGTTCGGAGGTCACCGTTAGTAAATAAATGCTGCCTTCTGTCTCAATACTGTCCATGGTTGGCGACATTTCGCACCTACACAGGATGAAACGTACCTGACCGGCTGCGCTTTGAAATTGAAATTTATGAGTCGCTGGAAAAAGAAATCGACAAATTGTCGGATGAATAGCTAAAGTTCATTTTTGGCTCAGGGCGGATCTGTGGAATTTGTCCTTGACTGGTTCCTTGGCGCCAGGCTGATGAATTGCCCCTCCCCCAGTTCTTGCAAAGGACCAATCGCCAAACGTGCACCATAATACAATGTTAATTAAGGATTCCTATAGAGGAAGAGACACTGAGCCTTTTAGACAAGAAAACTTTATCAGCACTCAAAGAACTGAAAATTCTCAGTCATCATCAGCATCAATTCCATTACTGCTCCCCTCTCTTCTCAAACTTTTATCATTTACTGGTCTGCTAAATCCTTGCCTCACTTTCTCATCCTCCCCGTTTCATGCTGAATGTCCCGCTAGTCAGGTGGTGGTACATCCACCAGCTCTGACTTCCCTCACAGTATTCCTGAGCTCTCCATCCGAAAAACTGCAGTCAAGAAGCCTCATTATTACAGCCTGCTGGGGTAGATAAGAAGTGTTCAGTCGAGACTCCTCACTGGAGGCACTCCATAATTAGTGCATTTATTAAAATATGTAAATAAAACGATGAATAAATGTATGGAGGCGTCCCTTCTCAAGTACAAGCCAAAGTTTCTTGTATTTTTTCCCCCCTAGATAAATGAGAAAGTCAACCATATTGTAATTTGTGAAAAGCGTGGTCATCGGGAGAGAGAAAATTCCATCGTCCGTGAAGAACAGGCTGTCCATGGGGCACGTCCGCTGGCTGCTAAAGCTCAGCTGTAATCAGAGCTGTCAACGAGCGGACCGGGGGTCGGGCCCAGGATAACGCTGGCTAGATGGATAATGATCGCTACTCTCCCACTGCATGGTGCCGGGCGCAAAATAATAAGCAGTTTGCTGGGTGAGAAATTAATCACCACACAGAGGTGTAATTAGCAGCCAAAAATCCCATTCCACCAGCGGTGTGCTGCAGTCATGCTGCCCCCTATCAGCGGAAGGCCAAATTGCAAACCCGGGGGTGCCAGTCATGATTGGACAAGAAAGTAAATACGGCAGGAGGAGGCCAGTCTCAGCGCTGTGAAAAGATCGCAGGCATACTGAGCGAGGGCAGCTCACCGCCTCCAGCTAACAGCTAAGTTGCTAATCCGCAGCTGGGAAGCCAGTGGGCTGCTTCCTAAAGTTACAGCGCCCCTGCTGGCTGGAACGGTGCACACGGGCCTCTAATAGTAGTTCGTTGGATTCTTAATGGGCCCTGCCATTCTGCGGGTCCTTTCGGAGGGTCTGCTTCCTGGGCCAAATTGTCAGTCTATATCGGGACCCCTTTGAAACTTTCTCTCAAAAAACGTCCAAATCAATGTTTCGTGCCAACGAGGTCATGAAACTGTAACAGATGATCCACCTGTAGTGCGCCAATGATATATGTTTAGTATGTGTGTTGGGGGGGGCAGTCAGTAAGCAGACAGTGTGCTCCTTCCTCGACCCCCCAGCAGCAACACGCTCTAAGTCATCTGGCAAGTCCCCTCCAGTGTCCCCTCATGCAACACCCCAGTCCACAAACAAGCTGCAAAGCGCTTCACAGAAACACCCTGACAGATTCACGCTTACAGAATCTTCAATGAGGAAGTGGCCCAGCCGTTTAAAGAAAACATCTGAAGCTTCCCTTACCCTTTCTGCTCTGTTGCTTCTGTGCATGTCCATTTTTAACTAATAAAAATAGCCTTAAAATTAGAGCCTAACTCAGCTCTTTGCTCTGGAAGATTTTTTGGCCTCTTTCTGCTCCTCACAAAGTACAGCGAATTCAGGGTCAGACAGACTCTTCTTCAGTTCAAAGCTGTACAACTAGGCATGTCCATAATAACTTAACATGTTACACTGCCCTCTAGAGGGCTAGTTGGGGAGGTAACGGGGTTACATACTAGCCTCCTAAGAGTCAGTGCTATGTCAGGGCAGCCAAAACCTGGGGGCGGCCTTACCTTTGTATGGCTCCTGGAAGTTCATTGGCCTCCTGCCTATGGGAGAGAAGAGAGAGAACCATGAACTGGAAAGAAGATGTCAGAGATGTTTTATACACACACACACACACACACACACACACACACACACACACACACACACAGTCTGCCTCCATTGCATTGGATTAACCAAAGTGATCAATTAAAATCTCCAGATACCTAATCTGTTATTCATATCAAGTAGTCTTTTCCCGTGACCAAATGTGCAGGAAGAGAAAGCCACAATCTGCCCATGGACAGAGGAGCCAATCAGAGCGCCCCTCTTTAACATTTCAAAGGCCACGTTTCCCCTTTCATCTGGGGCCACGGTGACCAGCGCTGCTCCTGAGTGCCATCTCCACGTGAACGCCAGCCTAATGAAAGCGTCAGGAATGGGAAGAAGTCATGGAGCACGGTTGTGTATGCCGTTCAGGGGCACAAAGTCAAAAACTCTTAATCAGACAGTCTTTGCAGTGGCACATTTAAGGTCAGTTCAAACTGGCAAACTGTTATCATATTCAGTACAAGTGCTGGGAGGGTACCTTGATACAGGCCAATGAAATGCTTTGTATTATAAGCCACACCCAAAGATCACGTCGACAAACCAAAGTCATGTCCTTATGCCACGCCCACTAAAGCAGCCAGCCCGAATGAAACATTCAGTGACACGCTGTGCTAGGACAGCTGGGTGTCAACACCTTGCCTTTGGAAAGGCAGCCAACTGTGGCACGCACACACGCACACACACACACACACACACACACACACACACAACCTGCTCTCTCAACCTGTATTGTATGGCTGTGTAGCAAGGGCAGGCTGGAATGAACTACCCCTCCCAACAAATCCTATTGGAGAAGTGAGCTTTGGAGGCCATGTTAATCATCTTTAGATCTTAACACTGGCATCAACGCAGCAATTCCCAACCAGGCTCCCTGAGCCTAGAGCTCACACTAGCCGGGTGTCGCGGGCTTACATCTCAGGTGATGCCAAGCTAGCCGTTCCGAGCGGCTCTGGGGTAAAATGAGTATTTAGATGGTCACAGCATGTTCCAGAACCACGAGCTGCCCTTGACAAGTGAGCTGAAGACACTAACTGACTGCTTCCTAAATAAAGCCCCCAATCTACTCCATTACAGTACCGAGTGAAGGAATGTTCCCAAATAAGACGTCCTTAAAATTTAGGTTAAATCACATTTCTAAAAAGGCTGCTTCAAAGGACACTAAGAAGCGTCTTGTTCAGGAAATTACAAATCTTCTATTTGATTAATCAATTTGCAATGCTTCCCCCCATCAAAAAAATACCAAGATTATTACCATGTAAGAGAATAAAGACAGACCTTGCTTTAGAAGCGTAACGGCTGGTGCAGGCTGAATAAAGATGGACTCATTACTGTCTCACTTGCGCTTTACCACTCCACTTTCACCCTATTAGAGCTTGTCGAGGCTGTCTTATGAGCACAGGAGAATTGGGATGGATGAAACAAAAGCAGGGAGGCTTCAGCAGATTGGGGGGGGGGGCGTATTAATCCAAAAACTATAGCACTCAGCAAACATTTGTGGACCTAGAAAAAGAAAATGTTTAGCAAATGAGGAAGCAGTACTGAGTCGGGATGCACCAGCATAGTAGGGATTGTCTTGGTGCTGGCACCAAGGTTTTCAAAGATCAAAATACTCCCTTTCCTGTGTACTCCCGGTGCAGAAGGTGCTGTAGCGAATGACGGTATGACATTTCTGATGGAACAATCATCTCATGATGCATCTCACCCTGCGTGGCACTGTCACCATGGTAACTGCTCACACCCAGTATGGATCCATCACACTTGTACGTCTGCCATTTGCGTTCCAGCACAAGGTGGCATACTCTTCACCAGCACCACATATAAATTAGTTACACACACCAATTACCAGCCCAAGAAGAGTATGGGCATTGTGGGAATGCTTAATGAAGAGGCACCCCAGGACCGTACACCAGAACCTTCCCTCACACTAGTTAATGTGGGCAAGATGCAGGAGGACACGGAAGTTAAGAGCTTCACACAGGAAGTAACCCCAAATGGTAAACTTCACCATCAACATTTTCAAGACATCTTCTAATTTTACGCTATATACATTTCTAGACCTGACTAAATACTAAACCAAGCAAGCCCTTCACCATCCGTTTACCTTTGCTACAAAATTAAACGTTTTATTCGAATTAAATAGGCTTCAACTGGCACATTTAAATGTTCATACGAGGTCCTGGCTTCTGATTAACGAACTAATAATGTAAAAACTAAACAGGCTTATAATATTACCCTTTTAAAATGCCTCGCGAGACTCGACGGTTGAGAAACCGCCAAGATCTGATGAAAGGCACGCGCGGAGGCAGCGAGGGCAAATCGCTGCGGCCATAAAACGTCAAATTAGCTCGCGGACGGTGATTGATAACCGCGATAAAAAGCTGTTCTGTATCATAACAGTATATGGCCACATTATATTTTTGCAGTGCCTAACCATCTTGTTAATTTAGGAGGCGAGACTTTTTAGATTAGCCAGCTGCCTTGTTAGTGCGCGCGTGTCTGTCGAGGGAACGACACAGGCAAAATTAGTCTTGCGTGATTTTAAAGCAGTCATCGGTCGCCAGATGATAAGCGTGTGAGGACCGTATGTGCTCTGGGAGATAGCATCTGCAGTTACAGCAAGAGTTTAAATAGCGTAACAGAAATCTGAAATAAATTGCATGGCCACAGAGACATTGCACACATATAAGAAGTTCAATACTCGTCGTGCATTAAAATTAGAAACGAAATGCTTAATGACGGATTTGATCGGTCAGAATTAAAACATGCAGAGACGAGGGAATAACGAAACTCGACGTGTGGCAATCTGAGAGAAAGAGAAATCCACGGCCTTCTGCAGGGGCCTTCATGTCCACGCAGATGGGACATCAGCGCCTCTTCCTCTGCCCAAAGCGCTGGCAGAATGACGGGCGACAGACGGCCCATGCACCACGGCGCTGGAGCTCATCTACGAGAAGAGGACCCGCTTATCGCATCAGGAGTGATAACTATTTCCAGAACATCTGCACAAAATTGGCTGGCCCGCAACAATCCTCCCCCCCCAGTTTCATTTCCTCTAGCAGAGTGTTATTAGGAATGATACAAGCGCTAAAAACAAAATTAAAAACGGGACAAAACTGCATTTTCCTTATTACAGCTTTCAAGTGTTTTAATGGTTTACAGACCAGCAGAACCGAAGGGCAGGGCTGCGGAGCACCATCCCCACTGAGACCCACCACCCTCTCGATTTCGACCGCACAGCCCGTGGGTGGGAGGCAAGCTCCGTTTTCGAGAAAACCCCATCGGCAAAAACAACTTTCTCCCCGGTTTCAGCAGCGTCGACCCAAGGGATTCGACTGTGTTAATGTCAAGTGAATTCATGCTGACAGAAAAGGCGCCCGGTCGCGTCTCCTCACGTAGCGTGTATGTAGCCGAGATGGCTGCGAAGCTGGTGCATGGAGATAACAAAGTCCAGTGAAGTGTGGAGATGTTCACAGCCCAGACCTAAACAAAACTGCGTGCAACAGAACATGGAGAGGCTGTGCATATTTAAACTAATCCAAATTAATGCAACTGTCAGCACGAGGGGTTCTTAAAATACATTCACAGGAGACGACGGTTCAGACCATATTGAGTTCTGGGTCAGCTGTGTGGTCAGGTTGCTCATGTATGGTCGCAAACGGAGCCGTACAGAGTGACAGTACAGGTCTAGTTTTTTTTTTTTTTTTAAGCTTCGAATAAATTAAAAAAGGTCACCTGACAATGATTCCTACTCCATCAAATAGCTCTCAGTATCAGTTTCGGATTTTCTATTTATTATAAATTGCATTTAGTTAAAATGAAGTGACAGAAATCCATTTATGTATGCACGTCGGCAGTTCACAAAATGTATACTCGTTCGGTTGCTGATCAATAATGATGGTCAAACACCACGACCAGGATACACACACACACACACACACACACACAAAATCCTCTGGCCAATTTCATATTTCACCCTGCGTCCACCTAGTAGTTTGCAAATACGCCACTTTCCTGCAACACACTTCTGTCAATGACTATCAAACTGGAAAATGTTTTGAGTATGGCAGTGGGAGCAACCCTTCAGATATCACAATTTCCCAGCTGCACTGCAAAGCAAGAAAAGTGTGTGTGTGTGTGGGGGGGGCTTTATTCCTTATGATGTAATCAGATTAAAACAACTTCCGTGAGGTCCAGATTTTGTGAAGAATACCACACAGCAAAAAAACAGGGCTGTGACAGAGATGGATTCTGTCCACGGGACAGCAACATCAGAGATGACAGCTCGTAATAAATATGCCCAGGCAGAGGGCTAACACGGCGGCATGTAATAATTCATCACGGGAAATTCCGATTGCATCCCACGTGGGTTTAGCCCCGGGTAAATTCAATTAGTTTAACGACTCATTTTTTGTGCCAGGAGAAACGGACGAGATTAGCGGAGAGTCGCGGCTCAATTTCACACCGATGCATTAAGACCTGCCGAGATTTATTTTGATGGTGGACAGATAAGTGGTGACCAAATGTACTGCTGTCATTTATATATCCATTTTTTTCGTAATTACATTACATTGTCGTTACGCATTATTCAAATTTGCTGACAGTTCAATGAGAGGCAGATTACTGAGAGATGATTCAAAATCGGGACAACGCAGAGGATCGCGTGACACCAGACAGGACCCTTAAATTACAGGTCCATGGGGGGGGGAGGAGCCATCTTTCACTGGAAGGGGCGGGTCTAGAAGAACACAAAGAAAACATTTAAATTAATTTGGGTATTAGGACAGGTGTGCCGGAATGGTGACAGACACCAGGGTCTGGTCAAGAGACATGCTACCCAGAATGCCTCATGTTATAGGTTTTCCACAGTTCAGCAGACACTGTATCACTTGACCTTCCACCACAGACGGTCACATCAGAGGTGAAAGTGACAGAGATACACAATGAATTTGGCCAGACTGCATAATTCATGCAACATCAGAGCAGACATACAACACGGTCATTGTACATCTTCGGGATTATGGGTGGCACAACAAGCAAGGCATCTTAATTCTCACACATCCATTGAGTTGCCAATTGTCTGAGTATTTTTCATGGCATTTTGTACTGAATCCCACAAGGGAGACAAGTCAACTTACAATGGACGGTGTAGTGTTCAGGCGCCAGTTAGCTTAACTGCATATAATTATCCAGCAATAAGTAAAGATGAACAGTAAAATTAGTGTGGGGCATGTTCGGCATTTCTGTGCACAAATAAGATACCCTCCCCTTCCTTCACAACTCATTCCACCTCCCAGACCTGTCCAACAGGCATTACACAGAGGCTGTAATGTCAACATCCCCGTCCATAGAGAAAGGGCACCAGTTGGATGCTGGATGTACCCTTTGTTGGACCGTAGGGTCCCAGACACATGGCTGCAGATTCACACTGGTTAAAAGGCTATTTAAGACGATGGATGGATGGAACATGAGTCTTCTCCAGCAGGGGCAGTTACTGTATCTGTGATGGTTGTGCCCCCCTTGTCAATAGTGCTGGACCCCCCCACTGGTGCCTCAAGATCAACTTTTGTTTTATTAACTTGTAATTTTATTAGTGGCAATACAAGCCCCTCTATTTAAAATGGTTTTGACCCACCACAGCTTTCCAGGGCACCCATTTAGATATTTTATAGAAAAAGTATAGTTTTTTGGTTTAAGCGCTTCCTAGAGTAGCATTTGAATGCATGACCTGTGATCATTTCCAGTAAAACAGAATGGGATACCAGTTCACATCCCAGGCAGTGTGGGGAGCTGAGTGGAGGGTCAGAGGTGGCTTACGACAGACTGCAGGGTGATGGAAGAAAGGTCCACGCAGGAAACACTGAAACAGAGTGGGTTACGAACGACCCCGGACCAGTGGGTTGGGCCAAAGGTTTCACTGCTTTTGTTTGTAGGATTCTGAGCACTGTACAGAACACTTCCATCTGGAAGGCATCTTTTAATTTAATTTTTTTTTTTTAAATGTGGCAGCCTACACTCCTAATGAAATCTGCACTCCAGGGCCACATTAAGGGGGGGGGGTGGTCAATGTTAGAGAACATCGGACCCAACTACACCTGATGAGGTGTGCAGAGCATTAAGGGCTTTCATCACTGGCATCATCAGCTAACTCAAGCACCTTGTCCAGACCTTCTACCCTAAGGGGTACCTTTGAATCACATTGAATCTCCCTGCCGATCACAAATGATGGATGACAGGATGCCAGTACACAATGAAGCATCAAGAGGCATCAAGATTGGCCCTCAAGCAGATTACCCAAAGTGCCGTGGGACAGGAGAGCTTCTGAGTGTGTGCCATGAAGGGAAACTTCTAAGAAGCCCTGGGCAAGAAAGAGTAGACAGTGTTCCCACTCATCATCCTTGAGGGATACCCCGATTTCCTTCAAGTGAACACTGGCAAACAGGAGAGTTTTCTGCCCAGAAGGGGTGAGGGGGTAGCTCTGCCCATAGCACCCCTTTGGGCCAGCAGCTAAGAATGATGCCAAGTTGCCAAGTAAAAAGCAAAGCAATGAAATTCATCCAACCCTAAAGTGACCATAACTCATTGACCTGGGTAGTGTAGTCCTGCTCACTCCATTGGACTTCAACAGACAACATCATCATAAAATATACAACTGACCTGCCCAATAAATGAAGAGCTTCAGTCCCAACCTGGTTATCCCTGTTCATTATACACTCCAGGCAATGGGACTGGGCCCAATTACCTAATGGGGCCTCCCACGTTGACACGGTACCCTTACCGTAGCAACAGCAGCGTGATCAAGAAGTGGGAAAAGGCCTAACTGCCACCGAGCCAATAAGAGTGCACTCCAATGGCTGATTTGCATACATCACTACGTTCTCCAATTTGTACAGCACCTGCTGCATTTCTGATGGGGAAAACAGAAAAATGGCAGCTGCAGTTGGGTCTTGCGATCGGAAGGAGCCTCAGTGTATGCGTGGGAGGTTCCAGTTTTACTGCATACATAATAAAGGTGCCAGTCACACGGCCCGGCTGACAACAACAGAGTCACGTCATTGGACAATGTGGCTTCTCCTGTTTACAGCAATGTGTCCACTGGGAAATTTACTTACAAATGAATGAATGAACATTATGAATAAGCAGCCCCCCCCCCTCCCCCGCTACCTGCGGAAATCCAATTTAAAGCACAAGTCAATTTCTTAGGATTAATTATAGATTAAGTGAAAGCGATTATAGTGTAACAAAAAGCTGAAGTCTTTTTTAAACCTTTCAGACATCCTGGATTATGGCCAACACGGACCAACTCTTCCTTCAAACTCCTACACACACAGCTATGGCCTCTTGCCAGCACACAGCACTGTATGACGCATTACCTGAGTAGTCATGGGTCAAGGAGTACAAGTGGAGGATTGTGGGTATAAAAAAAAAAAAAAACTTGCCCTGCAGTCCACCACAGCCACACTCCAGAGCTGTGATGCAGATCTTCCTGTTCTGTTCGGCAGAGAGCTCAAAAACCACCGTGGGGCCTTGCAGCCTCAGGGTGAGTCAAGACCCCCCTGCACACCTGAGCCCTTAAAGCCTCAGGCTGTTCTGATACCTACCCCCCCACCCAGTACAATGCAATGCACACATGTCACGACATCACAGGAACCCTGCAGACTCTTGTACCGAAATTAGAAAGCCATTTGCTCTTTTAAAAAAAAAACAAAAAAAAAAACACCGCTGATGGCTGTGACGTTCCTAATATAGCTCTCGATGCAAGTTAGTGAGCCAGCACCTCCCTGGTTCTCTAAAAGTGAGCAAAATCACATCTGGGAGCTGTAACCCAGCCCTTCCTGCTGCTGTCAGAGAATCATTTTGAGGTGCTCACACAATTAAGCCAGCGGGTGGCGCCGAGCACTTCCTGTCCTCACACTGCTGCCCTTTGGGACCATCCATACAGGACACAGATATACTAGGCTCTACAAAAAGCAGGTTCTGAGGTTTCTGCTGTTCTTTCATCAAATGGATCAATGGATGGGGGTACATTCTGGAAAAGATGGACTGACTTGATGGTCAGACATTGCATCGACAAGCAGAGAGAGCCTGATCTTCTGGAAGAACATTCTCAGGTTATCATAGCCAGACTGAAGTCTCATCTGAACAGGTTTGCCACAGCAGACGGGCAAGGGATGGACCTCCACAGTCAAGGAGATCTCACCATTAACCAATCAACTCACGCTGTGCCTGACACCAAGGTCTTCGATCCACGGTGTGAGGAGAAAACAGCAGGTTCCAGCTCAGGTCTGAGTCACCTGCTACACTCCTCACACACCTACTCGCATTTTTTTTTTTTTTTTTTTTTTAATCTAGCAAGTGACACAGTAACAGGGCGCTTTTTAAGGACAGTCACATCAGCACAACATTAGGGCCTGGTAACCACAGCAACCGACAAAGACACTGCACAGAAGGAAAACTTTTTTTTTTTAACCTGTCGTTTATAAAAAAGCCGTGGGCGTCAGTACAGGAAACAGCTGAGGAGACAGAGGTGGAAGAAAAGCAGGAGAACCCAGAGCCTCTACCAGGGATGTAACCCTGGACCAATACGGCTCGCTGGAGGCCAACCTGAGGTGCACTTAGAGCAGCTTCCAAACTTGGGGCTGTATCCCTTTGAGCCTCAAACCCAGGGCTGTCCTTCCTTCTCCAGCAGCACCCCCCCAAGCCAGAGCAAGCGCCAAACATGATGAGCGGATTCCTCCAAGAGAAACCAAGCCCAGAGTCACTTCAATTCAATCACACCATTACTCAAGAGCCAAGACTCCAGGAAAACACATTTCATCATCAGCTGGCAAGATGCAAACCCCCCCCTTTCTGACCCACAGCTGGTTTTGTTTAAGAGTGCTCGCCCCTCCCGACCTGTAAAATCTACTTTAAAAGACAGAAATGTTCCAGAGAGCTACGAAGACAACTGAGTATTTTGGCATCCATTTGGGAGAGATAAGAGGGATGCTTATGACTTAACCTACACCTGATGAAGAACCTCACAGACTCTCTGCAGTCAGGGAGCTGGTGTCCATCACGCTCCTTAGCCAGGAATCCATGACCCTGGGACATTTCAGCAGTCCGGTCGCTGCCCAGGCACCACAGCAGATTGGTGAGCAGACCACAATAGAGGACCAGTCCAGGGAATAGCAAGCTGGACTGCCACGTAGGATGAGTGGTCACCAGACCCATTGTCCTCATTTACAGAGGGACCATGATGAGTGTCCCTGCATCTTAGAAGCAGGACACCTCTAAGTGGGAATAGTGAGGATTCCAGCCAATCACAAAATAAGAAGTCATTCTACCTACAAGGAACGCGAAGGGTTCCTGGTCTGGTTCGGGGTGAGAGAGTGGAGACCCGAGATTGATCAAGTCCACTGACTGCTGAGGTCAGATCTCCTGAGCATCGAATGACAGAGTACATGGGACACATGGAACGTGACTGAACTGTCCTTCCCAGCATCCTCAGCCACCCCCACAGAGCCCCACGCTCGTGAGCGACAGCTTGGCTGCCGAATCAGTCAGCTCCGCGTTATATCAGATACAACGACGTCCAAGAAAACAAACCCTCGGCATCCAGCCAGGCCCTCCAGCATCCGGCGGGGTCCCTCTGGCAGCAAAGGCGAGGTCATTCGAGTCATGATGACGTCGCCTGCACTCAGAAGCAGCCCCTTGACGTTTATATGCAGCTGCAGAAAGCAGATTCTGGGAATGTTGGGGCCCTCAGGCCCGTGTTCACGTGCTAATCAGCGGAAAGACTTAGGGTGGGGGGAGGCAATGTTTGGCCAGCCCGCTGAGAATCAGAGCGCTTTTCAAATGTACCTGACAATCCACAGGCCATCTTCCTCGGGCGCCTCAAACGGAGAAGTCCGTTTTCTCCACCGCTTAGCAAGACAAAGCATACCTGTAAGATTTGGAGGAATTTCTAGAGCTAAAAGCTGTAGTCCATGGATGGATGGGGCGAGAGGCTTCCCGAGAGACAGCCCCAATGGTCAGAGGTCACGGGGAGTGGAAGCCATGTTGACATTCATTATTGATATTTTGCTCTTGCGTTAGTTATTAAAAGGTATTTTTCACTCTGCACTCACTCCAGTTTATTACCCCCAGATGGGCAGTCGTGGAGGATGCCGTGCTGCGTGAGCACAAGCACCCGCCAACACCCTCCGTCACTCATTTCTCTTGACACCCTCTGCTCCAAAGGGGCTGGGGGCTCCTTTTTGTCTTTCAGCACCTGCCCCTCAAAAAGTCTCTGCACCACCCTGATTTGACGACAGAGAGGGCGGCCTTCGCCCATCCATGTCTGGGACTGATTCCGCTTCGCGCCTGAACACCCCACACTGGTGTTCCCGTGGAGACAGACCCGTGGGCGGAGAGAGGAATGGCTACTGCTGCCTGCCGCCCCATCTGCTCCAATCATGTTTGAGCCTGCTTGCCATGCATGCTTGACACCCCCGTGCGACACGTTCGCGGGGGGGGGGGGGCATTCCCGCAGACTCTCGAACCCGAGATCAGGTGCTTGTCAGCAATGATGTCATGGCAACCGCACCAAGACTGCATCATACCATCATCTTAAGACTAAGTTTCATTTTAAAAATTCCCACTTTTAAACACAGACAGATGGCTCCAGGCATCCACAGATCACCTATGGTTTCGATGCCGTTCTGCAAAGCCGACATCTGTAATTATATACTGTACCTGAAATCTGGGGCACTAGAAGCCCACCCCCACCCCCCCCAGCTGAAAGGAATGTGTAAATGTGGGCTATTTCATAGAAATGTGGGACAGGCGTCTGTAGTTGGCTCTATTAATGTCTAATGGCCAGGACCAAAGAGTACCGATCTGGACCAATCTGGGCCAAACTGGGCCGCAGTATCCTTTTCACAGCATAGTCCCTTTTATCCTACATCAACATCTCTCCATTTTACCACCTTTTACCAGTCTTCTCACACATGGAACAATCCCTCCTACTCCTCAGTTGTCTGTGACACCATAATTCTCTTATGTCCACAAAAACCAAATCATCTAGTGTTTATCTATATCGACATGTTTAAACATCCATTTCAGTTATAGCCCTAAATTGAATGAAATCAACAAATGCCATCCTGACAGTCGCTGACGTTACTAACACAAAGTCAAAACAGCCAGCACCCCCCCCCCCCCAGCAGAAGATACTCCACACTGGTCATGCAGGACCTCAGCATCTACAGACTTATCATTCAGACCAATAACCCTGCACATGCTATTTTAGAAGTGGACTGATACCTCTTTTAATAAGACTTCCCGCAGAAACAGATTTACCTCACCAAGATGTCAGGGGTCAGTTCACTGCTACAGCACACCCAAGAGAGAACATCGTGGTTGTAGTTTATTGGCTGCTAAAACGGGAACCAGCAAGGGGAAGACTAAAGTACAACTCAGCACTAACACAACACACCGCGATGGTTAACGCAAAGCTAGCGTCAAAAAAGCCAGTACAACACACTGAAACACTCGGTGGTGCAGCGTAGCACCAACCCAACATAACGAAACGCTAACGGAACACACCATTACCCCTGCGCAGCTCCCACGAGTCAGGACAGGGGCCCATGGGGCCAGAGTCTGCCATGACCCCAGCATTGCAGCCAGAACACCAAGCAGTGTGGTGGTGAGCACAGTTTCTCCATTGGCAATGATGGGCAGACCTAAATAATCAGTGAAAACGGCAGCTTTGATCCCACGCAGACAGGGAGGGCAGGCCTATTAATGGGATTAATCACACCGCCGCAGGTAATGTCAGAAGTCAGCAGAGCCCAACAGCTTCACTTTAACTCAGTCCTTCATTTCCAACGTCTCAACGTCTTCGATTACAAGCAGAAGAGACCGGAGGACTATTTATAAAATGTCTTGCACACACCGTAATTTCCAAGCGTGATCAATGACACGTGTCGTCAACGTTCCTCTCTCACCTGCTCTGGCTGTGCTAAAGTAACACATTTAAAATACCTAAATAACTGTCACACAACACAACGTCCATTAAAGGAACTACGTGGGCTGCGATTAATCGGGGGAAAATGGTGCCCAATTTCACCATTACTTAATTGTTCCATCGTCGTTAGTTAGTGGGATGCGCGTCACAGCTCGCAGAACACTTCCAAAGACAGCGCACATGCCGGGTAAGGGCCTGTGTGGGGGTGAAGGGGGCGTTCGACAGCAAGGGCCCAAAACACCATAACAGGCTGTCTCAGATTCATCGGGAAGAAAATGACGCAGCGAGAACACAATCAGAAACAAATATGAAACAAAAGCAAGAAAAGTAAGAATAGAAAAACCAAATTGAAACCCAAGCAGGGTTTGTCAGTCTGAGTTCCAGTAAGGGGGGGGGAGATCTTTTCTTACACATTTTATCAGAGAAACAGGATGACAATATCAGGATGATAAAACTGACCCCCTGAAAACCAAAAAGGACAGGAAAGCTCCATGTAGCCTGCTCCTGGTGACACTGGACTGTCAAATGTTGGGGGGGTGGGATTTGAAATGGGCCGCAGTGTGTCACCACAATGTAAAGACTGGCATCAACAGCTTGAAATAACGAATTCATAGCAGAGCATTGAAAACTGAATGGACGGCAGCCCCGGAGGGGGTCATCCGGCAGACAAACCAGACTCTGCCAGGGGCTGGGGGGGGGGATTGGGGGTGGCGCTCCTTCACGAAGATCACAAGCCCACATCAGGGTACTGATGTTTCATTAAGGGAGCGATCGAGAGTTAGACGTACTACTTTACAGTTAATCCTGTTCCCTTTAGGTAAGACAACCCCTATCAGCATGTCTGGGTAGTTTGTGCAGTTTGACTGTGAGGATTTCATCAAAGATATTACAACTTACGTTCATGTACGAAGACGCACACCCTGTTTATTATTATGAAACTTTACGGGGAGGCCAGGCATGTACAACACCGTCATCGTAGCTCCTGGAGCCGCCCCGGAGGTGCGGTCAACACCCCTCCACATGCTTTTCGAGGATGAAGGACCAGAGACATACAAGGGCACATAAAAGGAGAAATTAAGGCTGCTTTATAACCCGCTTACGTACTTATTTTGTTTTATCATAAAGACTTCCACCCCGGAATCGGATCATAAGCCCATTTCGGATATTTCACCAAAACGGGGTTACAGTAATTATTAATTTTTAATGCATCAACAGTCGCCATACAACAGGAAAAGGTTTTTTAACTGCCATTAACCTACTTAAATGAGAACGGTTTTATGAGAGTCGTAATGCAGAGAACAAGGCTGAAGAAAATCTCGTTTCAATGGCTGTCTGATAAAAGGGGAAGTGAAGTTTACAGTACAGAATTGCAGAAGTTGGATTTCACCCCGAGTCTGCACCGCATGGGTATTAGGGTTAGAAAGGCGCACCTCATCAGCGACCCGACGATCAAACAGAAAAGCAAAACATGGACACGGCCACGCGGCAAATGTTTATTTACGGTAAACTTCGGGGATGCACGCGAAATAAATAAGCTGAAAGCAACGGGGGACGTTAGGGGAGGTGAATCTGTAAATCGGAACAGTGACGACTTCTCACTCGTCACGTCAAAGCTGAAGTCTCTGTGAGGTCTGATAAAATGTTGCTTTTTACGAAGGTGGCCTCCCTGCTTTGGCAGAGGGAGAATCACGCCATTTAATTATGGGAGCAACCCAATGAAGCGACACCCTTAAAAGATCAATGCATCGTCTTCACTGGAATTTCGGCTATTATCAGCCTCGGACACAGCAGGATCCAACACACTCTCTTCGTGTTAACCCGGTACCCATGCGGCACAGTGAAACAGAACTTAAAACAAGTCACCCATCCGCATACACGGAAAGAAAGCGGGCACCGCGCACAAGAATCTCGAAGTTGACGCAGTCTCACCGTAGTACGTTCCAGCTCTTCAGGGGATCCAGGTCGGAGATGATCGAAACCATGGCCAACTGCTCCTCTGGCTGCATGAAAAGCGGCTTGATCCGTACACCGTCCGCGAATGACAGCTGCTCTCGGGTACCGCCCCCCTCCCCCGCCTCTCTCTCTCTCTCTCTCTCTCTCTCTCTCTCTCTCTCTCTCTCTCTCTCTCTGATAA
>JAACJT020000035.1:9152621-9166833 GCA_009936485.2 Gymnarchus niloticus
GGGGGGGGGAAAGCGCTGTCGGGAAAGAGGGGGGGGGGGGGGGGGGGGGGGGGGGGGGGGGGGGGGAAGGGGGGGGGGGGGGTGGGGGGGGGGGGGGGGGGAGGGTGGGGTATGATATTGAATAAGTTTGAAAGATGCATATGGTCCTTTTCTGGCTGTGAATTACTAAGCCCTCATCATATCAATTTACCACAGTTACCACAGACCATTTAGTTAACAATCGAGGAGTAAAAATAAATGAATATATTGTTTCTTAAAATTGTTTTTGTTTACTTTTTGGAAAACGTGACAGATGTGATGCAATAGCATGTGAAAATGCTGACCAAGGATTTTTCTTGGAGTCTTAATTGTCTTTAAAATCACACTGATTTCTCTTCCTGCTCCTTCTCCCTGTGTCTCAATGTGTCTCTTTACAGTGAGAAGTACAGACATGGCAATTTTCTCTTGAAGGCCTCGCCATCTTGTTGTCTTCCCAGAGAACAAAGGCCACAAGATTGACGACGGCAAAGCGAGTCTTCGCATTGCAGCCGCCTCCTGCCTGACCGGTCTCTGCATGCTCCAGGATGTGCTTCCCGCTCCACGCAATGTCCACGCGTTAATGTTCAATCCGGGCCAGGAATTGACGTCACGCTCGCAGCGATGGGGAGTGAGGTGCCTCTCTCAATCCGTCACCCAAGAGACAGGGCTCCACTTAGCCTCGCATGTACTTAGCTTGTAGCGCGCCTTGTCCAATTAGCTCCTAGGGTGCTAAGTCTTCTTGCCTCAGGCCTGAGTGCAGCAGGAGATGAAGCTGGGCCGGTCTGACTGATCATGACGGAGGAGCACCTGATGGGCCGACAAGACATCCTGCGGGCCGGGCTTGGATTCGGCCAGCTAATCATCAACCATGTCTCGGCTCCGGCTCAGCCTGGCTGTCCTCGCGCCATGCGGGCAGGAAGTCTCAAACTGGCTCTCAGCGCAGGGCCACGGTGACCCGGCTGCGCCATTGTATCGTGGCCCCGTGGGAGGAGAAGCTGCTGATGAGAGACTTTTCTGGCAGAAATGGGAGACAGGAAGCCTTTGAGAGGTTTCGTCTCGACCCTCGAGGTTTTGCTGTCCCCCTCTGCTCTTCTTACCTACAGAATAGTTAAAGGACTTTAGAAGACATCCTGCTGACCATTTGCTCAGCATTTCTGAAACGCTTGATGCCCCCGCCATGCCGTGCTCTGCACCATGCAACCACTTGATGTTTCGGGGCAATAGCGTACTTGGACGTGGCCATTTTTTCTGCTCGCATGGTTTCATGGGCACCTCTGGGCCAAACGGGGGGTTTTATGCACAGTATCATGTGAAGACAGGTGAAATGCAATGCTAATGGCATCTGCTGAAAGAGGAGAGGGGAAACCTGGTTTTGAAAATGGAACGCAAGTGTTAACAAGTAGGCCATAGAAAATAGTCCCTAATCGCCCTGCCAGACACTGACGAAACTCTTCAACCGAGATAACAACTTTGGTCCTCTTTCTGTTTCAATAGTGTCGGAAGCGTCACTCTGAAACGATGACAAGAAAAGCACTTTTGATGCTTCTGTATGTCATTTTTCCTGTCCACCAGAGAGCTGGATAATTAGCCTTAGGTAAAACAGTTCATCTGCAGACTGGGAGCATGTGTTCATTACAAGAAGCATCAAGGGAAAGTGAGGTGGACATTGGCTCTCGTCAGGTTTAGGACATTATCAAAATGATCTACTGGGAACAAAGATATGGATGTCAGTGGAAATAAGTGCCAGGCAAACTAAACAGACCTTGACCTGTCCAAAACAGTGAGTAGAAGAGACTGCAATAGGGAAAAGAGAAAGAGAAAATGAAAAAAGACCAGTTATGACAAGGTGACCAACAGTTTTCTATTGGAAGAAGGAAACAACAGAGGTCCAGCACATTATTCAGCAGGAATATCGATTTGTTTGCTCAGAGCTCCAGCAAAAAAGATAAAGAGTTTCCACTGAAATCGACCGCTAACTCCAAGTCAGGAGATTTAGCTAGGAGCAGATAAGTTGTGTGGGTGTTTATCATGTCCAGGTCGTGAAAAAGTCAAATCATGTATCAAGCACAAAGTTTAAAACATGTTTTCAGGATCAAGTTAATGAAAATAAATAATATATAGGCTTATCACACAAATTTTGGCTTTTTGATTTCTTTTTTTAATCCACTGACAAAGCAGGCGTTTTTTCCAGTCATTTCCACCAAATGCACAACTTGATTCTCAATTTGTCTTTCAGCTAAACCATGGCAAATGTGCCTAATAATGTTGCCATCTTATCGAGATTGTCCTCATATTAAGGAGAATAATGTTGGCTTTGCAATGTATTTCTGTATTTCTGACGTTCGTGTCTGAGTTAACCCTTGACTGAAGCGTAGGTATGAAATTTCTTGTGAAATTCCACATTTCAAGTGGAATTTACCTTCAAGTGCAAATTCCGCCCCCTTGATTTGTGTTTGTTTACACTGGTTTCTAAGTTGTTCCTGCCACTAAATGTTAAACTTTTTATATGGGATACCTGTGCCCTTCCTGTGCGTCGTGTCTGCCATTGACTTAGGACCTTCTGCACAAGGTATTCAAACACTATGCATAAAACCATGCGTGGCTTTGAGAGGTTCTGAATCGCAGCCATATGCGCCTCCGGGGCCTCTGCTAAAAAGTTCTCTGTGTGCCTTCAGTCGCAGCTGCTAACTGACGGGTACAGAGGAGCACTGAGTGACTTTGACAGCAGCGTTAGAGAGATCGAACGCATTCAGTAAAGCTTAAACCATTTGACGGGAAAATACTGTCACTGTGGATTAATGTTTAACAGTCGCAATTGAATTGAACTGAAATGAGATTACTGTCATCACTCCTATTGCAACATCAATAAGGATCGTCATCTTTGGAAGCAGCTGAGATGCCTTAAATGGCCAACAACAAATATGAAAATATTTGCACCGTCTGATTGATGCCTAGGTTCATTAAGTCAGATAAATAATCCAGGTCAGTTTCCTGAAATATTCAGGTAATGCATTTCTTCAGTGGTAGTAAATGTATTTGTTCTTTTTTGGCCAGCAGATCATCATCGACTACGGGAAGCATCACATCAAGGCGGTTGGCTCTGAATAGGCTTTCGGAGTTAGACTGATTTCAGACGTTACTGAATAAAATAAAACAGTGCAGCCTCCAAGTGGGCAGAACTCATATTCCTTTCCAAACTTCAAAGCGTTTTCCAACTTAGATAAAGGGACAGTTTCTTCCATTTATCCTAGACCTGAATAATCAAAAACTGCAAATACTGAGTGGCTCTTGTGCCACTACACAAATATGGGTGCATTTGATAGGAGGATGCCTGGGCTGAGAGGCAGAAATTGGATATGTTCCAAATGAAAGAAGATAAAATGATATTTTGGTTTCCCAGTATTTCATTGCTCACTAATTAAAACTATCAAGAAAATGGTCGACTTTATCAAGTTTCCTCTGTATGGCAGTGTAAATTATTTAGGCCTCTCTCTACTCTAATGACTGAAAATGCAATAAATACCACAGCCCTTCATTTCTAGCTGTTGGGGTGCAGGTGCGAGGTGATTTGCATATTTGTTTATGACAATGTGATTGAATAAAGTTACAATGTAGAAGTGCTGTAAAATACATTCAACACCTACAACATCTTCCATTTCACACATCTTTCATACAAAAACAACAATCAGTGAACTTGCTACTTCACGTTTGCCATTCATAGGATGCCTTTGATGGCATGGATATGATTATCTTTGATCATTTTCATCATTTATGATTACAGTAGAATGTAGATTTTACATGTTTGTTTCCTCCGGGGAGCCCTACTTCTTCCCAGTGTCCAAACACATGTGACTGATCAAATTTGCATCTCAGATTTCCCAAGGTGTATGAGTGTCGGTGCCCTGTGATGGGATGGGATTCAGTCTGGCGTGTTCCCCTACATTGGGTACCTTGGGATAGGCTACAGGCTCATGGATAACTCGTTATAAAAGGATAAATGGATGGATGGATGGATGGATGGATGGATGGATGGATGGATACTCATCATATATTAGGATAATTTTAATATGAAGTTATTTTTAAAACAATTCCTTTGACTCGTTATGCTGATTTGAAACTCAGGCACTAATAGAATGGTATCCTAAGAATCCCACAGCAGATCCGCCTTTTCATGCTTTGGTCTTTTAATGACTTATCAGTATCTACCGTAGATTTAAACAACCTGCCAACAGATGTAAAAAGCTGTCCCTATATTCCCCACAATTAATATGTTATCATAAAGTCCACTCCTGAAATAATGAATAAATCATTTTCCAAATACGTTTCTGAAGGTGATTTAGATAACCAGTTCATTGCGAGGTTAGGGCACTTGGTTGTGTTCACTCGTGCACTGATAAGGGTTGATCTGCCGTGTTGGCCGGAGTGGTAGTCAATCACAGTGGTTCATGGTGTTGACTTTGTGTTAGTCGCTTCCTCAGCAATTGTGCTGCCGAATTCTCTCCCGACAGGACCTCAGACACTTTTTAAATACACGTATCGAAACCTAAATCCTTGGTCTGTTTTAATCTTCTTGTGTCTGTTGCTTACAACTGACTGGCTGCCCAGCACAGCCCTGTAACTCTCCTGCTCTAGGTTTGCCTTGCTTTCCAGATGCTCCAGCTGTTAGCCAGTGCCTGAGCAAGTGAGTGGCATTCAATTAAACTGATATTAGCAGCCCGAGCTCAACTCTGTCTAATTTACTCCTACTCTGATGTAAAAACATTAGTGACTTTCTTTTTTTAATTGGGCCTCGTAATGTCTTTTCCTCCCACTCGACTGCAACTAAATAAAAGACTTTGGTGGGTGAATTCCCCCTCATCGACTCCTACCCATCTGTAACACCATTAGCCATACTTTAGGGCAGATATTGTTTCCAATCAATTTTATTCAGAAGAAATGTGAGCTCACAAGCATCATTACGAGGGAGATAATGAAATCATACAAGATATTTGTGTGTGCCTGTGTTGTGAATGCAATAATCAGGGGCATTATTAAAAGTGAACTTGCTTTTAGTCTGAACTGACATTCCTTGAGAGGATTGCTCAGATCATACTGTAAAATAAGCAGGACTTAATTGTAGGCCAGAGGTCAATGGGTGTCCCACAAATCCAGGCTATTCAGGGTCTTCTTATAGGTAGGGCAGTACTTTGGACATGTGACAATGTACAGTTTATAGTCACTTGTATCATAAGTAACACATAACCCAAGCAATCTGTTAATAACGACTGCCCGCGGAATCGCTTGTCAATTTCTGAAGGCCTTGACCGTGTCAGGGCGATGGCGAGTGGAGATCGAGCAGCCACACGGCAGAGAGAGGCTGGTGATGCTAAGGGGCCACCTGTCTCCAGCAATGCGCCGTGACCGCCAGACAAAAGTCTTCAGAATGCCTTTCTGCTGGACAGGCGCCACAGCAAAAACAGCCGTGGGTGAGAGGAAAATCCCCTCTCTCGACCCAGTTCCTGGTATGAGTGGTGTGCTGTTTGGCATTCAGTCTAAGTGCTTTTCACAGATGGGATTTTTTTCTAAAAAGTGCTTGTCGTGTACTCTGAGCTTTCCAGTAGAAGGATGATTTTCCTTTCTTTGAAGTTTAATACCAACACCCTAAACACACTTCCTCTTGTTGCTTTATTCTTTTTTGTGATACGCACTTTTTTTAGAAAAGCATCCAGACTTATTTCCTCAATAATAACAATAATAATACAGTAATCATAATAAAACAGAATTTTTGATTTGCTCCCCATAAGTCACGTTTCTTCCCTGCACCATTTAAAATATGTGAAATACATGTAAATCCATATTTCTGGGCTGAAAAGTGTAACATTTTAACACTGTCTCACGAAATGAAATATATACTTGTTATTATTGTCTGTTTATTCTAATAATAAATGTAGGGTAAGAAAAACTGTTGAACCTATTAATCAGCTGTAAAAAGAGATCAACACCACATGCAATTAGATAAATTCAAAATACTGTCACTCGAGAAAAAAACGAAATTAAGGAGACCTGGTGTACCCAGTGAGTCCTTGAGTTCTCTAAATGCTTTTTACTTATATTATATTTTACAGGCTTCTATAGGTCTAAATATTTTCATGATAAAGAACTTTAGAAAAGGAAAGCTTTTTGAAAAAAGCTAGCTGATTAGTGATGCGTGTTTTACTATCCTGCAAGTGACAATCTCTAGCATTATTGAACGACAAACATTAATAAACTGATGAAACTGATTACAGCTACAGTAGCAGAAGGGACTGTTAACATGAAAATTCACAATTAAATGAAGAACGGGCCATTAAAAGGTTTCCATAACACTGCTAATGATGCTATAAGTAGGTCACAAGAACAGAACATACACAGCTGTCTGTTCAATGAAATGTCACATGAAGGGATTTATTTTTGGCTAACTACATTTTGAAAGTTTTTGGTTCATTTTTTACTGGACCGCAGATGTCTGGCCTGGAAAAATGTACGTGCACTTGTTACACCACCGTTGTGCAGAGATGGTACAATTTACTGCATGCTGTCCTGTGTCATGCTAACTGAGAGAAATATAGTGTTTCAATTCAATATGTCAGTTAACTAGCAGAATTTATTCCAGAAAACAGTTTTTGGGAATGACTTATTTAGAGAGACGTTCAGAAATAACCCAAATGATATCACGGGATGTGTTTTTTCAACTGGCTGTATGGGACATGAACAGGGTGTTGTGCCCTGAAATAAAATGAAGTAGAGGTGGGTTCTGGGCTGTGGGGCAGTGCCAAGGATGACACACCATAACATGGACAGGGGTCAGAGTGAGTCCAGTTGAGCCAAGAGGGACTGTGGGGAAGGGGCTCTGTGTGTCAGCTGGCGGGGGGGGACGAGTGGCTCTGAGATGGACCCCACCTACTCCATGTGAGCCGGGAGACTTGGCTGGATCTTTCTGAAATTGACCTCCAGTGTTTGGCCCTTCAGTCACTTTTATAAGCTCCGGTATGGCATGGCTCATGGAAAACTGATCCTGGATCTGTTGTGACAGACAACTTTCTGTCATGAGACATTTCTGGCCATCTTTTTTTGCAGCTCTACAACAAAATGAACAAAAAAAAAAACATCTTGCACTGGTGAAGTCTGGAGTAAAAATTCCATTGTTTCCATGATTTCGGAGCTTTTTAAGCTATTTGGCCAAATGAAGACGATACAAAACAAAACTCAAACATTGGATTCCACCATAAATGCTGTTTGGCCTCCTTCTGCTATTGTGTTCAAGATAGGCACACTGTACACGGGTCTGACTGTGACACGGAAGGACATGAAACGCCAGGCAATGTCGCATGTTGCACACATTCAGTGTAAAAGGGAAGCTGTAAAGAGGACGGGCACAAAAACACAACTGTGGGACAACCCGCTTTGAAGTGCGACATATCAAAAGGAACGGTCGCCCTCACAATGTGGCGTTTCTTCAAGGGAGACAAAGGTGCGAGAGAGAGAGGTCACGCTGTGATTCCTCTGACATCAGACACAGGCTTTCTTCAGTACACTGAAATATAACGGCTGAATGGGCTTTTAAGGACCATAACTCCTAAAAAGACTTACACTGTTCACTTCACTATTGTACTGTAATCCACTTTCTTCAAAGGGACTATATTCATGGGAAAGTGGAATAATCAGAGATTAGTCCTTTCTATATATGACTTTTATTAACAAATTATCAGTACAGAAGTGTGCTGTTGAAATTTTACTGATACAGTATATTCATCAGGAATAAAAGTTGATGTTTTAACATTCCTTGTTTTAGGCTCTGTCCCTAGAAGTACATCTTTTTCTTTCTCTGTTTGGCAAAAGTGCCGGTGATTATGCCATGGGATTATGGGAAGTTTGCTTTGCATTTTCTGTCATATGGCTTTCTGTTGCCGGTGGAACGGTCCGCTGTTAGGCTCTTGGCTAACAAGGCACTTTCCCTTTGAAAGAGCTCCATCAAATGTCTTCTACAGGAAGATGGCTGTAAAAAAAAAGAATAGGAGACAGATTAAATAAAACAGAAGCACGTTCACTATGGAGGCTAACTGATACAAATAAGATGAATGGAGAGTCTAGATTGTAGATTCTAAGCGGAGCTTTATAATTCTTTATTCTGTTATTATTATTTCAGGCAGGAGAAGAATGAAAGCAATAATATCTCAAGCTTTATATGATATGTTTCTATTACAACTGCAATAAAGAACGGTCATTTATAAAGACATTAACTTCATTTGAATGATGTTTAATACATACGGCTTATTTTATTGACTAATAAAAAGGTGAAATTTGAGAATCAAATGAAACAGTTTGACTGGCTTTAAATTCTTGTTTAATCTGGTTTGAAGTTAGGCTTTAATTCTGGATTCCCTCATTTTAAATGAAAGTGACAGAACCTGGGCTTTGATGTATCAAACAGGGACAAATGATGACAGATGATGTGGCACCTGTGAAAGTCACTTTCTCTGAATTGTGAGCAACTTAATGATTTTCTCCACAACAAGCAGACTGAGGTACCGACACGGTGCGAACCTTCGTGTGCAAGAAGAGCCGGACTGTAAGATGCTAACAGAAGCATCAGATGAAGCTCAGAAACTGGGTTATCTCAGTCTGCAATGGTCTCACTGTGCGTCTTTGGGATTTTAAAGCTTGCTGCAGCTGATCACCATGTCTGGAACAGAGAAAACAGCTGGAGGAGAGAAAGCAATAAGGGCCATCACTTCCCAAAGCAGCTCTTTCCCGAGGTAATTTGCACGTTAATTGATGATGTCGGTCAAGCTTCAGGAAAGTGCTGTCAACCAAAATTCTGCACGTCTTCAGTCTAATCTTCATCCTGAAGCAGCACTAGGGTCAAATAACAAAGGTGACACTTACCATTACTTCATCAGTGTGGACAAATAAGTGGCTGTCTGGCTTTTAAAATGTAATCTGCGTGATGTGAGAGAAGCTTACTGCGCTGAGAACATATTCCTCTCAACAAGGCTGTATTGTAAAAATTGTAAAAGGATATCATTAGGCGCCGTTTTGGTTATTCTCACATGTGCAAAATAGAAAATTATGGGCGTTCCTTAGAGAACCATGACCTTGGCCCCCCTGACACAACTCTGAGCGTAGCTGCCATCCAGAGTTTGTCTTACCCCAAGTCAAAGAATGCTCCGGAACGTTCCGCATATCTCGACACTGAGCCTTGAGGAAGCTGGGCTTTAAAAAAATGATTATACAGAGCTTTGTTACTTCTGCCCCACTGAAGTTCACACCAATCATTAATAACTGTCTGCTGAGAAGCCATTGCAAACGCTACAGGCTCCACACTGCCCCTGAATACTGGCGCCAACAACAGGTGGGAAAACCCAAGCCGGTGACCATCTGGGGCTTCGCATCCTGGGATTCCATTGTTTCCTGTTATGTTCCATTTACACGCACCAAAATATCAAACATGAAAGCATTTAAGATTTTGCCTGGCAATTTATTGACGTCTAGTCAGGTGCCCACAAAGAACGACATGATGACTGTCACATTTTTTTACGCAGGAAGTGTACTGTTAAGCATTTACGTGTGTAACTTCGACAATGACAACCCACAAATAATAATTAAAAAAAAAAGAATTCACAAAAAACTTCTATTAGGGAAAACCTTCTAGAAACCTTTCTGCGGAACGCCTGAGGTGCCCAATCCCACGATGTTGACGTGAGCGGACGGGAAAAGCGTCAACACTGTTGCCACCGCCTCGGTGGCCTGGCTCAAAAAGAAGACACCAGCATGACAGCGCAAGTCCCCAGCAGCAGGAATGACCGTGAGGGGGTGGGACACCTGACAGCGCTAGACGGACAGAGAGCACTCAGATAGCTTTACATGTGTAGTTTAAAGAAAGAAATATTTGTCAAGCACATTAGCTCACTGAGGGGTTCCCTTTGTGTGGCAGGGCTGCTTCAAAGACGAGCCGGCATTCCCTCTTCCCTTTTAGGGAGCCTCTGAGTGGGAGGCTATGTGGGCTTCCCTATACAGATGGCAAAAGGCAGACAGGGACCCGCCTCAGCCTCGAGCCGGTGGAAAATGCACAGCCTAAGCGCAATCCGCAAAGGAGGGGAGGGCGAGGACAAAGGGGTGCACTGAAGAGGGGTAGTCATTCCCCATCAGAGTGTGGGCAGCTGATTCCTGGCCTCCTGAGGAGCCGTGGTCTGAAAGAGGAGCTGGCTCATCACTACTTTTCAAGCAGCCTTCACCCAGGTAAAAGACGCATCAAAACCTCCCTCCTACTCAAAAATTCCACCTTTTTTTTCTTTCTCCTCCTGTGCAGCTTTACATACTGTCAGATGGGGACCCTACATCCTGGCAGCTGTGAATAAAGAAACCTCTGACATTACAGGCGGTGTGAAAACAACTCCAGGATAGGAAATGCTCGTAGTCAGAGTTCCTCTCCTACGGTGTTTCAAAATGTGAAACAAAACCACCCTGAAAGGGCCTGAATCAAGAGGAAGGGAGGACATCTGACCGCTATATTCCTCTCCAGCTAACTTTTTTGGAAGCTGGAGCAAAATTATTGTCATATCTTTTACTTAGTCACATTGGTCAGAGGAAAGGGTTTATTTCTCTCTTCTTTTCTACAGAATCTATTTTGAGAGACAAATTAATGCATTTAGGGCTCATGAGTTCATCCTCTGGAACCTGGATTCTTTTCCCTAAACGTTCCCTACTGATCAATTTTTTTCTCCACTTCATTTTAAAATGATCATCTAACTGAAGCTTTCTGCTTCATTTTTCAGACTGTGCTGAAACGGTGTTAGGGAAGCTGACTTTTTTGATGCTAAGGGAGGTCAGAGAGAAGTCCCTCTGTTCTTATATGCCAGTGCTGAACTTCTGAAGCAAGGACAAAGGGCCACACTATTTGAAAGGCCCAGTGCAAATGAACTACAAACATCTTTTTCAATGAGTTTTGACACAATTCACATTTGTCTTGTTGTTCCTAAGGACACCCACGGAGTTCCACAGAGAGAGCGTTTGGTTTTATTATATGAGGGGATGCAAAGCCTCATTTCAGCATAAAACACATGAAAGTACAGTAAATGTCTCTGGTCCATTTTCCCTTCCAGGCCTATGGACTGTAAAAACTAGCTTAGTTTATTGAAAGATGACAGCTGATGAAGGCTGAAACTGAACAAATGTTATTGACAGGATAAACTCATTTTATAACTCATTTTATAATGCTTGTGATAATCTGAAATTACAACAAAGTTGAGCTATAAAAGATTTTAATGTTTCTTTTATTTAGGGTTCTAAGAAATACTGTATGACACAGCCCTGTTGCTTCCACTCTGTTTGTGATGTTTGCATGGTCATATTTTATGGGTTTCTTCCTGCAGTCCAAAGACACACAGTTAGACTAAATTGCCTATAGTGTGTACATGTGTATGGCCTGCCATGGACTGCCATGGACTGGCATCCCATCTAGTGTATATCCCAGGATTGTGCCCTGTTGCTGCCAGGTAGGCAGTGAAACGATTGAATATGTGAAAATACTGCATGTGTAGCTTCACCACTTCAATTTCGCTACTGTATACTAACACTTTTAATGTAAAGAAATTGCACAGGACACATCCTTTGAACTATTAAAATTTATCCATGTAATTTCCTGAATAAATTAAATCTACCAAAATAGATCTGAAAACCCAAATTTACATTCTTTTTTAGTGGTTGATACAGTTGTAAAAAACACTGAACAATTATTTTTTTATTATTATTATTTTAGAGCGTAAGATTTGAGGCTAATCAAAAATATTTTATGTTAATTGAACGTAAAATCATGCCTGCCCTGCAGCATGGCTCACCAGTTGACCAGACATGAATGATTCGATGGGGTAAATTGCCCCCTAGTGGCATTAAGATAAAACTGCATCATAGTTAATCTATGTTAAACCTCAAATTTACGGTTATTAAATACGAGCAATTAAATGCTGATTACCACCACACAGCCTTTGTGCTTTTAGTAGTGTTATTTAAGATAACATGTACAAATTATAACTTCCTAGGCTTGTCATCAGACGTCGCAAGCTTGATGGACGTCAGACATTGATATGTCACGAGCTCCCTCTCGTGTCGTGTCTAAATACAGACATGAGGGGATGAGTGGTGATCTTTAACGTGTTCTAAATCTTGCTCTAAACTTTTAAAAAGTACTGCTCTAAAAATAACACCTAGATCATTACTCGTCGCATTATTTCCTGTTCAATATTAGGTAATAACCCAGCAGGATGCATAAGGCGCGGACCAGTGTAATTAAACCACACGTTATTTCCACTAGATGGCGCGCGTGAGCGCTTTGTAGGCGTGCTATCGCGAGAACTCTGGCCGGGAAACGAGGTTTCATGATGAAGAGACGTGCGTACGTCAGGACGTCTGCGCTTCTTCGTTGTGTACTCCCTGGTGGAAGTTGATGTGTTTTTTTTTTTTTCTACCACGAAAAGGGAGTGCGCCGGAGCCAGAATTCCTGGTCCCGGAATCGAGAGGCGGCACCGATGACCGGTTACGAGGAACAGTTCGGTTTCTCGTGTAGCATATATGCTTGAAAATTATCCCAATGGAGGTGTTGGACAGTCCTCTTAACCTAGTAAGTTGGTGTTGATGTTTACTGACTCTTAGCCTGCTAGCCAGTTAGCTTGTCCTGCTGTCTGTCTACCTGTCATGGTGTAGCTGGACAGACAGTGAGCTCATTTTCTCACTGTGCTTCCCTTCTGCTCGCCGGGAACACAGAGAACCGTGCTTTTTTTTTGGTTTTTTTTTCGTTTTTTTTTTCTTCTTTTTTCTTACCTGTGAAGGACAAGATCATTGTGTGCTATTACGTCTCACAGATCCGCAGTGGTACGTCGGGCTAGCTTAGCAAAGCTGCTCCTGTTTAATTCTCTTTGTTTTGCCAGCCGTCTGTTTGTGGTGTAAGTCGCTCAGATTGTAATACTGGTAAAAATCTCATCAGATCTCATTTCGGCTTGTTAGTGATGAATCCCGGTATCAACGTGTCCAGTCTGTAGACAAACCATTGGGTACTCTTTGTAAAGTTGTCTCTGAAGTATCTAGTAATGTTTGGTGTTATTTTTTTATCACTGGCTTACATAATAATAATAATAATAATAAGAAGAACACACGTGTTTGTCTGTTGCTTTGTCGTAGGCGACTTTAGTTGAATAATTTAATGCCGTGGTATGTGTACATTGGAATTGTTTCTGTGTATTCTATGACCAAGTCTGGACTTTGCATTACCGAGCTTGTGGGAAGTTTGATACAGCCTAACAAAGTTAACTGGGAATCTTTGTGCCAAGTGGTACACAGCAGGTCACCTGTTTGCTCTGTTAATGAATACGTGAAAATCAAACTCTGAATCTACTTCCTCTTTCACGACCGCTTTGTTTGGACTTGTGTTCCTGGTTGAAATGTCTGCTGCATTCTTTGTTCTGTTGCTGATAAGAAATTGGATATTTTTACCCAGCACCAAGTTCTTCATTTTAGGTTTGTGATTTACCCCATGTTTCCACAGGCCCATCAGCAGAGCAGGAAAGCAGACCGCTTGATGGGGGCAGGCAAATATGAAGAAGCCATTCTGTGCCATGAGAAAGCTGCAGGTTGGGTTCTGGCTGCTGATGTTTTGTATGCTCATAACAGTGTAGTCTGTTTCGTGTGTATGACGGCTTGCTTAAATCGCGATCTAAGCCATGTTCAAATGGCCACAATACTAAACGGTTCGTGTCATTGCTTGTAGATCTCCTGGAGGAAGCCATGAAGCTCACAAAGTGTGAACAGGTAACCTCCATCTCCCAGCACACCTCCAGCAAATGGACAGTAAAGTCCCAGCTCATTGTGACACCATTTAGGATTTACTGTGGTTTATATGGTCCAGGGCCAAAGGTTACAGTGCAACTGACATTCTGAAATAGCTGTAGTTTTGGAAATATTTTCTGTAGAAGCCATCGGATCTTGCCAGGACAGGCTTTCCTTTGATGGTGTGGGGCCAAGTAAACATGTACATATTCAGAGTTAGAGTTGCACTTGAGGGGTGTAACGGAGACCGCTCGTAGATCCGACTCTGTGGACCCAAGGTCCCGGAGACCGCTCTTGGTTCCCGTTCTTCGGGAACCGCTGATAGCTCAAAGGACTGTAGGTACAGTGTAAATCACTG
>JAACJT020000035.1:9166981-9179641 GCA_009936485.2 Gymnarchus niloticus
CCTTAACGAGGGAAATAGAACCCAACATTCTACCTACTTTCTGGAAGGTTCTAGAAGACTGAGGGCCTTTTCTACAAGGGGTGTAAAGCTTGGTTGAACTGGACACGCTAAGTTAGGGACAGTTGGGCGAGACAGCGTGTGTACACTAGACTCAGCAAAGGGGATTTTGACAGGCAACCTAGGCTTTGTAAAATTTTGCACCTTTTGTTGACTTCATGGTGAGACTTCTTTATACTAGTTATATATACATATTTCGTAGGGTAATTCACACATTATCTAATTGGTTAAGCCTAACCCAACATACCTGGTGATACTGCACCTGTGTTTAGGCTCAGCTGTCACTGGAGCTTCAGAGGGACAGACACCTTAAGCAGCAGAGGCTGATCGAGGAGAAGTGGAAACGGACTCGGCGGGAGGCGAAGCCTCGGCTCCTCCTCACTGCCCCGGCCGCTGATCAGGCTACCACAGCCCAGCCGCTACCGCCGCAAGGGACGGCCGGCCTGGAACGGGAGTACGACACCTGGCTGTACCTCCTGAAGAACAAGGGTCCTCCGCAGGAGTCCTGTCCGGGCAGTAAGGCCCTGAAAGACGACAAGACCCGTCTGGAGGAACAGGAGACGGCCATCGCTGAACTGCGTCGGCTGGTGGATGACCTGCTGGCCAAGAACGAGAGGCTGACTCAGGAGAACCAGCGGCTTGGGAACGAAAACCAGCGGCTGCAGGCGGAGAATGCCCGGCTGAGGAGCGGACCGTATGCTGAGGCTGACTTGGTGGAGGGGTCGGAGCTGTGGGTCCTGCCCCAGGCGGGGCAGGAGCGCAAGAGCAAGGACATCCCCATCCCACCCCTGCCACCCCTGGAGATGCCCACTCCAATAATCGAGCTACCCGAGGACATCCAGCATGAGCTGGACGAGCTCCTGGACAGGGAGAAGCTGTAAGTTGGGGCAGACCGGCGCATGGGCAGGGATGACATGGTGCCACCCACTGGATAGGAAGTTTGATTGGTGGAGAGAAAGTGTCACCTTCAAGGGATGCCCACAGGGGAGCACAAAGGACAGCTTCAGCCATCATTTCTTTGACTCCCTCCTGCCCTTCCTGACTCTCTAGGTACTTCAGCTAATTCACGATAATCTCTTGCAGGATTCGTGCCTTCCAGTACTTTCAAAACTGTTACGTTAAGGCCCTAAAACATGAGGTTATAAAAGGGACTGATGACATTTTAAAAAAAAAAAAAAAAAAAAAAACTGCTTGTCTCACAGCTCTGATGGACAAAGGTGGCTTCAGCTTCATTTCCTCATCGTTTCCATGGAAAGTGAGGTGTCTTAGTGACAGTTTCTGGGGACTGAGCCAGCACAAATTGAGGAGTACGGAGAGGTAAAACTTGAGCAAATGGGTTGCGGGTAGACTTGTCTCTTGCAGACAGGTGACCGAGCCACTCTGAGGAAAACAATGAACACTGTGATCTTCATCAAGGAACTGTTAGTATTTGTATTGTATTGTCTGCTTGGCTTCTGGCGTACTGCTCTTCCTCGGCTGTTCCTTCTGAATATGCAGTTATGAAGGCTTGTCACCCAGAGTAACTGCTGGGCGGAGCATGAACATGTTGTTCTTATACCTCCCTTTTGTGTCTTACCGATTTCACGATAAGCCTGTGAAAAGAGGTGGGAAATATTTTGTACCTTCTGAAGGCTACAGCCGGGCTGGGACTTTGTATTGAAAGTTGGCCAGCGAAGTGGTTTTAGCGTATGCAGCGTGTTCACTCTGGAGTGTTGACGTTGAGTTGTGAGTGAGCAGTGTTCTCGTTTGCCTTATCGGAAGACGTCCTACTGCCCGAAAGCAGAGTAGCGTATGCACGGTTAAAGAACGGTCACCTCTTAGGAGACGGCTTTAGTTGAAAGGCTTCACGAGCCACTGGTAACAAAGGCTGGGATGGAGCAGCTAATAAAGAGCTGCTGTTGTGCTTTGTTCAGATGTGAGGTACCTCAGCTCCTTGTTTTTGTCGTGTCTTATTTTTTTTTTTTACTGTAATCAGTCATGGGATGGACACAGTGATTGTGTAGAACACATTTTCAGGTAATTGTCTGAATATGCAGAGTGGAGAAATATGATAGAGTATATATTCAGATATATCAGGGTGTGTATCCTCTTTTTCACACTAACCTGAAGTAATCGACTTGTGCCAGATGCGCCGGGAATAACAAAATTTCGTCATGCAACTCATAAAACTGAGTTCTGTTCAGCAAGAGGGAACCAAATCCAGTGTTTTTATCAGTTTACAAACCGTAATCAGGGTGCATCCTTATTTTCTTTTTGTATTTTTGCTTGATGTAAATCTAAAACGGATGTGCTATTGATTCTCATAACGGTGGAAATGTAACTTTGTTTTTGGTGATGCATGAAATGACAGGTCTAGTTCTAAGTGTACGTACAATCTTCAAAATATTAAACAAGACTTTTAGTTTTGTGCCCATGGTTGTTGATTTGAGGTTTGAGGAACATTTCTAAGTCCAGCCTAGGGATCGCTAAAGTAGAAATTTATATTTGTGCTCATTTCCCTCCAGAGCAGGAGAGTCTATTTTTAATTGTAGAGGCAATTAAACTGTTTCTCAGTGATTGAACTGTAGGTTGATCCTTAGGTGAGTTTCCTCCCACTCCAAACAGTGCAAGACCAATCATTTCGAGGAACTCATCAAATATACAGGAAACCTTTTTGCTGACAAGTTGGAACAAAATGAGTCATCAGCCACAGAATGAAAGGAATGTGTGTCATTTTTATAGTGGGTGTAAGGAACAAAGTTTAACAGTTAAGTTTCACTAGTTAAGCCACTTTCCATAACACTCATTTTCAGTCATTACACTGAAAATTTGTCCTTTGATTCTGCCACTAGATGGCAGTAAAATGTATGAAACATTTAGCAGAAAGTCATGCATTTATTCCAAAACTATCAAAAAGTGATAATTTGTTTGACAGTAAATAAGGACAGAGGGGAGATGCTATACACAATTGTAACAAGTGCTTTAAAAGAAATGTAGCATGCCCAAAATGTATTTACTGTAAATATCAAATGCAGCTCACAATTGACTGAGATGTCAAGCCTACTGAGGGTGTTTGGAAAGGAGCGGTGTGAGGGTGACCACACACTGCACACACCGACTCAGACGGTGCCCAAGGCTCTGTGACAAGCCTCTTCTCTTGCTCTCTCTCCATCTCAGATGTTCACAGGTTGTAATCAACTCACCAGGGCTGTGGACTCACTATGGCCCGGAATGAAGTACTGCTGCAAAAGCACAAATGATTACTCAAGCCAGAGGACAGACCAGGATGTCTAACAACGGGCATACTCTACTGAATCTGGCTCTTCTCAAGGACAAAAACAGCACTTATTGTTAAGGTCAATTCACTTTATGGATAATTGGCCATAACAAATGCCTACGTTGTCACCCCTTATCCAGTGTTCAAGAGATGAACCTTTTACCATGTTAATTTTCTCCACGACAGACAGTTGAGATGGCATTTCAGCAGCTTCATGCAAACAACGTGAAGCCCCTAGTTCACTTTGCCAGAAATGCTCTGAAACCCTGGGAGTTTCTTTGGGCTGTCAGGCATTTGCTGGTTTAATTCATTTGGAATAAAAAAAAAAAGTAACCAATGGCAACTGGGCTCTCAGAGGTGCTGACTGGCAGCAAACAGTAATCCCACCCACTGCAGGTTTCAAAGCCACTCTGCCCACTACAAAGAACATCTGAAGTACATGACGATGCTGCAAAGAGTCTACTGCTCAGCCTGTGAGCCACCTAAGGTTCAGCAAGTTTAAGCTAACATGGTACACGCCCCTGGACAATGGAGGTATCCTTGCAGTCTCTCTACAGGCCTCCGTCACCCTGACAAAGGTAGGGTTGTTTTACACTGCAGCGCGCAACCCGAGACAAACACGGCCAGACTTTGATAAATCCATTTTAATGGACAATGTAAAAGCCCTTTGAACTTCAATGTACAAAGCCTGTAACACTTGCACTTTTAAAATTTGAAATTGAAGCAAGCCATGTTTTAAAAAAATACATCATCGAATGTATATATGTATATATTTACACAGCATACTAAGGTTTTTTTCCATTTAACTTCAAAAGTTCAACATAGTAAATTTTAACAAAGAATTTTCTTCAATAAATTACAACTTTTGTAAATGTCTCAATTTTACAACGAATACTTAAAATGCAGAAAGTGTTATTCATTTAGCATTTGTTTTTTTTTAATTTTTTTTCTTTTTTTTTTTTACATATAGCTTTACAATGTTTACAATAGTTTGGCAGTTAATTGTCAAAAGATATGGCATGAGGACTGCGATTCAGCAAATATTCCCAAGTACAGGCTAAGCTGGGGTCCGTATCCTCTCACAGTAACTGTCTCGATGTAGTGAACACTATCAGAATTGATTTAGCAAACTGTACAAGTCACATTTACATTTGATCTATAACAGCATAGAACTCTTAAAAAATAAATACATCGTTTTAGTCATTTTTCACAATACAGTAAGAAAGAAAAAAGAAAAAAACACTAGTAGGAACAGCAAGGCGATTACTTGCAGATTATCTTTTGACTTGCATTGAATCACAGTTACCTGATGCTCTGGGCTATACTGCTATGGGGTCAGTAACAAATAAATACTTCATCCTTGCTTGGCACTGGAGGTTCATGATGGGAAGGTTAGTGTGCATATTTCATGTTACACGATGAATGTCTGAGAGGCATCATCCTTCAACGACGAGGAGTCTGTCACGAGTTCTCCTCAGTCTCGTCCAGCTCCTCCATGCAGCACCGCTTTAATGTTCCCACAGCATCTTTCACACAGTGATAAAAGATGTTCTTGACCTACAAAAAGATGACAGCATGTTCGAGGGCCGTGACAAACCTGCACTCATACCTGACTCATACCATGGGGGTGCACAAAACCACCACAAGTCATAACTAAAAAGTGTGTCTGGGTGAGCTTGTGTGAGGGTGACTAAAACGATCCTCTCGGTAGATGTTTTTCAAACTCAACGGCGAGGTGAACTGCCCTGATGTTAAGGACTTTCGAGAAACATTTTGATTACATTTCAAAGCCCATTTCAGAATGACTCAGTCAGAGGGAGGTGCATGGACACCGCAGAACGGATCTCGTACGTCAGCTCCTGAGCTCATAAAAATTAAATGAACTCTATGCAGGACAAAAAAAAAAAAAAATAGCCAAGCATTTGCCAAATCAAAATCATTCACCAAGCACCTAAATGTTAAAATGGTGAAATTAGACAAACTACACAAAATGAAAGCTGCTTAGGCTGACAGCACCAGTTCTCCTGTTGAAACTAATGGGGATGCGAGACAGAGGTTTACCACATCCTTACCTGTAGCTTATCTTCATAGTTAATTTCTTCTTTGGAGGATCTCAGTTCCTGTGTTAAATGAAATGAGTGCACCACATGTTCCGGAGACACAAAGTCATTAATCACCTGGACACAACTGTGGAGGTTCTGCACCTGAGGAGTGTGGGAGAGAAAAGAGCAGGTTGTTCTCTCAAGTAGACTAAACCAATCCCACAAGTCCCAGACCATAGGGTCACTACAAAACACCCCACAGCAATGGGAATTCTCATTCAGGAGCTGGATTAAACTAACCAAATAGAAGGATTTATACTGGGAAATAAACATACAAGAACTCATCACAACTGACAATCACAAATGAGACAGTGACGAGAAAACGGGGCTGACCTGGTGCAGCGCCCCCGCGGGGATGAGGATGGAGTCCCCCAGGAATTGGACCACCGTCCAGCCCTGGACCCCGTACTCCTCCTGCAGCCGCTGACGCAGCTTCCTGCTGAGGTAGCAGCCAGGCTCACGGATGGGGTCGTGCTCATTAGACACCTCCACGTCCTGCTCCTTGGCAACCTGCCCCAACAGAGCAGGACGCGCGAATCAGTGCAAGGGCGACCACCCTCAGGATGCTAAATCAGTGCAGTGAGAAAGGGACGGGCATCCTTGTGTTCTTCCGGACCAGTAACACAGGACCGCACAAACTGAGGAAAAAGGGTGCAGCACTGCACGATGCCCTCCCTAGCATCAAACATTTTCTCAACATACAAATGTGAAATGTGCAGCCTGTCCTAAAATGAGACCAGTCTACAGATGTCCATAAAAAGGACTAAAGCTCATGAGTGGGAACATAATGAGGTGTCACCAATAAAATCCCTATCTGGAGGGATTATTCATGCAAAGAAACCGAAGAGTTACAGTGAAGCACCAAGTCATTATCAGGTGCTGGAAACAATCCTCCAGGCTAACCTTGTACAGGAACTCTTTGATTTTGTCCACATCTTTGCTGGCATAGATGTGCCACAAGGCGCCGGGTGTTTCACTTGAGTCTTTCAACCTCTTCTTTAAATTGTCATCCAGGTCCTCTTCCTCCAGTCTCTTCAACACACCTGCACACGAGACACAGCAAGTGCCGTGATTTGTTGTCCAAGGCCCTGTGCTGAGGGGATGGGCTCTGTCCAAGGCCGCATGCTCCACACGTTGCCAGCACCACAGCCACATGCACTATAAATAGACAGCAGGCGGGGTGGGGTGGGCTGGAGCGTCTCGTCCGGGAGGCAGGACTCTACCCGGGCACAACACCAAATCTAAACAGCAGGGGTCACGACCTTGCAAGTTGCAGTCCTACTCTGACGCATGCTCAGATGCGTCAGCTAAGAGGCAGCCGGGCAGGATGCCGTTTTTAGCAGTGAACTAAGGCCGTTATTTTTACTGAGAACATCCCGAGCCTTTAGCAAGCAGGCACTGATTCCACACGCCATCTCAGGCCAGCCTTTCCATGTGGGTGCCGACGCAGCCTCTGCGGGCCTCAGCTCCTTCTACCCCCCACGATTACACGGAGCTGGAGCAAGTAGGAGCCCGGGGGCCCATGTAACTCCTTCCAGATGTCCGTCCTTGGGCACTCGTCCACATTCCATTGTTAAAAGGAGGCTTTAATGTCTACAGCGTTCTATTTTTTCTGCTCTCCCCAAATAAAAAAAAAAAAAAAAAGGCAGTGCAGGGCTCCAGCTATTAAGTTCCCACAGCAGAAAAGGGAGGAGAGTCTGCACTGTGTCACTCTCTCCAGAAGGAAAAAAACAGCCTGACCTACTTCAGCAAACATTAAGCCTGCCGCCCAGCTTAAAGGACTGAGGGCCGAGCAACGGTGGCAAGGGTACCTGTTTTTGACAGCACTCCATTTCCTTTGGCCACACCAACGTAAACAAGGACGCTAATGATGTCGGACACCTCCAGGTGGAGGTTGGCTGTTCCAAAGTCCTGCTCCTGGGACGCGGCCACCCCTGGGTGTGAGGAGAGAAGGGCGGGTGAAGCAGAGCAGAACTGAAGGATGACGCCATGGTGACTTGGTTCACAGTACAGGATGGTGAAACGTTTGTCAGGAAATGTGCATTTATCATTTGCCTGAAGGCCTTGATAAGGAATCGTTCTACATGGATAATTATAACCTATTAAGCCAGTCTCAAAGCAGCCGACTCAAGGACAGAGTGTCATCTGTCGCGGTGTGTACAGGACATGTGTGTGCTGACATGGAGCTCATTCTAGCCTACGAAGTGACACAGAAGCACATGCGGCACGCCTATCTGTGTACGTGTAGAATGGAATTGTCTGACTGTTTGCCCATGAGAGGGAGGTTCGGCCAGTGGAAGCCTCGCTCGGGTACCATATGCACAGCAGAGCCGTGGGCCCAGGTCTGGCCGCACAAAAAACGTCGGCAGATGGGAGGCCAGGTTGAGGTTCCCCTCGGGGTCGGAGTACTCAGGAAGGGGGAGGTTCTTCATCAGGTCGTCATACCTGTAGTGTACAAGAGGAAGATGGACAGAAGGGGAATCACAGAAGCCATACGGAAATAAACAACACTGGTTAACTCAAAGGTGAGGGAGAGAGTGCTCACCGCGAAGGCATGAGGGCCATGAACTCCTCGCCCGAGGGCCAGTCCTTCAGCCGGTACACCATGGTATCCCCATCTTTGGATTTGGGCCGCTCTACAGAAAGAGAGCAGAGTGTTAGCCGAGATCAGTAGTGCGACTGAACACAGAAACCCTGCTTAAAGATCAAGCCGAGGCTACCAAGTGAGGCAACTCACTCGTCAGGTCCTCAAAGCCATCCCAGAATTCCTTGATGCCAGAGTTGGAAACCACTCCATCCTTGCAGTTTAAAAGGTCTCCCTGGTGGTCAGCAAATTCCTGGTTAAAGGAATCCGCCTTCCACAAACTGATGTTCAGCTTCTTATGAACCCCTGACACCAACACAGGCTGAAGAGAGAGAGTTTTAGAAAATTAATTTATCTTGATAAGACAGAGCCATAGTCCCTAATCCAAAACTGGTCCTTCAGAAGATTAACCTGGTGCAGACCAAATACAAGAGTGGAAAAAAATGTCACTATTTGTAAATGCATTCACACAGCAATATACTTTTTTGGGATGGAGTCTCTACTACAGAAAGCGCTGATAAACATCACTAACAAATAGGAAATGTGATTATAAATGACGTTAGAGGGGAGAGGCAAACTTGTCCTTAAAATAATACTCGCCAGATGTTTTTGCTAGTGGTCTACCCACAATATTCCGTGTCAACGATACAATGTAGGCTCTCGTTAGCCAACCCTAAGTAAAAATATGGCTTAAACTACTGTCCATCATCATAAGAAAAATGCCCTTTTACATTACAGTCAATCTCTTCACGGAAACAAGAACAAGAATGAAGTCAAATAGATTTTTCATGCAGGTTATTGACTCTGTATTAACAGATATTCTGCTCATCATTACAGCAATTACAGCCAAGTAAGCCCATTGTTCTATTTAAAAATGAACTATTCCCATGGTGTTATAATCTGTCAGTGCCCTAAAAATGACACTGTAAAAGTCATCTTGAATCACTACAGGAGAAGCCAAGACAAAACAGGGGAGACGCTAAACAGAGCTGACAGCACCGTACAAACAGACTCAGCAACACCCAGCAGCAGCTCTAAACAAACGGCCCATGGGATCCGATGGGGGTCCCATCGCCTCCCCTTCAGATTCGCCTGCTGGCTCACGGACTGGAAGCAGCGACCCGAGCGTTCATGTCCCCCACCTGGCCCTGCCTCCAGCACTCCCCAAAGAGCTTCCAGTTACTGCTGTTGCGGTGGTCCTTGAGCCAGAGCAGCCGGTGCTCATAAAGCCAGCAGTGTGGGATGTCGGCGTGGAGCCTGGCGGCCTCATCAGTGGGGGGCTTCCTCCTCTCTACCCTGGCCTCCTCGCCCATGTCACGCTTGGGGCCCGCCTTGCTCCCTCTGCTGGCTGGGATCTTGTTTTCCACCACCGAAGCGATGATGTCGTCTAGGATGTTGGGCACACTCCTGCCACTCTTACCAGTCTGTAAGTGGAAAAATGGACACGGTGATGAACGGCCGGCTTTCCGTACCCCTTGATCCACAGAAAGGCGGTGGAATCGCTGGGGCCCACCTGTGAGGCGGTGGAGTACACCGGAGCGAAGGCGATGCCGGCGTCAGTGGAGCCAAGCCGCAGCTTGCCGGCCGTGGTGGTAAGCAGGTCGCGCAGCGTGGAGCCCTGCTCCGAGCTGTTGGTCACCAACCCCTCGCAAGGCTCCTTCTCCTCCTTGACTGCCTTCCCCAGGGGGGACTCTTTGTTTTCTGGGGACAGAGCTATGTCAATTTACCAGCTGCAAGCTTTCGGGGGGTCCTGATGGACAGTTGTGCCGTGGGCTTGCTGGCCTTCACAGGCTTTTCGGCTCTGGGCATTGTTAGCAATTCCCCCCGGGGCCACATCCTGTTATTGTGTTCCTCTCCCACACACCCACCTTTCTTCTCTTCGCGGGACTTCTGCTCGGCCAGGTCAGCCAGGAAGTGCAGGGGGGACTGGGACTCAGGTGGGGTCAGCTTGCTGTCTGCACCGCAGTCACTGCCGGGACTACCCCCACCACCATTGGCCTCCACCTTGGGGGGCAGGCTCTGCTGCTGGGCGTCCGGCTTGCACAGAGAGATCTTGTTGCTGTGGTTGAGCACGTTCTGCAGTACCTGGAATGTGGCCAAACAACAGAGTGCGGCATATAGATGAGAGGCCCGGGTCACTGTCCTTTAGCTGCAGGTCGCATCTGCCTATCAGCTGGAGCCCAAACCCCTATTCCCGACAGCGTAGACTGAACATTTGGGGCGGGCTCACCTGTGAGACGCCGTTGGTGGACGGGAGCTTGCCCAGCAGCGAGCCCTGCTTGGCCACACAGGCACAGTGTGCCTTGATGCCGTACTTCTCTCTGAGCGTGTGCATGGCATTCACCAGGTCAGTCAGCACTGCAGGGAAGGGAGCAGACGGCAAGGGGTTTGACGTGCAACTTAAAAACAGCATCACTGACAAAGAGCAGCAGCTTAAAGTCATCCCTAAAAGCAGACAGACACAGGGTAACTGAATACTACGCAGCACATGGGCGGAAGCTGGCGAGGACATTCCTGAGCCCAACGACGCATAGGGTTAGAGCGCTCTCGCAGCCCACGCTTCCAAAGATGGGATTCTTCTCTTTCTATGGGCCTGAACACAGGCCTGGAGGCTACGTCCATCGATGAAACGTGATTTTATTCTGTGAGTGCTTTTCGTGAAAGGGTGTTCTGTGGGGCCGTCCGTTTCCTGGTTCCTACCGGTTCCTGGGATGATCTGGGTCGGCATCAGGTGCTTGTGATCGTGTGGCTGCCCCTTGACACACTTCAGCCAAGCATACAGCTCTTTGTCTGCAGAATAACAGAAGGCCTGTTAATGCGCTCACAGCTGGGAACAAACGCTCCTGCTACTGCGTGCTTCAGGACTTTGAGAAAAAGGAACAGCACCACTAAAACCACTACTCATTTATTTACTGGGGGGAGGGTCCACTCCCTGTGAGATTCTTTGTTGGACCTTGATTTTGCACAGAACTGTCAACACCCCAGATCTGTCATTGCGATCCAGGAGGCAACAGAGTGCACAGATGGATACTACTGGCAGAGGGCGCTAAAGACCAGCCCCCGTTCAAAGGAGCCGAGGGAGGTGTCACAGCCTGATCTATATGCAACCCCCACCCCCTTCCCACACACCATCCGCCGTGGACTACGACAAACACCACCTCCCTCCTATGAACACGTGTGTGGCAGTTTGAAAATGCAGTGGACTGCCACGACAAGCTACGGTGAAGTGGGTGGGGCCGTGCACCCGGGCTCCGGGTGCCCTAGCACGTCTTTCCAGCAAGAGGGCGAATGGCGGCTGACCTTTGGAGCTCTTCCTCTCCCTTGCCTTGTAGCAGTCCAGGCAGACCACAAATCCGCATTTCTGGCAGACCCAGTGGATGTTGAACAACGTGGCTTCACATGCGTCGCACATCTCCCGCACGCCTCTCACCGCTCTCTTCCAGGCGATCTTGGCTGAGAGGCAAAGCAAACAGGGTGGATGAAGCGGACATTCACGGGCAGCGGGCTCCCAGCTGCGGCAGAGCTTCGCCCTGACAGATGGCGCTGAGAAAATAACAGCGCTGCTAGCTGCATTTTTTGCGAAAGCGCACACATTTCACCACACAAGGCCCAGCACATTCTGTCACTATGTTCTGTTTCTCCTTCAATACAAACGGCTTTTAGGAAGCTAGGCAGAAAAGTCCATCTAAACTTGTTTCAAGGACAATTCTATTTAAAATATTTTTTCTTTTCAATGAATCTTTTTCCTTCCCTCAGACTACTCAAGCACCATCAACAACGCTTGTGGGCTCGCAGGGACTCACTGTCTTTTTTAATCCACGTGGCTGCAGTGTTCTCGGTCATGACCAGCTGACAGAACTTGTCCCCGATGTAGCTGAGGATGTACTTGGATGTCTCCAGATCCAGCTCATTGTCCTCGTACATGTCAGGGGCCCAGAGACTCACGGCCTCTTCGTCATACTGATCCGGAGAGGAGAAGCCGTCTATCCTTATCACGCCATTCTTACTGTACGAGAGGCTTCAGAAAGGGGAACAAAAGCGGTAATTAGAGGTCGTTTGCACACTCCCTCAAGAACGATCTCAATATTTCCAAAACCACCGTCAAAGACCCGGCTGGCCAGCCATGAAGGAGGAAAAAAAATTCCCTGATGACATCCCATTAATGTCTAACATCTCATGATGATTAGAGCAAAAAAGATCTTTAAGCATCTTCTCCCTCCCATGAATCATCCAGAGGTTTATCATACTCAGCCAAAGAAACACGTTATGAAACATGGCAGCATTATTATGAAGGCTGACAATCATGAATTACTGAAGCTCTTCATATACAGAATTAAAAACACTTGCTTGGAAACCACAAACAAGCAAAAAGCGGCAAAGGAAACAAATCATGTGATGAGTCCCATGACCTCATGATGGCATGCTCACCGGCGGAAGTAGTAGAAACGACAAAAAACCGGGGAGTGGGAGGGCTCTTCGCCCTTTTTGCTGCGGACCAAGCGGCACTCGCGGCACTTCTGCAGGTTGGGTCCGATCTCAGAGCACGAGTCGTCCTGCAGAAAGGACTCCCCGGTCTGCTTCAGCTTCTTCACCTTCCGCCAGTCCTTGAGCACCGAGCGGGGGATCCCATCTGAGAACAAAGGCAGGTGGTCATAGTCGGG
>JAACJT020000035.1:9186373-9205969 GCA_009936485.2 Gymnarchus niloticus
CACACACACACACACACACACACACACACACACACACACACACACACACACACACACACACACACACACACACGGATTTCAGCACGAATGAACAAAATCACGAGGTCAATGTTTCTGAAAAGGTAGCCAGGCTGAGATATAAAAAACAAAAGAATCATGAGGAAATGGAAGGCCCCCGTGCCACAGCACCCCCCGCAAGCCTCTGGTCCAGCCGCTCTTACTCACATGGGCAGTGTTACTGTTCTGGCTGGAGCGAGACCGGCGTCTGGATGTAATGCCAATGTTTTCACCTTTCAGCAAGGAATGGACAACATCATCCAAAAAGGTCATCTGTACCATAGAGGGGTCGACATTCTGAGGCTCTAGTACCTTCGGAGCAGACAAAGGGAAAGGCAGCAGACTGCAGGGGTTAGTCCAAGGATGACTTCCGAGCCAGGGTTCACCTTGGCAAGGCAGTGTCATGCCTACCTGGTCATTCATCACAATCATAGTGCGGCTGAAGAGATCGTGATGCGTGATGATCCCCGTGAACCACTGAGTCGCAGAGTCTTGCCTATAAACTCGTACTCTATAGCCATTTAACGAGTAGGGACCTGCAGAGGAGGAAACCAGCAGCTTGTGTTTACTGTGTTGTCAGGGGTTGGGGGGCCAAACGCAGAGCTGCACTGAGTGCCAGGAGACACACTTCTACAGCTGCCAAGGACCCTGACTGACAATTCAGCTGTAGGTCAAGCACATGCCGCCAACTGTGAAAAGGCAAATACATTTGACTCACTCCTAATCGCATTGCTCCGAACAGGTGGGGGGGGGGGGGGGTGATGCATATTTCTGGTAACTAGTCCACCCCCGCCTTGGCGAGCCGCGGGGCCTTCGACAGGCCAGCACTGCCGTGCTGTAATGCGTCAGTGGCATGGTAAGCCGTAACAAGGAGACCACGGTCTGCAGAACTGATGGACGTCACAGCCAGCACAGAGGGAGCATGTGATTGCTTCCAGCACTGAAACCACACAATCTTGTTTTTTCCCCCTCCACCCAAAATTTTAGCTTCAGATTCTTTCCATTCTGTATTTTTTTTTGATAGCTGCCAAGTTTGACAATTATCTCTGATTGTGGGGCTGGAATTCTTTCACATAAACGAGTAAACAAATTGCCTGCCAGGATTCCATCCTGTCAAAGCCTCAGGTAAGTGACCGGATTATGGGAAGACGCCGAAGACACCGTACGGCCGGGCAGACATACCTCAGCTGGGTATAAGCCGATAACAAAGGAGGGGGCCGCTTTTCTCTTACATGGCGACACAATAAAATAAAAATGGCAGAGACGGTGCCACTGTACCTTGCATAAAAATTTCCTGAACCTTTTGATCTTTAACCCAGGCCTTCACCTCTTCATGAAGCTGTGGATTGTCCCTGAGAACAGGATTCAAGCTGTCTACTTCATCCTTTAAAAAGATTAAAAAAACAAACCTAGGTCATAAACACTACATTAACAGGGAGTGTACTGCTCTGTTTAAAACATTTAACAGATCAGGCATATTCTGAAAAATTAAGGGAGGGATGATGTGCAGGAATCAGCAAACAGAACGCGGTCCTGACACAACATGGTGTGCCGTAGGCCTGTTTTAAAGGGCCTGCGTCTATAGACATGGGCCAGAGGCCTAATGGGGGCCGCTCAGGAGCCTCGGCTCACCTGGACACTTGTCGCCAACACAAAGGCAAACCGTGCTTGGTAAACAAACTGCAAGTGGCACACAAAGCCCATCTGTCTGCCTCCGCTCCGGATGAGGAGCGGAGAGGGAACGCATTGGAACGACTGAGCCCCTAGAGACAGATCCGGCGACAGACTCCTGTTTGACAGGCTGAGGAGGAAAACACAGGCAAGCTGCTGAATCCCCAGACAAACACGGGCAAAGCCCTTACTAAAAGCCCTGCGGATGGGTGGAACATGTATGTACTTGCATGTATATCACAGACACATCCATGTAAACATATAAACAATGGTTGCTTAGAGACACACAGAAAGGGAATATCACTGAGTGAGATGCAGCAATATTTCATCATGAGATGGGAGGACCAGCAGCTGGTAACCCTCACTAGATGCCAGACACGACGAGCAAGTGGAGCAGCTCAGGGCTCTCTCAGGTTTTTTGGTGCTACCCAGCCAAACCTGAAAGAGGTGGCTGCCTGCCGAGGTCTCTGTCACATGTGCCATATGCACGGCTGGGGCAGTTCAGCCAGGGTCGGGGGGGATATCCGCTCATGGTGCTACTGATGAGCATGGACGTGGCCTGTGAAGGCAGCGCTGCGGACCAGCAGACAGTGTTTATACAGGTGCTCCGCGAGGTGGCCCCGTGGTTTGATAAGCAGAGGTGACCACTCCTGTATGGCATCGCCCATCATGTGAATGTACAGAAAATGACCGAGTAGAGATAACCATCTTGATGCAATGGCAGTACCTCTCCAGCTGTCTTACAGATCGCATCGTTGGCTGGACATATCAGAGGCAACAGGACAGACAGTCACCTATCTGTCTGCCCAGGGATCAGCTTTTGACAGAACGTTACCGTGATTCTGTTTTAAAGCTGCGGATGAAGAACAGATGATCTACTTATGGAAGTATACCACAATAATGCGATGATCTGCACCGTTAGGCTACTGCAGTGGAATTCCAAATGACAGCCACATTTTACCTCCATACCAGGCATCAATGTCTTCCACCAAATTTACAATTTTTTCGATCAAATGAAACTAGACTTAAAAATTATAAAGCTGTACAATAAAAATACTGTGTTACAGAAGAGGTCTGACAGTGACACGGATCTCCGTCATTTAACCACCACAGGTTCGCAATACAGAGTGACATACACGTCCCAGAGAAGGACATAACAGATGTACCAGGGCCACCCCCCCGCCCACAGCAGGCTGTCCCCACAGCGCAGTAAAGGCAGTATACAGCGGCAAATGCTTACACATAGCTGCTGCAGCTCTCAGGACTGTAAAGCACTTCCAGATTCAACTCTGACCCAGATAAACAAGGCATCCTTCCTTCCCTCCCTCCAATGGGTTGCGGCTTGCGCGTCCGAGCCGGCGACGTGCTCAGGCCCCGTCTCGGCGCCCTGGAAGTCCCTGCTCGCCACTGTAACCCAACGCCATCTGTGTTCCCATTTGGTGAGGGGGGTGGGGCGTCTCAGGCACACTCCAGTCTGTGCCGGCGGACGCCTGCCGCAGTAGCCTTCGAATGCTCTCCACCAGAAACCCAAACGCCCCTACCCCCAGACCAACGTGGTGTGACCGCGCAACAGGGTGCGAGGACAAGCTCGTCACCCCAACAACGGGGCGAAAAATCCTCGATGTCCTTGGACTGCTGCGATGAAAATACCGAGGCTCCACTACACTCAGGAAGGGCTGAACACACAGTGTTAAGAAAAACTAAAGTCTAAATTTAAAAGCAAGCAAGCAAGCAGTCCTGCTAACACCTTTAACTGATTTTTTTTTTGATCGTTTGGAACACCATAGTGCCATCGAAGGCAGAATGAGCCCTCTCTGCAGAGCACGAGCAGTTACAGTACGTCACCAAAATTAACAATGTGTTCATTAAGAATGAATGTGGTCCGGGAGAGATGGTTCCTATTACAGAGAGGCCACACATGACTGGCTGCTCTGATTAGCATGCCCCCCGGCGACACAGGCTGAGGGGAGCTGACAGAAGCCGAGCCATGGAACGGCGGGCAACGAGCTGGCCTATAGTTTGGGGCACGCTTAGCGTCCCCCCTGTGGCCAGTGATTCACAGCCCGAGACCCTGGTGCTTGTGTCAAGGTGAGGGGACAGATTCCAGAGTGTGGTGAGGAAAGGGGAGGGGCCTGCACTTAACGGCCTGTCCTACCGCTCTCCAGCACATGATCAGACACCCAGGCCAGCTTAGCAATTCATCCAAAAAACAGGAGATTACGGGATCATTATTGATTATGCAAATAAGGTCATGTCAATGTACTTCAAGCAACATTTCTCAGCAATGCAAAAACAAACATTTTAATAACTCCTCTAGGATCTTTTGAGCTGTTGGGAAATGACTATAATGCCATTTCTCTTGTTCTTCACAATGTCCCTGAAGCCATGATCTAATACTCTACACAGTTTAGCCTACACAGAGCTGGATGCAGGGGAATCACGAACCCAGAAGGCTGAGGGGGGAAAAAACTGACACCGTAGATCCATAAATGAATTGCACAGCTCAGTGGAAACAGAAGCGTTACCATGGAAGCATTAACCAGGGAGAGCTGATTCAACTCTTGCGTCAGAAAGCCAAGCAAACTAATGAAGAACGGAAATGAGTATTTCCTGTACAGAACACAGGTATGGGCCTTTCCAGATTTCACTTTTGAAATGTTTATCCCTTCTGTGTTTTCAATTTGATGCGACACAGAGATAGACAATCTAGCCAGAAAAGACACCGATAAGGAGAGAGAGAGAGAGAGAGAGAGAGAGACAAAAATTGCAGATAGCAGCAGCAGCAAAGCCGGTGAAAGGTGTTTACGAGTAGGCAGTGTGGCATCGTGACATGCAAGCAGCATAGTCCGTTGGCCAGAAATGGCTTGTTGCTAGGGCGCAGTCACAGTCGCGTGGAGTCGCTTTGTACGGCTTGTTGCTAGGGTAAGGTAATATGCATGCACAGCGTGTGTATGTACAGGAACAAAGCCTGTTGCCGTGGTAATTCAGTGCAGCCACAGATGCACGAGGGTGGTGGCAGGCCGGCTGTTTTGGGTCGCCTTCCGAGCAGAGCAGTCCGGTCCGGTGCCAGTGCTGGGGGCAGACACATGGCACAAGGCTGGAGGTGTACTTCAGAGGAGACTCTACTCCACAGCAGCAACTCCTGACAGGATGTGACACATTGGCCAATCTGTGTTGAGGAAGACTTCTGCCCGATAGCTGATAAGGATGCCATCACCCCGTTCAGAGCAGATGGTGAAATGCAGATACACTCCACCAGAGGAACAGCCCTGGTACTGCAAACATGGACTGACTCAAGACGATTGACATCAGGACAGCATCTGTGTATCACTGGGTTGGACAAGCGAACGATCGAGCACTAAGTACAGCACGAGGTGCCTCCCAAACTCAGCATCCCCCACTCTTCACTCTTTTGAACTATGTGCCGCTCACGGGCTCCAGCCGGGTGGCCTCTGCAACAATAACCTCATTGTCTAGCCGGGGCCAAACAGATCGGGATGCGGTGCTTCAGTGCCACTGCCCCCCCCCAGGATAAGAAAAACCACAGGAGATACCAAATGAAAACCTTTCACCAGCCAGACTGTCCATGATGACAGAAAAGGCAGAGGACATGGTGTTTGGGGGGGGGGGGGGGGCAGTCCCCCGCCTACCATGGGTGCCGATGTGACAAGTGAGTCATTACCGTTTCTGGAAAGGTTTTCCTTTTACAGTGATCCAGGACAGGTTAAGGTGACATTCTGCGAACAGCACCTGTGAAACACCCCCCCAACTGTCTATTCTGGTAAACAGTGCCGGCGGCTGGACTCGACAGCACAGAGCGGCCATCTTTCCCGACGTCTGGTCATGGCTCAGCTTCCTGGCTTCTCCTCTCACTACACAAGTCGACGGCTTTTTGGCTGCATTTGAGATTGATTAGACAATAATAAATGAGATCCATCTATGAAACTGTAATTACTCAGAGTGCATAACACCCCAACAAAGAGGGAAGAGAAGTGCTGCTGCAATTACAGCATGCCGGAGGGAGGGGCGGCCGACTCCTTTGTCCTTTCATTCTGTAATATACTGTTGATGGCAGAGCGCCTAATCCTACGGGCAGCATGAAGGGCAGGGGACACTTCTGTCGATGGGCACACGGTTATTCATTAAGTGCAAAACAAAACAGAGAAGATGTCTGGGTCAGACACACGCAAACCACGAGCACAGTGAGAACAGGAAGTGGCTGAGTGACAGAACCGCAGCTATCAAAGCCATGTCCTCGGATGACGTGGGCGCAGCTTGTCCACGAGATTTATTTGCTATTCATAGCACTGGGTAGCAAAACACCTCAACTTCCGTGAGGGACTCCGCTATGTCCAGAGGTTCAACGCGGCAGCATGCTCAGGACATTAAATATTGAAGCCATGTCTCGTCTCTTGGCGAGCTGGGGCAGGGCCTGCGACGACGGGATGATCTCATGAGCCCACTCACCGGGCAAAACCATATAAAACCCTGGGGTGGAAATGCAGCCTCCATATTTTCGCCAAGCCTTAAACGAAACGTTTACGTCGTTGTCACTCTGGGCAGACGAGCCTGATTGAACCTGGGGATTCCACAGCAAAAAAGCCTTCAGTGACCACATCTAGACTCAAAACGTTTCGTTTTGAGGATAGAGAAAAGGCCATGCCATTAGCAGCCATGGAAATGGAGAGCTCCCCCAGATAACCAAAGGCGCAAATCCCACCTGATAGGGCTGATACGCGTCGTCGTCCGTCAGGAAATCCAGCTGCCTGTCGGCGAAGAACTCCACGGCCGTGATGGAGCCCAGGACTGCCTTACCCACCAGAGGCTTGAACGCCTGCAAAATTAAAACGGTTACGTTAAGAATAACAAGGAAATCATTAAAGGGGAAGGCTGACAGTTCAAAGGGAGCTGGCGGCCCTTTGATGTGCCTCTTCCTTTCCCCCCCGCAGATGTACCATCTCTGATGTCACCATCTATCAGGTTTGCTCCACGGCGCCGAACTTGGCTGCCATTAAAGCAACGTGAAGCCTGGCATGAGAACACATGAGAACGTGGGAACACGTGGGCAGTGTGCACTGGGGACTTTTCACAGCGTTTTGCCTTGAAGAGTAATGTACTTTGAACTAGCACACAGATCTGCTAGCTGCCCAGGAACAGCCCATGAACCCACCTGCAGTGCATTAAAATCTCAGCTCTTCAGGACAGGTAATTAGACTCATTATGTGTGATATGTCAAAGTGCATAGTGGCAGCATCAGGGGACACGAGGAAATACGTGAAGCCTGACAGTCCAAACAGATAGCTGGTCATTAAAGCACAGGTGACCGGCAAAGTTCCGGCTTGTCTTCGATGGAAGACAAACATGAGTGGTTCCTCTTATGAAAGCCACAGGCTGGATCTACCCAAATTATTCCAGGAGCGAGTTCTTTGTAATCCATATACAAAAATTAACTGTGCTGTGAGAGTTACCCAACTTTGGGCAGGAGGTAAGTAGTTTATATTGCTACGAGACTGGTTACGATTTCCCTCATCAGTCTAGCCTGACAAGTGACGTAACAAAACAAACAATCTGGTCCGAAGAGGAATTCCAAAAGCGAAACTGCTGGAAACAGTGATTCTGTCAGCAGTGAACGTTTTTACAACGCTGTAACTGTGGCCTGGATACGTAGGGGGTCTGTCGCTGAGCTGACAGCTGTCGCACCCAGGCCTGAACCCCTTCTGAAGGGTGATAAAGACACGCGTTAAGAGATTCTCTAGCTGCAGCATGGCGACAGCTCCCCTGCGCTGATGCTCAGGTGACCCCACTGACCCTCATTTTGATGGCTGTCATAGGGAAGTGCTCTCAGCTTTATTAACGTCCATAACACTCAGAGGCTAGCGCGAGCAAGACAAGTGAATGATGAACTAAAACTCAATAGAAGGTGGTAGAACCAGACAGCACAGTCAATTCATTTAGCAGTCCATGTGCACAACAGAGCGGCGATCGTAAACTTCAAGAGAAGTGAGAAAGTAAATGACTGCCCTCGCGTTTCAATCGGCACCATCTGCTAGCGAGAGTATAAGCTTCAGCACTATCAAGCCGTTATCGCTGCCATTTCTGAGTCTCCCAGTAACAGGCATTCGGCCGTCTCTCACGGGCGTGCCTCTCCTGAAAATGAGGTTATGGTCGCCTTCAAACGCCTCAGTAACATCACATTTTTCTGGGGCAGATAAATATAGCGGTGCGAGATCGGATCAGCTTTCCTTAAAAGAAAACAGGTGTTTCCTTCTGGTGATGAAAAAGCACACCAGACGCAGAAACACAAGAATGGAGGTTTTGGGGGTTTCAGAAAGTTCTGGACCACTCCCCCCGGAGCGGGATGCAGACCTGTTTTGTCAAGCTTTGCGCAATGTTCGATTGAGAAGAACGAACCACTCAGCAGCTGCAGTTACCAACTGCTGAATCTTGGTTATAAATAGAAGCAGGCTGACCTCTGCAACCCATACAGGGACACAAGCAGCAAAGAAACCGTGAATGCGATGCCCTTCTGGGGGGCTGCAGCTTACAAAGCAGCCTCTGCTTTCACCTCATGATCCCCAACAATAGGTTCCGCACACCTTTCTGCAGCAGCACAAGCAGGTCACCCCAAACGCCGGCCAATGGGAATGTCTCGCACTTTCAGAATGCCCAAGGAGCTCACTGATGGTGCACAAAATGATCCTCTATCATCTGCCTGCATCTCCAAATAAAAAAATAAATGAATCATGGGAGTGGAGGTTTCTCTGTGTGTCTGGCTCTCAGTAGACAAAGGATCTCCAAAATATTGTCCTTCCCCTACATTACAGGGCTGCACCATAACTCAACAGTAAATATTTTATGAGGCTGACTGCACTGGAATGCTAAGAAGTAATGCCGCTGGAGCTCATGCATAGCTAAGTGATCTGGAGGGCTGGGCAACTCCATCATTCTCTGAACCGCTTCTACAGCCGGAGGGCGAACAGGAGGCAGCTATCAGATGAAGGTCAGAGGAACTCTGCTCTGGTTACATGTGCAACGTGTATGTGTCCCATGCCGCATAAGGACTCACACATTCACAAACACAGACACACAATATTGCAGTTATTGTGCAAGGGCAGAAGACTGTTGTTCAAGTTACTTAGGAGCGTGAGAAAGCAGGGTGACTTTCAAGAAAGAGCTCAGTCTTTCACCTGAAGGTAATAAATAACCAGGCAGGGATCTTCAGTAAATGCCACAGTCCTCTACACTATGGATGTTCATCTATAACAACCTGCTCTGTGTCTATAAATTCCTCCTGTATTTCATTAGATGACAGCAAAGGCTGATGCACTCCTCAGAATGGCTCCTGTATTCCACATTTCACAAGCTTGGACATTGCAGTTTTCCAAGCTATTAAACTTCAGACTACCAACAGAATAGTTTGGGAAAAGGAAATAAAAAACAAGAGACTAAACATTTCACACAGATTCACTAAGCTCATCCCATTCATTTGGGCCTGTTGACTCAATTTCGGCTGAAAATGTCTTGCTGTGTTAGAGCTTAAAACTGCTATTTCAACCTGTGAAAATACCGCAGTACTGAGACAGAGAGATGAAGTTTATATGGCGGACATTCACTGTTCCAGAGAGAACACTTGCTGTATTACGGCAGTCTGGAGGTCACCCCACCACCCTTTCAGCAATAAAGCACTTCCTGACAAGGACCCCAACCCAGAACACGTGTTCCAGCATAAGCCTTATGCCCCCCCACCACCACCATTCTGGTCCAAAGCACAAAGCTGCCACTGTCTGCAAGTAAGGAAACGCCTGTAACAACCGCCAGCCAGTCCAGCGGCCCATTCCTTCCCCATGAGAAAGAGCAGGGACCGGCACAGCTCCTTGGACAGGCCCCCCAGGACACAACAGCAGCACAATCGTTTCGGCAAACGGCAAAACAGACATGAAAATCCCAATTTGATGCGTGGCTGCCGACAGGAAACAGAACACGACCACAGTCAAGCCTTGGATGACAGGCTGGGCCGGGCAATCGGCCGTGGGAGCTACAATCATTCTTGCCTGCCTGCGTGTTTTCTGGAGCAGCCCCGTGTCCAAAGTGCACTTTGTACTGATCGCTGATGTAATTAGAAACAGCCTTGCTCACTGTAGCGTCGTTATGCTAAATGGGTCAGAGTGCAGCTCTCCCCCACCCCGACAAGGCTACAGCGCGTGCACGCACTTCCAGCAGGGCTCGCTGACATCACAGACAGCCCTTGATACTGAGGCCAGACTCATTTCGTCCACCCAGAGACCAGATCTAGAAGAGCAGTCCCATAGTCCTTAATCAGCTTAACTGGCCATAATAAACAGATGCTTGGGGTTGCCCTAGAATAAACACTGATAAGAGAGCAGACAGTGGCTGAGCTAATATAACAGGAAGAGATGAACACAGCACAAATGAGTCAGACCTGGGGAACACCAAGTCACTACATGCTATGGGTTCAAACCCACCCCCCATCTGCCCCAAAATACAGTACACATACATACTTTGGCAGAAGCTTTGCTTCCTTTAAAATAACGAGACCAACATGACAAAGATGACACGCTTTACTCCAGATGCTAAGAGCTACTACAGTTACACACAGCACAGGAAAGGAGGCCACAGATAAGATAAGACTGACTGTGGTATGTGCACAGACACCATGACTTTGACAAAGACTCATACTGACTAATTCTACGGAGAGTAGATGTTTTTATAGCCATTACGCAAAGACCACATCATACACGAACCAAGCAAACAAGATCTAGAGTCAAAGCTTACCCTCAACATATTCAAAGGTTCCCAGGCAAGCACAGCTTATTCGATGACGTAACCCTTCAAAGTAATCATCTGTAGACCTGCAGCCTTTTGGCTGCGGTGTCTTTTGATGCCGTATGTTCACCGTTTGGCCAGGGGGAACCGAGGGAAGGACTAAAACGACAAGCTAGGTTGTTTTACCTTTGCGACGTCTTGCTGTTCACGGCAGCGAGGCAAGCCCAGGCGGAAGCCGATTACAAGCCCGCACTTCAGATGGGGTGGCGGAGCTACGATTAGCAGAGAGTGAGCGTGGTTCTCCCAGAGATGGGCAAGACGACAGTGGCTAAAAGACAAGCCAAGCGCTGAGGAGGACACAGGCTAACCCTGCCCCCAGCCGCATGGCTGACTGTTTCCGTGCCCTGACGAGAGCAGGACTGACGCAGAAGAGAACACAGCAGGCAGAGGCGGTCGGGCGACTCTCTCTCTTCCCTCTTCTCACTCACTCGCTCCCTCCCTCCCTGTTCAGCCAGCTCCCCGGCCCCCGCGGAGGAGGATTATCACTCGCTCTTTGTCGTCAGCGATGCGGCGCTAACGACCCACAAGGTCCTACAATGAGAGTTCCCGGTCTGCCTAGATGTGGGTCATTGCCGTCTCTCCGGGGGCTGGTTACACAACCTATCAGCAGTTCCAAAAGAGGGCACCGCAGCCACCGGGCACCTAATCAAAGTCAGTCCTTTTTCCAGGATGGACCTGGCGTTCCCGGCTGCTGCCGCTGCCTCCCCCCAGATTGTTTTTCAGAGCTCTTTAAAAGGCTCACTTCAGACCCCCAAATGAGAGTGGAGCTCCGATGCGGAGGCGTGCTTGAACCAGGAAAAGGGCGGAGCCGCTTAAAGTGTAACTAATCCCCCATCACAGGTGGCAATGGAGTCACTTCCAGCATGAGTCACACTGCTGATTAGTCACTTGGCAGACCCAAAACAGGGTGGGTTATAAATTCAAGAGCAGACAAAGAGCAGAGTGGTGGCCAAGCTGACATCTGAGCCCTGCTGCCCAAACAGCTCTCCACAGCCAGGCATTAAAAACAGCCATACTGCCCCGCACTGCAGTGAAACCTGAGCCTTGTAAATTTGATGAAGTGCCCTCAACACGGGACACATTCAGAGGAGAAATCCAATAGGGAAGAACTGGCTCCGACTACAACTTTGAAAGGAACGTAATTTTTTGCTGGGCTGCCCCACCCCGTTTCCCCTCCAAGTGTTCTGAGGGCTGACCGATGACACGACAGACCTCTAACTGCAATCTGCACATGCGCCTGGGATTCCCTTCTCCAAGCTCAGCTCGGCTTTCCATGCAGGAGTCCTACACGGAGCCATAAAGTTTCAAAGCGGATCAGCCCCTCCCTCAGAGGGGATGGCGGATCTCAAAAGGGATGGAGGAGCTCCGGAGATTATCCTGCACCAACTGACGCCTGCTCAGCTGGAACAGGTAGCGGCAGACGCAGTAATGAGGCCCCGCGGGCCCTAAGATGGGCCCTGATGCGATCGCCGTTCGACACACTAGCTATCACGGACAAGTGCTCGTCATAAACTGCAGGCACCTTAACCACGTTATAAACACTGGTTAAATGATGGCTGTCAGAACGTGAAAACAGACAGGCTTCGCTCCTTTTCAGCCATTGGTTTATAGCCACTCATTCTCGAATTCCTGCCGCACTCCGGAAGATCGCAACTGGGCAAAGCACAGCCCGGTCTTCCCACAGATACTGCAGAGAGAACCCAGCAAGGCTACACTTGCACAGAATGATTCTGTCTATGGCCAAACCTCAGAAGTCAGCAATCACAGAGAAAGACGCTTCCTCGCCTTTTCTGTTCCTAAGGTTTACAACACAGCTCAATAGTAAAATAATACCAAAGATTATTCAACTGCTACTTCGAATAGAGGCACACCAGAAAGGCAAGAGCGCAAGATCAGACTGAAGAAGCAAGTGTGCATGTTGTGAGACACGTTATTGATTATACAATCAATAACCCCAATCATTAAGCAACAGAGAAAACGAGGGAGCTCACATGGATTATACCTAATCACTGACAGGGTGAGGGGCCCAGGACTACCTTTGTATCACTACGAGGACTGAGATCTTCTCTAATCTGTCAGGCAGCTGCCTACTAGATGACACAATAACCCTGTCCTGGGATGTCACCTATTCCTAGTCAATATGTAATTAGCTAACGCTGCTTCAAATGTTCGAAGCAGACATGCTTTTTTTTTTTTTTTTTTTTTTTTTAAATGAATGGGACACACTATTACATGTACCATCTCTGCTTCACTGCAGTCCAGGCAGAAATAAACCCAACAGAACGCAGAGAGTCAACAGGAGGTCCAGTGCCCCACCTCAATCTGACCCGATTCTACTTTTGCAACCAGTACATCGCCAGTTTGACAGAGGAATTTCCTACCGGGCTTTGGCTCTCTTTTTGCGGCCACTATGTTTGCCAGGTTCTGCTTGAATAAAGTTTTTTTTTTTTCCTTTTTTTTTTTTTTTTAAATTTCAACTGCAGAATCACAAGACCCATTAAGAAGCGAAGCAGCTAAGAGCAGTGGCCTCCTGACAGCGGCTGTTGACAGAAATCACAGTGGACTCGCAACACGAAATGGCAAAACATAGGCAGGAACGCAGACGGCGACGCACACAAACTCAGCCTGTGGTCCTGCCGCTGTGTCGTTTTTGCGTGTGTGATAACACACCACCCCATCCCCCACCTCACAGGTATCTGACAATTCATCCGCAGGGGAGCAGGGATAATTCTCGCGCCTCCATCTGCACTCTGAAAAGGCACAGTCAGATATACTGCCCCAATTTCTAGCACGATTCCACTTTAGCTCTGAGCTCACAAAGCTGGTGCAAATGATCTGAATGTAAACCCCTCCTACCTCATTCCTAATTCAAAATTTCAGTTGTTTTCACAATGTTTGTTCATAAGTGTCTTTAAAAAGGGATGGACCTGACAACCTGAACAGAGAATCAGTTTACTAGACATTTGTTTCATCCTGGATGTCAGAGTAGCTTTGTCTTCTCTTTGACTTAACACTGCAGCACTGTCAATTCTTCATTTATGATCCGTTCCTAGGGTGTGGCATCACAGTAAGATTTACACACACACACACGTTTTATCCCTTTGTTCAGAATCAACTTCAGAAGAAAAAACGTTAACTGTCTTGTGGGGGGGGGGGGGGGAGAGAAGCAATCCAGGCATACAATTTTTTAGCACCGAATCAGCATTGTTGACAGGAAAATCCGACAAAATGATCATTCACACACACTGGCTGGAAATGACTGATGGTGTGTTCAAACAGCCAACCTCACCGCTGTTATGTAACGGAGCTCAAACAGAATAGCTTGAATTCCTGTAGGAGTGCTTTTGTCTCCCCGTCAGCCACTCACAGCTTAGCTGTTATTTCAAGAACGGCAGGTGCAGCAGCAGAGCTGAAGAGCCTGAGCGTGCAGACTTGGGGGATATTTACGACGACTTGCATTAAGGAGCCCACGCACAGTTAACGACCAGCCACCGCTCTCGTCACTGGAGCTCTGTGGCATTTTTGTGAAATGGGAATGAAACGCAAAGAAAAAGTTCATGAGTAGTTCCAAGAATGCCGAATCACACGCACTCAGGACAAGCCTTAATATACAGGCCTCAAAAGGTCAGCTTTCTGAAAACGAAATGGAAGGCAGGCAAGGCCAAGCCTCTCAGACAGCGTGCACTCAGGGTAGGCAGGCCGGAGCGGTCATGCATCTAGCCACAGGGCTCTGAGACACAGACCCACACACAGAGCGAGTCACTCGAGTCGAAACAGCCCTTTCTTTGAGTCCACTTCAACACGTCTGCCTCTGTCACTCAAGGAAGGAAACCAAAAAAAGGAGACTGTGGCTGGAAGCCTCATGATATCAAGATGTCTTTCCTCTGTGTTTACCCATGAAAACTAGCTTTGTTACCAACAGAATGTACTACCGGGGATGAGATTTTGCCATTTAAATCTACATTCAATATTCTATTAAAAAAAGGACTTAAATGGAAGGCCTGTGCGAATCCACTGCCCTCTTTGGTGGAGGAACTTGATCTGTATACAAATAAAATGCAGTGGCTAGCCAGGCTGCAGACACACATGGCTGTATCATTACCTCATTAGCACTGGAGCAGAGCAACAGAGCAAAGTGGCTGCTGGCCATTTCCCCAGATGACTATTTACCCTACAAAGCCTCAGACAGAAAAAGTTAAGCACTTCAAATGTCCCAGACAAAAATAACCTGTTATTAAAATACAGGCATTTCCTGAGAAGAAATGCTGGTTAAGACACCTGAATATTGAGAAATAATGGGACAAACAAAAACTTAATGTATTAACAAGCATTTCTATTTTGATCGCGAAACATTGACACATCAGTGTATCTGTCCACATCAATACCTTGTGCAAGACGGCGTTTAAAAAGCCCCTTACTGACCACAAGTAAAACCTAAACACAGAACATTAACTCTGCTGTGGAAAGGCTTTACATTCCCCACCAGATCAGCTTCATCTTGACATTGTTGATATCTAGGAATATTGTTTTGTATTCACTTGGCCATTAACCAGCAGTGAAAGTATATACAGGGCACTGATCAAATTCACTCAGCTAAGGACTCTAATGTACTGATGACACTGGATTATTTAAGGGCTTTGGATCTTGGTCTAATGTCTTTAGTACCGATAGCAGTGTACCAGATCTCCCAAAGATCCATCTAAATAAATAAAATAATAAAACGCCTAGCTTGAACGTGGATGAAGTTTCTTTCCACTGTGCTTTCAAATTTCTAAAATAACTTCCTGAGGGAAATGTTTCCCACAGTAGATTTCCTTTGGAAAATGTGTAATTTATCTGCTCTCACTGGGCGTATTACACATTAACAGTTGAAAGGCTTATTGTTATTTGTTGGCAGACAAAATAGTAGAGTGCTTAACACCGAACATGCTGATGGCAGAGTACAGATCACTTTTTGAACGTCGGACTCAGAAAATCATCACACCTCAGAGGACAACACCACTGTGCCTGGTTCTCCAGCTTTCAAGGCCAACACAGTTTTAGCTTTACAGGCGAAGTTTGCCTTCCTGCTAGTCATTGCTTTAGACTTCAATCATTTTTACTCCTCAGGAATAGCATATAATAAAAAAAAAAAAAAAAAAAAAAAAAAAAAAAAAAAAAAAAAAAAAAAAAAAAACAAACATCTGTTTTTTGCAGTCAAAAATAAGTATATTTCCAGACAAAATTGTATGAAAAGACAAAAGCAGATCTGTAACACACTGTTGAAAAATTCAGACAGAGGCCAAGATGTTTCTGTTCAAGGAAAAAAAGCAACATATTCAATTTATTACAAGCAAGAACCACACCTCCATTTACCCACAGGGAAACTACTAGTCTGAGTATTCACTATGGAGGCCTGTCAAAGAAAGGTACAACCCCTTATTTGTGTGTGCATACACACATTCACAGAGACAGAAAAATAAGCAGAGTAGGGTCACATACAGAGAAGTTAAAGATCTTTCTGCCCCAAAGTCTGTAGGCTCATACGCCAGGAAGAGGCCAGTGACATCCTGGCAGGACCACTATCAGCCTGCATTTAATATATAAAGGTCTTTGCTAATTAAAGAAATGAAATCATCCAATGCAACCTTATGAAGTATATTTCGGAGGGGCACAGAACAATCTGTGCATGAATAGTCAAGCAATGACATGAAGGTCAATATTTGCACCAAAATTATAGAAAACCATGCATGTAAAAAAAACCATATTTTTAGAATGTGACAAAAACATTGGCACTGATGAAGAACCTAAGATTTGGGAGGAAAAAATGTGGATTTCAACCTGGTCATGGAACAGCACCTTCAACCTTTCTCAGAGTACACACACAATGTGCTACTGTATCTCCGTGTGCTTCATGGACTCAGAGAAGGCTAATGACCACATAGCTTGGTATTTAGTATACACTGTGGGAGGGACTGCAGGAATGTGGGGTACAAGGACTGCTACTCTAGGTGTACGTTTTTACTTCCTGTATGAAGGCAGTGACAGTTGAGACTACAACATTAGCACAAAATCAAAGTCATTTACGGAGAGTGTTTGTTTCCAGCAAAAATGAGTCTTGCCTGCACTTCACTTTGTGATTTCCATGAACAGGATATCAAGGAGAAGCCATGATTGGAAAGATGCCCAATATGGATGGTTAGGGGTGAGATTCCTGCTATTAGGATCTACAATACACACTTCAGAAGTTTCATGAGAAGCTCAAGTGTGAGAGGGGAGAGAGTCTGCCCTTAGTAAAGGAGTTTAAATACCTGCAGCCGTGGTGACCAGTGACAGTAAGATAGCATGCAAGACTGACAGGCAGATCGGTTCAGTGGCTGCAGCTGAGGGCACTAAAGAGGACTGGAGTGGTGGAGTCATGTACTCAGCTGAAGAGCTCAGCTTACCAGTCAGCTTACGTTCCTATTGTCACGTATGATCATGTGTTGCGGCTAATGCCTGAAAGTCAAGAGTACAAGCGGCCAAAATGAGGTTGCACGTTCACTTTCTGTGATGGGGAAGATTTTGAAGACCAGGAAAAACTATGAAATAAACCCTCTGCTCCTTGGATCTAGAAGTGTCAGCTAAGGTGGGTTTGGCATCTTATAAGGACGTGAAGGGGAAGGTCTTGGACAGGCAGCGACCCCATCTCAAAAACAAATCCCCTGAAAACTGCCCCATGCCCCACCCAGCTTAAAACTTCATACATAAAAGCTTTAAAATTAGGACAGAAATGTCTGCCAAATAATGTTCTTCAGAAACATCAGGCACAGAGCCAAAAAGAAATCTGTAAAGCAAGAGGAAGGACAACCATCCATTAGGTTTAATGCAAGAAGTGCAGTGTACACACACTGGCTGAGTGAAGTGACCCTGCTGTATCCATTCATGCTCTTAAAGATGCAGGGGCCCCTAGTCTGATCACATTAATGGCAACTTGACCTTGATGAGGTCATGCAACGCACAGCTAACCAACAGAACCACATTACGTCATACCTGGCTCTGAACGGAGATGGGAAGGTACACACTACACAGATCCAAGATAGACTCTGCTGCCTTCAGCACTTATAGTCCCTTGGAGTGAAAATGAGGGAGGCCTGCAGCCATAAGAGTAATCAGGGCCCATTTTCCACTTTCCTCCCTGACACTGAGCGGGCTTCAGCCACGCTCCCTAGAGACAGATTTCAGCTGCGTGTAACCTTTCCATGCCACCTAATCATCTTCTCAACCAACACCACTCAGGAGTGAGTAAACAGTCTCGAAGATTCAAAATTTTAGCTTTCAAATGGTCTAAGGTGGCAGTTATTCTAGGTTTAAATAGTTTGCTGTGCACAGCATTAAAAATGAACAAATTAATAATGACATACCAGCCCACACCTGCACCACAGACTCCAGCTCAAATCAACAGTAAAGTCTAACTATACTTTAACACTCTTCACCCTGACTAACACTAGTGCCAGTGCAACTTATTACAACTCATGAGAAAGATACAAATAATGTAAAACTTGACCACAGTAAGAATGACAGTTTAAATACCGCATCATGGGAATGCGAATGAATCACAGAGCAACAGCAATGATGTCACTTTGTCTGGAAAAACAGCAGAGACATGACAACAACAAAAAGGACCTCGCTGATATACTGAAGCACACGTCTTATGGTCACTGAGTGGGCAGCACTGTGGTCTCGCACCTCTAGAGATATGGGATCAGTCTGCAGAGTTTATGTTTGCAGGTGATTCTCCATTTTCCTTCCACAGTCCAAAGACGTTGTTTGGGTGAATCCAGGTCTCTAAACTGGCTATACTGCAGTGCATGTGTGCCCCCTGTGATGTACTGGACTCCCATTCAGGGCGTCTCCTGTCTTGTGGGACAGGCTCAAGACTCATTGTGACACTGCATTCAATAAGCAGCTGTAAAAGAGGATAGATGGAATTTACATTTTCCAGCTTTCAAGGCTGGCCCAACCTATTCACAATTTGCTTGCACAAAGTATTTGCAACAATACTTGTCACTCACAGCAGTAGAAGTCCACAAATGTACTTAATCATCCCCAAATGAACTAGGCACCCTACTAGGAAGTTGGGTGCATATTGCTCTAATACCCCAAGCTTTTCTGGTATTCAGTACTAGAATAATTTCAAGATGTTTTTAGTGTTATGGAGTTACTTTAGAAAGGTTACCGAAATGTTCGCCTTAGCAATGGCTAATATTAGCTACAGGAAAATTACAAATGTCTGTTTACACAATAGCTTGCATAAATATTTCTTGCACACAGACATACATACCTCAGAATGCATATGTTTTTGATTTAATACAATACTGATCTTGACATGTCAGGTGTTTGAAACAAATCACAAACTCAAATTTCAAAAAACTCAAATTTTTGAATGGCATCGTCGATTGAACAAAAACATCTAGGTAAGATAAGTGCAGGTAGTGGTGAACCAGCTGGCTGATCCAGGCACCCACAAGTAATAAATCAAATGAATCGGGTGCTCAAGAAGTAAAAGCAAGCTGTGGTGATTTGAGAGGCACTGGTTTCCTTCCCAGATGAAGGCCTGATCAGATTCTCTACTTAAGGCACATGTTGTGTGCAGCATATTGTTAGACATCTCGAGGACCACTCAAAGTGAAATCCACAGCTATCATTATGGTGCTAATGAAACGAAATATAATGAAATAACTCAGTCACGCGTCTCTTTGCTACGCTGCAGCAAGGGGTTCAGCCCAAGTCACGATCAGCACTCTGCCTTTGGGTCACAGCTTCGCTTAGCTGACAACACGTTCTTCCTTGTCAAAGGATGGCATCCCAAATAGCAAGGGTGCACGCTGACACTTAAAGCATGCTGTGGAGTTAGCACTGAGCCTGGTGTGACCCCCATGCCGGTCTCCTCTACGGCTCTGGCATATTGGACGGCTTTGGGAATTGTTTCGTTAATAAGAAGCCACTCTGAGACTAAAGCAGCTGAGCAGAGGTGCGACTGCAGCGTGCAGATCATCAGCGGTG
>JAACJT020000035.1:9206069-9272881 GCA_009936485.2 Gymnarchus niloticus
GGGGGGGTGGTGGTGGTGGTGAAATCACTGAATTGTGGCAGCAAGCAGAGCCCCAGTCACCTTCACAGTCTAGCCGCAGCTCAGAATAATAAAAGAGCAGCTGACTGAAGCAGAAGAGGGACCATTCAGCTCCCCACAGATGCACACCGCCATACCATGCACTGCACCCAGTGCCCCCACTGTGGAAGGTCAATGTTCACAAGCCCATTTCTGTTCAAAACAATGACAAGAGATTGAGGCACAGTATTAGATGAACATGACAGCAGATAAAGTAATGAATTCATTAGGTAACAGGTCAGACTGATCATCACGTCGTCACTATGGCAGAAAGACTCCAATCGGTGACACTCCAGACCCACGCTAGGGTGCCGGGATGCTTGTCCAAGCACATGTCAGAGACAGCTCATCTGCGTGGGGGGGGGAAGGGGGGGGCTTGACAGTGTGGTTTCATGACTCATTCTCCCTCTCTGCAATGCGGGGGCAGTGAAGGTTTGGCCACGGTTCAGAGTGAGACGGCTGCTCTTGGGAGGAGCCTTCGCATGAGAGCCTGGAGCCCATGGAACAATACTGACATGCAAGGCAAGAGCGACTGCGGGCCAGAGCCGGGGATCCCAGCCACCCAGGTGTCATGTTGCCGAGAAATGCACCTCTGCTGTAGTCATCAAAGCAATAATCAATCGGGCACTGATACGGTTTTCTCCACAGTTCCTTGACGTATACTTCGCGACGTTCCTTCCCGAAATAGTCACATCCTGTGTTCTGGTATTTCTAGCCTCCCATCTTTCATTAGTTAAGGATCGCAAACCATACTACAGATCAGCACTCAGAGCAACCATAATAACCTTCCCCACAGAGTCCATCTATCCCACTCTGCAGAGTGGCAGATTGTATGCAGTCTAAGGCTAAAACAATAAGCAAAGCATAGAGGGTGCATTACAGCACACAACTTGGTGCTCTACGGGTACATTTTTAGAAAGGATCAGTTATCAAGATTGTGTTTTTTTTTTTTTTTTAAACACAACAGACCCTTTAAATGCTTTGAACAAATTGCACAGTAAAACTCCCTAGAGCAATACCAGGAGGCTTGCATTGAAGTAATGTTTAAAAATGCATCCAAAATTCATTTTTAAGTAATGCTAAAATTCAATTTAACATGACAGGGATCCAAACAGGACTTCAGGACTTGCACAATTATGTAAAATGAGGAAAAAAAAAATAATAATAATAATAATTTAGGATAAAACTTCTTTTCAATACATTTCACTCTCCACCAAATAAAGGACCTAAAAGGCACTACAAACAAATGTCTGACTGAGGGATGTTGAAGGGCTTACCAAAGGAACAGGCCTCCCACTGTGGAGATTGAAAAGCGATATTGCTGCCCTGCAGGACCGCTGACTCGGCCCACCCTACTAGACATAAGGACAGTTAAAGTCCCGCTCCCCAAACTCACAGCCACTGTCCAGCACTACATGCCCTGTAAGAAGCAGCCAACACAGAAAGACACATTCAATGCACTACCAGGGCTTCAGTACATTGATGTAGGCTCTACCGACAGAGACTGTACAGGAAATCCACAGATATTTCACTTCCCCATACCACACATACATGCACAAGGTGAAACGAGATGGGTGTGAACCTTTGCACTGGTTTCATAAACAACAAAATGATGGTGTTCCGTATCTCAATAATGAGCGCTCTGAGGCTCTCCCTGTCACATGTAGTATAACAGGGCAGCATCACCTGCACTCAGCACAGAACCAGGCCTGACAATGAAAGACAAAGCCTGGGAGAAAGTCACCCGCTGTTCTCTGCTGTCCTTTCGCTGACACCACTAAAATGGGAAAGGGACATGAAGATGACTGGGGAAAGGCCCAGCCAGCACATATATAGCAACAAATGATTCTGAGAGGATGTGGCTGTGAACACAGAACTCAAGTGTTGCGAAGCCATTTTTACATCATCAGTAACCCAGAAGCGAACACAGAGGAGCCAAGATCTTGTTTAGTACATCATTTCAAATGTTTGTCTAATACAGTGGTATTCAACCTGTGGGCCGCAGGTAATCGTGTTACACTGATGCTGATGAGTTTTTAAATACTGTCGGGTGGGCCATGAAGGCCTTTGTGTTAATCGAGGTGGGCTGTGAGAAGATTAGGAACCACTGGTCTAATATATTGTAGTAAATTACAGAAAATCCTCCATACAGTTCCTTTTAATAGAAAATATGTAAAGTTGTATTAAAAATAACTAAATACTATGCATTATTACCTTCTACTATACAAAAAAAAAAAAAATTGTGTTCTGAGGTGAACCTGCCAAATCAAAATAACATTCCTATTATAAAAACCTAAATAAGGATCGTAAGACTGCCATTACTGTCACTTGCAATATATAGGCCTATAAAAATACCCCTATATTCTACATCATACTGTAAATCAAAAAATACCCAGCACTACAACAACTCTCAAATGAGCGAACGCTCAGTTCAAGCCTATTATTTAATTTAAATTTCAATGTATAAAGAAAGTTCCATTTGTGAACATGCTGCCCCTCTCCCCCATGACTCTGGGCCGTGTCTTGGCCTGCACACTGTCCTGGAAAGGGTCCAGAACATAGTTTGACAACAGCACATGCCTACAGGGTTACACTGCAAATTAACACACAAACTACACACAAGTGCCCATTAATCAGCATAGGACTACTCCCACAGCACTTTCTTTCCTAGCAGATGCTGTCTACTAATGAGGTGGTCTGGCTCTGTGGCGAACTGCACGACGGTGATCAGGTTCATAAGCAGGAGTTGGAAGAAAAAGGAAGGGCAGCACAAAACAGCAACATGAACACGCAGCAGCAGAGATCAACATTTACTCTAAATGTCCAGCTCATTTCATGAAATTACTTAGAGAGGTTTCAATTAAAGCAAGCTAGGGAACCTCTTCCAAGTAACACAAAATCATTCAAATCATAGAACATGAGTCTGAGAGGTGGAACATGAAGCATTATTAAAAGAATAAATAACAATAACCCCATGAAAAATGCCCAAAGAGAGAAATGCTCAAGTTATAAGCAAAGCAGTTGGGCTGGAATTCTTTAGAGGTGACATGCCTGAGAACAAGCCGACAAAGGCCTGTTTCCGTACTGCATTCATCTGGAAAAGCCATTTCAAAACACGGCGGAGGGAAACACTTTCTCACTGAGCACAGGCCTAATTTTCTTGCAATGTTTTACAATATGTTTCTTCAAACACCAACATGCTAAAAGAATTAATAAAAAGCGATCCATACATGACAGTAAAATGATACATAAGAGCACAACAGTGAATGGTGCCCTCAGCGGTAAACAGACAAGTCTTCACAGTCCAGGGAACAGTAGCCAGGAAGTGACATTCGGGTTAAGGTTATCTTGAGGAGCAAAAGAAACTCAAACCAAACACTGGTGTGACAGAGGCGGGTGGTGTGTGGCTCCTCCCATTCTTTCCGCCAGAATAATTCACCCCTTCACAGGCAGAAAGGGGCTAGAGTAGCCCCAGGCTCCCCATGTAAATGCCGCCTGGGTATGATTGCTGCCATTAAGCAGCCAGCTGTGCAGCTGGCAGTGAAGAATGATCTGTATATTCCCCGTCTGTGTACATCCTCTCCTCCCCCAGAGCCCACCCCACCCCCCACTCACAGTATCCCACGGACAGGCAGACAAACAGTCCGTGCTCCGGGCAGCCAGAGCAGACCGCCTGTCCCCAGGCTGCTGGCCATAAGCTACACTTGCACACCAAGCCACATGTCAGAAATTTGTGGAGCCATAGGTCATGAAGACAGGTAAGCTGCGTTTTAGCAAACCTTAAGCTCTCAGACTAGTCAATGTAAGATGCCTCATAAAATCAAGCTAAATCACACAAAGAGCAAGGAAAAATTCATCATAAAAATAAACGGGGCACAAACATTGACAAGGATCTCAATACAAAACTACTAAAAATACTTTCTTATAGAACAAATCAACTGCAACCAAAGCAAATTCTAAAACCCAAACAGCCTGTAATTTTGCAGAAAGTAAACAACTTGCATTAAAGCCTCTACCACTTACAGCGACAGTTACCCAGAATTATAAAATGAAAACGACTGGCTGGGTAGCACTCGCCCGCTCTCACTCAGAGGTCATGGCGAAAGCAGCAGGAGACTCTATGCAGAACAATAAGTGCTAGTGTCGTCTTAGTGCCTGTGACAGCTGACATTGCGGCTCCAGGCAGAGGGTGCTGCTACTACCACGTTAATCATTTCCTGGAACCTCTGAGGGACTGGATTTGTTCAAGGTGGTCTGGGGTCATAGGAGCTATCCTGGTAAATCATTACACGCAGCTCTTCAGAGGCCCTGCTATTATTTCTAGCTCACACACACATACGGAAAAAAACTCGACCAAAGCTCTGCAGAAAAGCCAGTAGAATCCAGAAAATGGAGGACGAGTTGAGGACTAAAAAGCAGCTGGACGTGTCACATGAGAATTTTTTAGTGCGTTAAAAATATCAGTCCCTGACGTAAGTGCATTTAATTTCAAAATGTTCAACTGAGTAGTTACAAAAAAAAAAAAAAAAAAAAAAAAAAAAAATGGAAATTAAAATGTTCAGGACAAGGCAATTTCAGCTGATGTGAATTACACGTTTGCATGCAACCGCTGAGAAGATCAGACGTTTCTATTAAGGAAGTGATCAAGTCAAACCTTGACAGGACTCTCAGCAACGGCCGAGCACAAAGCCCCCTTTGTGTGCGTCAGTGGTTGGAACGCACCCCCTTCACTAAAAAACAAAATACAGCTCAAGGAACGGCAGCTTGGTTTCCAATAGTATACTGCAGACTCCATCCAAGTCAATCACCAATCCAGTAAACTAATTACTCTTCAAGAAGTCAACATGAGTCATGTGCCTGTAGAAACGGGCCTGAAATACAAAGAATCCAGAGTGCCATGTCTTTTCAAACTATGACCATACAGGAAGTGAAGGAGACTCAAAACTTCAAGTTGGGTATTAAGCATAAAACCCAAGTTTTAATCACCACAAAAGAAATGAATGCATTTTATGTCAGTGCTATCATTATCATGAAGTCAGTTTTAAAGGACACTTAAAACATGTCACTAATATTTAAAATGACACTAAAAAGCGTGACAAATTATGAAGGCCAACAGAAACACCGCTGCAAACCGCAATAAAGACATACTGCAAAAAAGTCATTCACAAGGTTCTGGACAAGGCCCAAGAACAGCATCTAAGAGGAGTAATATCAAGACAATGAGGAATGAAACCCAACACAAAGCTTTGAAATGTAAATAAGCTGGGCAGCACTCCAAAACAAACTCCTAGATAGGTCTACAACCAGCGAATGCTACAACAGCCGATAGGCTTTCGATTCCTGGGTCACACTGCGTCAATACTTACTGCAAGCTCAGTGAGACGGTGGGACAAAACCACCCCTGTGCACACAGTTTGGTGCCGCTCATATCAAAGGACTCCAGACAAAGACTGAAGCCCAAAGCTGAGCACTGACTGGGCTCTGCTGCTGACTAAGGGGATCTAGTAACCGTAAAACGTCTGCATCTCCCTGAAATAGCAGCCATAAATAATGGAGCTGTGGATTCAAATGCTCTTCAAACCAGCATACGTACACATCTAACGGGCAGTCACTGAGTTCTGAGACAAAATTACAACTTCATTGTCTTATGATTTAAAGCAATTCTGGAATGACACCTATGTAGACTTCAATAAAATCCCAAGTACCAAAACTTAATCTTCAGGCCAATAATGGAAAGCCCACATGACAGGCTGGTGTCTCGGGGCCCTTTAACCACGATTGCCAAAAAAAAAAAAAAAACCAAACTCAAGACTTCCCACTTAGACTTGATATTTGTGTTTGCGGCATAAGAAATTCATGACTCAAAAAGTGCAGTGCAATATACAAAGAAAGTCTCGTCTAACCAGCCTGCCTCCACCCACCACCCTTCCTCCCACACTCGGTTATGTCCGTGAGACGACCGCTAAGGGCAAAAACTTAATCCTACTAGTAGCAAAAAAAGTACATTCCAAAATGCTAACTGCCATTTCCAAGCAGGCAACCAAGTTTGTGTCTTTGGAAGGACTTTAAATAAAAGCAAACTGTGCGAGATGTACTGGGAATACATTAGAAGCACTAAAGGACCAGAAAGCAGCCAGATTATAGACCTGAACTGTCACAAGAAGGTATGCAGCACATAGCAGCTCGCCCAGCTTGAGGTGAAATTCGCAGCACACGTCAAACCAAAGCTCCCCTCAAGGAGGACTTCCTCGAATGCTCATTTCTAAATGTGCCAGATGGCGCTATGCTGCATCAGAGCAGGCCACGTCACTCTCATGCAAAGCTCCCTAACCTTAAAATGGACTAACACTACACCGAATATCAACTGAGAGGACGGGTATACAAAAGAACAAATAAACGGAATGAAACCTAATTCTGCATGGAATATGATTTCATTCCTAAATTGATGCTTTGAGCCAAAGCTCATTATGTCCTTTACAGCTAAACATTTTCCAACATTTATTCAGATCCACTCACCAAGGCAGGCCACTGTATATGCTTGGCCTTTGTTCCCTGAGGCTGAGTGCTATCCTTCCGCTTCGCCCAGACTAGTTGATGCTCCAGCAGGAAGATCTGGAAGTCTTCGTAGACCTTGATCCACTCGCGCTTCTCCCACTCAAGGTCATCAAACTCCACATACACCTGTGGGGGGGGCAGAAAAGCTGTAAGTAATCACATGCGCTATCACGCGGCTGTCTTCAGGTTGGTGCAGCTGCTTCCAAACAGGCACTCGAAGCACAACCTTCTATGCCTATGTCGACTCACACCTTCACTGGAAGAAACGCCCCTTTTCCTGGGACTTTATGCAAGGTTTATTTTTTAGGTATGCCAAAAGAAAAAAAAAAAAAATTGGGCCAAAAGTGAGCCAAGATTAGACGGCACTTATGGAGCTCTACAGTTACACAGATTTCGCAACACTAACAGAGCAGCCACTATTAGGTGCCCCTCTGAGAATTTGAGCGTCTGCTCAGAAACAGGAAAAGGGTCTGAGTATCCCCTACTTAAGGTCCAAGGAGAGGACAGAGAATAAGCAAGGAAGGGGGGAGGGGAGAAAAAAAAATAAAAAAAATTTTCCCCACAGTGTCTATCATACCAATTTTCGATTTTATCCAAAAAGCAGCAGGGAAAAACAATCCAAAGATTCATATTATAATATATAAACCTAACAGCACAGAGCAGTACAGCTTATCAATAATCAGAGAAAACCATTAAACAAACATGACCATAAACATGAAAAGATCAAAAGTTCATTTTAATTGGTGATTCCAAGCATACAAAGTGGCTGAACTACATAAAGCCAAAAGAGAAGCAGCACACTCTCACTTTTATTCTTCTGACTTAGAATGACCTCTGAAGTCTTTAAATATGAAACACACCGCTAGCATTACTTTAAAAGGAAGAGGCCAAAAGCATTTAAGTACAATTCATTGTATAAATGTATTTAATGAGAAACAATGACAAATTATGCATTTAAACAGTTTAACCCATAGAAGACACTGAACTACATAACGAGTGCACCTTTAAATCTTGAATCTCCAACAATAAAAAAGTAGGCCTAAATGCCAGCAGACTGTCACCACACTTGGGGCAAAAGAAACGGACTTCTGAGAACACAAAATCAACTGGTGTTCCACTCAAATTTTAAAGGCAATCAGACAGACCCAAGACATCTACACAGCACACGGGGTAAAAACACATCACATTTGTAATAATGTGCATGCAATTACAACAAAAACGTAAGCAAGGGGAGACCGTGAATAAGCCACAGAACTCCAGTTTTAAATGCAACATAATCTCTCCTCAACTCTGTTAAAGAGTATGTCTGAGGGGGCACAGGTACAAACACATCTATCATGCTGGCTGTGATGCTTTTTTGTGTTGCATCCATTTTCTGAACACAAGTTGAATTGTTATTGAATTGTAGCATGTACCCAGTTCATGGTTGTCATAGTAGCAGCAGTACTAAGGCAACAATGAATTCTGAAATGTATAGTATGATGGGTTTACATTACATAAAACGTTCATTTAGCGTTGATCATGAACAATGTGAATGAGGTTCCCCCTTCCACATTTGTCTGAGAACACGCAAAACTCAGATACGCTCAAAGCAGCACTGGATGGCATAACGAACTTACACCAGCCAGCCCCCCCCTCACGTGTTTTGTTTTGTGAGTGCTGCTGTGAGATGAGAGAGCAGGTGAGGAGCCGGAAAAGCTCCCAGACAGCGAGGCAGTCACAAGAAGGGCTGCCAGTACCACCCCAGGAGACCCAGTATGTCAGCCTGGAGTACATATGACCCTGAGAGTTGGGGTCTCCCTCAAAGTAACATTACATCCCCAATGTTCACAATTAAACATTTACAATGAAATTCTTGTTTGGGCACTGCCAGGGATGCAGGAGTTGTGCTCTCTCACAAGGACCCAACACAGTGTAAAAAAAAAAAAAAAAAAAAAAAAAAATTCAGCCTCATTAAAAATTGACGTGCGTGAACAGAAGCAGCGAGGGGGGGTTGCGATGGTAATGTTTGCTATTGGTATCCAGGCAGTGACCCATCAGGCCACGGCACTGGTGCCAGCATAGGGGATTAGAGAGCCTGGCACACACTGCTGGCACGCCAGACGCATACGCGGGAGCGTGTGGAAACGTGTTCCTGACAACAGGGCACGCAAGCCTCGGGAAAAAGCAGGCAGTGTGGGGAAATGGAGTAAGTGCACTTCACACTGCCTCGTTGTGCTAAAAAGCAACATGTAGCAGTAATCCTCCAGCACGCATTTATTCACATTGTAAAAACAGTGAGCAGTTGTTTAAAATACAGTACAGCATGTATGACACTGCCAGCTGAAGTTTATTATTGTTCTGGCCACAACGACAAACTAAAAGGTGGACATGAGAATCCAACCCAAACAGAACAGCCAGGGGCGGGAAAAAAAAAAAAAAAAAAAAAAAAACCCCACACTTGCTGAATCCATGTTTTCATACGTGAAAATAGAATAATTTCCCATGGCAAAATGGCCGTCACTGAGATTAAAGCACACTTCCATCTAACACTGACCAATAAAGGACAACTGCAGGTCCTTTAAACGTTTAGTTGCTAAACAAACAGCATTGCACTGTCTGTTAGAGAGGGCCCACAGGCTTTTTAAACTGCATGTATTGACAAAAATCTTGCAAATCTTTACCAATACACCACACACATTTCTACTACTGTACCAATACCCATGCTGTGCATTATCCTGTTTACCAATGTCACCAATACAAGCTGCAGCTGTTGCAGAAAATGAACATGCTTGGACACAAAGTACAAATGTCAAAGCGGACCTCTTTTCTATTTGTACACCCATAAAGAGAAGTGGAAAACAGCGGCAGCCGTTCACGCTAAGAAGGTGGTGAACTAACAAAACCTGTTGGGTGAATAAAGCACAGAGAGAAGCCTGTTCTGATCAGATTCTCTGATAAGAGACACACCTCACATTTCTGCCTGGCTACCTCTCTCTACATCTTCATCCGAAGGAATCAAAGGGGTTTCAGCTCCATGTGATCAAAGCTTGTTTCATGCTAGCCTTGTTTTGACAATATGAAATTAAAAAAAGGAATCATTTCTCTGTTGAAAATGAAACGTTAGTAGCACAGGTTCAGGTGACACAATATGAACATTGCTTGGAATGATAACCGTGCAGAAATTTCAACACTAATGAAGAAAGGTGCAGAATCCAAGAGTAGCGTGTGACACAGGTATCTGACAGGGGTGGTAAATGCCAGCAAAGGATTAAATTAACACAAACATAAGAATGCAATTCAGCGAGGTCAAGCACAGTATGATTACTAAAAGCTCAAGTAAAGCATTTCAGGATTTATTGCTTAGACTAAATGTAATAAGTGCAACAAACTTAAATTCAAAAGTTGACATGATTAAAGACATTATAAAAGGTAAATAAGTCTAAATAAGCTGTACCACAATAAGACCATAGCCATGTAAACTTCCAAGATATATGATATAAATTTAAATGGGGAAAATTATCCTTCATTAAGGTTACAATTGTCAGTCACTGTCCTTTAACACACAAAACCTAGCTTCAACTAAATACACCAGGTTGAAATAATATTTTTTATAAATACTGGTCCTAAAAAAAAGTTCCAACAAAATTTTGCCTGTTTTTTAGCCAAGATAATCAGATGCTAAATTTAATCAAATACAATATGTAATCGCAAGGAGATAAGGTTTCACTACCATGAATCTTAAGAATACACTACAAATGTAAAAGGCATTACACATTTCAAAACCTGTTGCATAGCAACCAACAGCACTTTCCTTTTAAGGCAAATCGGCACAACAGATGCCTGCAAAGAACAGCACAGTGATTTTATACACGCGCTGGCCATGGCGAGTCATGGTAGACAAGCTGTCACTTTTCACTAGACTCCATTAGAGTGAAGGTGGGGTGTTATGAGTAACAGAGGATTGCGCTTCCAGCTGCTTTTGTCGTTTGCCTTCAAAAATACACTCAACGACTTGGCGGGACAGCAGCTTGTCAATTACACTAAAATAGACATGCTACATGCAGGAAAGCCGATGTAAAATCAGATTAAATTGGTATATTGTTCAAATGGTGCTGACAGAAAAAAAAAGCTGGTTTGAAATCCAAGGATTCCTTATTTTCAGCTTTTATAAGAAACAGCCTTATATAAGCTTCTTTATATATATAATAAAGATTTTAGGGGGGCTGGACTATAAACTGAAATATACATTTTTAAATCTCACGAAGTTGGGGGTTCACAGACATACAAACTGAAAAATGCCTGTTCTCACCACCTCAACATCACATTACATACCATCAATTCCATGTGTTCTTGAAGATTTATCATACCACAAAATCTGTCCATGGTTAAAGGCTGAAGGCCCTCCTGACTGGCTGCGGCTTGGTCCATCACAGTCCAAATCACTGAGAGGTCCAACATAACTGCTTCTGTACAGTTAAAATGTCCTCAAAATCACTAAAACTGCATCACTTTAAAGCAAACAGGAATAAGACTACAGGACAGGGAAGAAGGTTCAGCTACAGCACTGTGTGTAAGATAGACGCAAGATGCAAGATGTAAGATGCATAGACGTCCACGTCAATAAATCACCTGAGCTCATTCTAGAAGCTGGCGTCCCTCTCTCAGCTAAAAATACCCACCATACCCTCACTTCCCTCCACATACAGTCAGGTCCACATGTCACCCTTCTCTTTTTACTGGAGCACTCAGGGACAAATTCTCAGTCAATCTGAAAAAGTGAACACACGTTCTCCCCCTCTCTCCGTTTCTTTTCATTAACTTAGGTTCACTCAATTATCAAAATATGAGAAACAAATCAATACAGAATCTTCAATACATCTCCTGCTAACACTCAGGCAAGTCAATACTCAGTTCCAAATGTGTTAAATGCACAACTGAAATTCTGCACAAAGGATAACAGCAATCACTTGTTATAAAAGGGAAACAAGTGAAAATTTCAGTCCTAAATTTTATTTCTACCCCATATGCATATGGTAATTAAAAACTGAAGAGTTGGAACATTCTGAACAAACAAAAATGTCAACCACGGATTGGATGGATTTCAAGAAATGTATAAAATGCATGACCATTAGAAGCTGCTTTAAGAGATACTGATAATCCCCAGACTTTCTTAGGGGTCAGATTACATTCATTTCAGTTAAGTTTCTTCATAGTATAAAAAAGGAAGACATATCAATGTTGTCGGCACTAAGTGTTTACTTTTGATTAAGCACCATACTGCACAAAATTATTCCAAAATTGTGTATAAACATTCGACTGGGTTTTAAGATTTCAATAATCCTTTATCAGTGGCAGACAAAAGGGAATTTGAAATGATAAACAAACCCTGCAATGACTTTACAAAAAGTAGAGAATAATAGATGCCAAAAAAACTGAAATAGCAGGCTGCCTGCTATTTGACCTGAGGCAACATCTGTTTTGCACACTATTCTTCTGACACAGGATCAAAACAGCATCTTTGTTTCTTGGACTTTTAAAGAAGCCCCACCCACAAACAGTATAATCAGCCAATGGTGGTACGTCACAGATCTCAGCAATGAACACAGCCACAAGAGGCAGCACGGAAGCAAGCTATAGACGGGGGGGTAAATGAGTCTCAGGCTCTGTAAATATACACATTAAGAAAGTATTACCGGCCTTAATTCAGAGTTTCTGAAATTACTTTCCACATCTTAACATACTGTCTTGTCAAGACTGATGGGTACTCATCAACAGAATGTCAAACCGTAGAGTTACACTACAAGAATGGTACAACGATCACACTCTCTGCTCTATTATCACTGACATCAAGAACAATACTTCTCATCAGAAGCAGTCGGACTTACAGAAGACTAAAGCAAATCACAGCAAACACATTAAAAACAAGTTAAGGCTTTAAGGTTAAAGGAAGGCCAGCACAGTGGTGAATCACTGAAAATAGTACACACCTCTAAAATTACAAATGACATCTGACAAACTCTTCCCAGAAACTTGAAAGGTCATGCACAGTTCAAACATACTTAATCCATACCTCAAGGCATTCTCACATTAGAATACACCATATAGACTGAAATGAGAAACCAGGTGTAAGAGCTCAGACTGAACAAGCTCTGCTTCCCACAAGGCATTTCCTATGAGATTCTTTCACAAGCCCATGCTCTAATGCAACTCACATGTCCAGTGGTAAGAGGGCTGACCTCATGAGCAAGATTCATGAGATCCATGAGATCCACTGAAAGCAATGGCAGGGAATTTCCCAGCTGAGCAGTCCCAAATAAAGCTATCACCACCGTGAAGGGCGGGACGACCCCTGAACTGATTCAAGCAGATGCCCTAGAATATTTTCCACCTCCCCCAAATATAGGTCTACATTTCCCAGACTGATGTCCTTGCATAAATAAAAACAAAACATATAATCCATTCTTCTTGCTATGAACATATTCCTCATCTACAAATTGAATCTGATTTATTGGGCTTGACAGAACTGCCAACATCCAGAGAACAGTGCTAAAAGGGTTTCTTTATCGACAGAAAACTGAGTAAGCGGAAGAAAAGATGGTGCCGTGAAAGAAACTGCTTTAGCAAGTCCAAGTAACACCTATAAAAGGCCTCATGCAGCAAACACAGTACTGTCATGGTGATTAGCGCCACAAGCACGGTCTTGACAGGAGGGAAATGTCAGTGGTGGCAAGTGTAAACAGAGGTAGTAATGGTCACTATACTTCAGAGCAACAATGCTTGACAGTCAATATTCCCACAATCAGTTCAACATTTGCATGCACTATATCTAGCATTTAAATCAGTGTCATCAAATATTTCAAAAGAAACAAAATACAGGAATTGGTTGACTGAACCCTCATTCTAGGAATAGAATGTTCAATCAAAATTTATTCTAGGGTTAACGGTTAGACCACTGTCAATACTATGGGTATTTAAACATCATTTATTACCTGATACTGGTTATTTTTTATGTTAAAGTCATCTACAAACGTATGTCATACAGAATCACCCTACCAGCCCACAATAAACCAGGCTTCTCCAAAGTCCAGGAAGGTCGTGTTGGGGAGGGTGGGGGGTGCAGACAGCAGCTGTCTCTAACAGGCACACATCCAACACCTAGGGCTACTTCCTAGAGTCATCTCCCAACATTTGACAGTGTTTCTGATCTACTTTAATAATTCCACTTGAAGTTAAAAAGACTATACTGCATCCATTCAACAAACACACTGGTAGACTCACGACTATAACATACATAGAATAGGAAAATTAAGAATGCCCAAATTAATGCCAACAAAAAATCTTGCTGGCATTATAGCGGGGGGGGGGGAACACACTTCAATTTATTCCCTGACCCTCCAGTACTAATGGATTTCTTGGCTTTATAGCTTTATGGATTCTGCTCCACACATTACAGCTTCTAATTGCTTGCTATCTAGAATACGGATTGATTGCACGAGTACTGGAGACTGCTCTGTGCAAAATGGGGCAAATAAATACATGGCTTGACAGAGAGGTCTCCCAGAATGATTAAAAATCTGGCAGCAGTTGGAAAATTAACGTCACCAGTGGTGAACGTGTTAAGAAAAGCATTTCAGCTGTAACAGGATTTAAACAAATCAGCCAAAACAGCCACCTAAAACTCAAGAGGCCAAAACAACATCACTTACTTTAACTGACTCCTATCAAATGGACTGAAGATTAAAATAAAGGGGGGCAGGAGGCTTTAGAGCTCCTTAATACCAAGAAAGCTGACTGCTACTCTACCTTGCACTTAATACATACTTAAAACAAGAGAACAGGAATGTGTGGTATCTAAAAAGGAAAGACTGATATCCAGCATTTCACTTAAAAAAAAAAAAAACACAAAAAAAAAAACAAAACTCTGAAAGTGGAGAGTTCAATGTCAATGCTTTGATGTATTAAGAATCCTCGTAATAGAACGGTTGCGCCTCTGCTGTCCAGTTGAGATTAATGAAAATGCAAGGCTTTTTTTCTTTTTTAACCATTCCCTATATCCATCCTTCAAGACAATTAGAACAACAGAAATATACTGGTACTAACTGGTATATATGCATAAGACTGAAGAGCAGAAATAGGAAGGAAAACCTTGCACATCCAATTAACTACTTTTTGTTCTACCTCTGAAGCCATGTCATTCCCAAAAGGCAGTATTCCATGCCAAGCGAGGAGGCACCAATTAACTTGCACACATATTGACGATGTGACTGCAGCTGGCAGTGGATTCGCCATAAAAGAAATAAAATAATTGAGCCCCTCTTGCTATGACTTACAGCAATGTCTACACAAAACCAATCAATCCTGAGATGATGACATTTTTTCCCCACCTTTTTATACCTTTTTGTTAAGCACACATGCATGCTCGCACCCTCCCATTCTCCCTCTTTGTGCCCTGGAGGAACTGGTATTGAAATGTCTGCACAGTGACCACCATTTCCATCCTCAGTGAGCCGTTACTATGTTGGAAATGTGGTAACCAGGCTCTAATGCAGGTTTCGGGTATACATGTGCAGAATACAAATTACCAACACACAACCCCAGAGGAAATACAGAACAGTTTCTCAGTTTCTGGAAAGCAGGCTTAGCTTCTCAATTAAAGCATAAAGAAATGCCACCATCCAGTAAAAATTCAAGCAAAAAGAATTTTTTTTATATAGGTATCCAGACATGCTTGCTGCTTTATATATATTATATATATATACACATACACATACATACATACATACATACATATATATACATACACACACACACACACACACAAGATATTTTGTCACGTGTGCAAAGAAACATTTTACCTATTAAAACGCTTACAGGCAAAAGTAAGTAAATTGTCAGAATTTCTGATGCACAACCGAGAGAGCTTGAAAGAAAAAGGAATGGTCTGGATCACCACCAGATAGAGCAGTCTAGTTACTGACTACTTTAGGGTAATAGTATTCCTGACATAACATCTCTGCTGAAACCTGAGCACACTCGACAATCGGGAATGTTAAAAACAAACACTGGTTCCAATTGCCATCTGCACAGTAAATCTGAACACATTCCATGGGTCCCACACTGACATAACATTTGAGACCACACATACTTCAATTCTGGGCATCACAACATCATATCACAGAATTTTGTCAATTTGGCAGGATGTATTCTTTTCCCATTCCTGATGAATGTGTTTGGAAATCACACTCAGACTAATCCCCAAAGTAAACAGAAACAGACCTGATATGCAGGTATCCACTGTAAATACACAGCAGGCAGATAAAATTTCAAATCACTTTACAAATCAGAGAAGGGCTTTACTTTATCTAAAAATTTTAAAAATCTAATTAATGAGTAATAAAGTAATCTGATAAATTGAAGACTACTATTGTGTAATTTAGTACAAGTGCCATTCGAGGAAGTTGTACTAGCAAACCTCAGGTTAGAACTGAAAACAGCCCACTGGTTGTATTAAGCAGGTGTTTTTGATTTACTGTTAATTGGACTGTTTCAGAAAAGACTGCAAAGCATTCACCCAGACAAGAAAATCAATTTGATTGTTCTTTCAAGAGAAATTGCTGCATTACCTAGCAATGATTAACTTTAACCATTAACATGACAATGCAATCTCTAGCTGCTTTTTCAGAAAGCAAAGAGGAACTTCTCAGAACAGGAGTACGCTGCAAATATCCACAGAACCACAGTGATGTTAGCCTGCTCATGCATTTAATGTTTTCACCTTAGATATTTTACCTACAAATCAAAGATTCTTATTTTGAGGGAATAAGTTAGGAATCCCTTTTAAAGTGTTTACTGTATATTCTATGAAATGTTAGCAATAAGAACAGGAAAGATAGTAGAATGACAATGTCAACTAACAACTTCAAGAAGCATCTATTTTGCCCCTCATTATTCACTGTAGACTGGCCAGTGAGGCTAAACAGCTAACAGCAACCCCCTGTGCTACTGCATCCCCTGTCCTACTCGCCAATAGGGATGCAGGAAGAATGGAAGCCATCTCCAAGATGCTACAATGTGTGTCAGCCAATGCATTAAATGATGTATGCGATAAAATCTCAGCTATTTTCCATATGCAATTTTTCGTCTTGGTTCTCCAGTGCCATTACATCATTTAAATGGCAAGACAAACTTGCGACAGAAATACTAAAAATATAGATTGAGAGTTTTTTTTTTTTTCCCTGTTTGCCGTTTGTCTTGACATCCTACATCCTAAAAATAGCACACACTGCAAAACTAGGGCAAACGGGACAAGGGGAAAATCCTGCTTTGTCCCAGCTTTTTCGTTTTGTTTTTGGCATCAACAGCAACAGCCCTCTTATCACAATGCAGCAATTTCTTAGGTTATGAGCTTCAAATAGTGCTGCTTTCTGTAACTAGATCAAAAGAAAAAAAGTTTCTAAGCACTTCTGAAGAGGGAAGACGGTAATTACTCTATTTACTGTACCTTCTTATCAGCACTCGTACAAAAACAACTGCATTCTGAGGTAGCAACATTTTAAAACGCTACAGAAATGTCAGCAGACAATTTGGGACACCGCATCTAACATTCCCACACCCAAAAATTACTTGGATACATTTTCAGAAATAGACCATTTGCATGCATGATGCTTTTAGTCTTCCACAACCAGGATGGGGAGAATTAATGTGACCTCCGGGGGCTCCAAAAATTACAGCACGCTTAATACTTGCTCTCAGGACAAGACATCTCAGGCAAAACAGACAAATTATTTACTGGCATGTCGTCAAAGCCCCCACCAGAGCAGCAAGGCCCAGCTGTAACCCACTGCATTATTCACGCTATGGGCTCACATGGAACGGCTGTCCGGGGAGGCCTCTGGCAAAGCGTGCATGTCATTCCCAAGGAAACACACGTTATAGGAATACTTAGGACACAGACCATTACCATGCTGAAAACAGCAACATAAGAAGGGATGAGTCTTCCCTTACATCTAGCCCCACCTCCCATTGGCCTTTAACCAAAACTTATAAAGATTTGGTAGCTTGGTGCCGTGGGCTGCATTACGTTTGCACCAAAACACCTCCATAAAAGTAAAGAAAAACTGCTGACCTCTCAAAGCATAAAAAGGTCCTCCACAGATATGTAAACACAGCTTTATATTTAAGACCACAGATCAAACTATTTTCAAAGAAACATTCAGACCCAGAAACTGCTTTACAGAAGCACAAGCATATAAACCCAACTATACTATTTGTTCTCAACAGGATGTAAGGCAAGTTTAGTGATTTCTCTTTTAACTTGACAGCGATGTCTTCACATAAATTCTCTGAAGGTGACAACTCTCCACATGGACCTGCCAGCACCAGGATTTGGAGGCCTGTAACCTTTCGCCTCCATGTGTGAAATTCATTGGGCTACTCTGCTTCACTCACAAGCAGGGTGGTTGTACCTGTGGAGCTGGTTGGAGCCCACCCAGGCCCTTGGTTCCTCAGGCTCCAACAGCCAAATCAGCTCTGTGGGACACCAGAGGCTTTGCAATAGAAGTCACATGTGCTTGGGTCTAACTGTCTGTGTGGTTTTATTCTAGGTGCTGTGTATGGTGCAACAAAAAAACTGCACTGCCTGAATGGGATCCAGTCATCACATCCATGAAAACACCACCCATGATGACTCACCACTGCAAGGCAAATACATAGAGCATGCAAACACAGTACAGAGGAGAAGAAAATCCAAATATCAGTGAAGCAAGCCCAATGCTTGTGGGCTCCCTACGTTGCAGGTAGCTGCTGGCCCAGGCAGTTTGTGGCCTGTACCTTTATCTGCCTCATGACTCCAGCACAACCTTCATTGCTTTCCCATGTGACCCTAACCCCAGCTGCACACGGCCAACAAATTTACTGCAAGTCACTGCTTTGTCCGGCCCCACCAATAGCACCAAGTCATTTCCAAGAGCCACTTGAGGCAAGAGAGATCATTGATGGGATGTGCTAGGAAAAAGGGTAAGGAAGAAGCTGGGCCTTGTGATGCTGAGTCCCAGGGCACAGAAATCTTGAAGAGGGGGTGGGGGTAAATAGGGACTGAACAGCCATTAACCTAACTGATGAAGGGTGGGTCACAGGCCAGCATGCAACAGAGGAAAACAATTGTTTTAAGGGAATCACAAAATTAATCACAATGAAACAAGTTTGCTTAATTTTAGTGAGACAACACCAGCATTATATGAAAGGAAAGAGTTAAATTTTCATATCTGAACAAAGGCTGCTTCTGTTTCAGCTCCTTTCACATAAAAACACATGCTTGAGTGATCTCCCATGTATTAGCAGTAGTGTTCCTTTAAGTCCAAAGCACATTTTCCAGGCGTCTTTCAGTGTTTGGCTTTCAAGCAGAGCCGAAGATAGATGATCCCCTGACAAGCACTGCTCATTACAGAACAGGCTGGTACAAGTGTAGGGAGTGGCACCAGCGCCACACCCTGCCCCCCAGACAGCTGAGCTTGGAGAGCCCAGCACAAGCACTACAGCCTTCCTGTAACTCTAAGCAACACCCTTCTCGCTGCAACAGCAGGGTATAGCATAATTTACTTTTCCAAAACAAGGATTTAGAGTGTGAGTAGAGCCAGTTTAGAAAGCAATTTCTCAGGTAGTGGAGGCTACACTCAGAACATACTGAAACTCCAACTGTGGCAAAGACACGCTAATATTTTAATCACAGAACTAATAACACACTCTTCATAAGATATAGGATTATGGCAAGGAAACTAACCAAAACACAGGTTCTGCAAAACCTACGCAAAACTCAAAAGGTGAACTTTACTGGAAAAGGTTTAATTAAAAATTTAATACCATGACACGCAGCCCAAATCCTTAACTGGCTGGAACTGCGATCTCTCTAAATGGCAAAGGGGGGGAGCAGGGTGGACGTGTTCATCTCTGCCTTCCTGAGACTGGAACCGCGCGCCAGTAAAGGGGAGCCAGAGCCGATTGAGGGACCAGGACGGGGTTGAGAGAGCCAGTCACACGACACAGTCAGCCCTCTCTCCATTGGCCATGCAAAGGGAGGGAGGCGCAGCTGCAGATGCAGATGCAACCCCCCAACCCTCTTGACTCTCACTCTCACGCAGTCCACCCCCCCGTTCACAAGCTTCAACTGGGGTCTGCTGTTCACACGAGGAAATGACAGACTAGCAGGTATTTTTGTCCCTACAGGCAGAGTTTGTTTTACCCACCAAATCAGCCAGCATAATTACGGCAAAATTACTCCACAGAAATATTATAACTATCACAATGTAATGTGGGAAAGTTCACTGGTCTGCATGGTGTCTTCAAACATGTTCAACTGAAGTCACTCTTAACATTTGTTCTGCATTTCAAAGAATACAAGCAAACCAGCCTAACTGTGAGAGCATTTGTTTCAAATAAGTAGACAAAAACGTTTCATTTGGTTAAAAGGGAGGATCAACTTTTTCCACATTAAATCAAGGAACTGTCAGAATGAATAAGTACATATGAACTTCACATCTGTATTATGAAGAGACAGAGGCCTGGACAGTTCTCACCTAAATCTGCAACCACTACAAAAGCACATCTCCAAGCAAAGCACTTATTGCAGGTAACAGATTAACCAACGGAGGAACAGAAGTACTTCATGTGACAAGACTGAATTCAAGAAGAAATCTGAAGCACTAGTTAAAAGCTCAACACTCAATGCATTCCAGGCACCAAACAGACCTCGGGACCCAAGGAAGATCCTCTCACCTGGGTCCTGTGAATCTGTGTTTGCTAAACAAGCTCCACTGGCTTGTGCAACCCTTGGCTAGCGGAGGCCTCTGCTGCATAGGCTTTGCCTATGCTAAAGGTTTCCAAATGCTTTTTCAAGCCTTGCATAACTTTGGCAAGAAAATGTACAGGAGGAGTCATAGACCATTTTACAATCCCTACTCAGGCACATATTATGAACATAAAGGAAAATTAACAGGATAAAAGAATAAGCACAGATTACAATAATAAATATGCTTGTATTTCTATGTTCTTTAAAGGTCCCCTCACAGCTGGCAGTAGGCTTGCGTATAACCAACTAAACAAAAAGGCCACAAACCAAAAAAGTATTACACTTTTGTAGTCTTACAACATCCCATTTATAAACCCACCATCTCTACCTTGGCCAAATCTGGGGGATTCAAAGAAGAGATGGTAAAGTACTTCTGCGGCCTTGTCGCACAGTATGTGGTCGATAATTCAAAAACAAGGCGACATTGCTGTGTTCAAGGATAAGCAATGGCAAGGGGTGCTTAACTGCCAGGCTATTTGTATTTAAATTAGCAATAAGTGATTATTTGTCTCTGAATAAAAAGTAGCCATGTCTGGCTCTTCGTCATATCGTGCGCGTAGACATCAACCCCATCACAGAGTTTTGCAGGTGATAGGATTGCAGCATTTCCTACCACACTCATCACTTTAGCATCATCACCAATTACCAGAGTGAGACGTATGTAATCCTGGGAAATAGACACTGTGTGTGCATTTCCTAAATACTGTGAAGTGCTTAGTACTGAATTTTTGAACATTTAAGCTTCACCTGAAAAGTTTGCAGTAAAAACCCATGGCTATTATTCCAAACATATCACGGCAAGAAATATATGCAAATTGGCATTTTTTCTTTGCACAAAATCTATAAGTCAACAAAACAGGGAAAAAAAGTGTACATTAAATCAGTCTTACATTCCAAATACAAAAAGTCCCTTTCTATATAAATGTATTCATCTATGCATAACAAAAACTAATGAAATTTTAGTGAACTTCAGTGAAACTAATGCCAATTCAAGGAATACATTTTTTTTTATTCCATATACATTTTAATAAGCAAACTGTCAAACTATCTTACCCCAGTATAATTCAAAAGCTAGGTAGCAAATGCAGATTTGGGTATCACAAGAAAGAGCTAACAGGTGTAGCAACCAGGATACAAGCCAAGTAGCAAACATTCAGAAAGCAGAGGGTCACTGTTGTTCAGGAAACTTATTGAGTATGAAGTATACTCATGTCAAATAGTGCCGTGCCCAAATTGTGTGCGCGACTTGCTGACTTTTTAAAAAGTACCATATCCATTTTTGCTGCATTTTTTAATTTACATTTTTCCCACCCTTCGGGGAGTGTTGTGGATTAACACCATTCATATAATAAATTTTTTATTCAAGTCAGGCCATTAGAATTATTCAACTTATTATATATTTAGCAGTTAACAGCATTAGGTTCAAATGAAGACTGCCACCTTTAAAAGCCGAAAGAAGTGCATAAATGCCATACAGATTATCTTGGTAAAGCAGACCATAGACACAGGCAAAAGCAGGTCAGCCACATTCCTGAGTAATTGACTATTCAAACAGCCATCTAACCAGACTTAAGCATGAACACACACAGGGGGAAAAGAGCTCCTAGCAGCAAATCAATTAAATTGTGACAAACCCAAGTGTTTCTATTCTTAAGCAAACAACATATTAATGTAGCGTGTTCATTACTTCAATCATGAATTTTCACACTGTTAGGGAAAAAAGTGCAAGGCCTTCCACAGACACGGTCTTGTCACCATCTGTCCAAAAGTAGATCTAAATAGCACAAGCATTTAACCAAGCATTAGTGCCACATGTGCTGTCCCCACAGGAGATTTATTAAGCCCACCATTGCCATTTCTGCTACCCTAAACACAACGTCACAAGGGATTTTACAAAACAGCACATCACAGTACTTCATATTTTACTTATAATGGCTTTAAACTTCAAATTTGTTCAAAACGTAGAAAAAGCAACACCTTCTGAAAAGCTGATATTCCAAATAACACTTCAATATACATTAAAGGAGTGGTCCATTAGCAGTTAATCAAAAGCAAGACAGTCACTATGCTAATGACAATATGATGGAATACAAAGTTTGCATTCAATCTTTTTCATTCACAATTGTAATTTTAAGTACATCTTGCAGATCTGAAAAAATCTGATTATTGGGAGAGGTAAATAAGTTTGACTTTGTCATGATTACTCCTTTACCTGCTCCACAATCCAGACGCTTAATCATATCCCACGGCTACCAGTGGTCGCTCATGTGAGCCGGTGTGCCCATGGAGAACAGCAGCCCTGTAGCCAGCGGTACACAGACGGCCGACATAAACCTTCTGGTGCCACACTGAGAGGGCGGCTCAGCACTAATGTTGCAACCAGCTCATTCCAAATTTTATAAAAATCACACAGTGGCCATTGGCCACATTTCTATTGCCTATTTAAGACCACATGACATTTTGCGACCTTTAGCTGAATCCAGGACTAGCATGCATTGCTGTTTCCTTTTTACTGAAATACCACTAAAGTTCTGCAGATTTAATGTTTTGCAGCTGTATTGAGAAATATAAATTCTTGCCACAGCCACACAAATCATTCTCAGACGGGCTTGTTTCATTTCTCTGGCCAACGTAAACACGCCATCATCTCTGCCAAACAGGCCGAATCAGACTGAAACAGCCAACGGCTAGATTGTTCTCGCATTGCTCTCCACCCATGCTGGCCTACTAGCTCTTTGAAGAGCAGAGTGCCTAGGGGACAGGAGGCAGCAACTATCAGATATGCCCAAACCCTCACTTGCTGGCCCAGCAAGCCAAGTGAGTCTAGGAACAGCAAATGAGATTTGAGGCCATGCACACCCCCCATGCAATTTCATCTAACTTGAGAACCAGTACTTGTAGCATCATGGGAAAACAGGTTAGTTGTATTTCAGAATCAGTGCTGGCATCAGTTTCTTAAAGGATAATCGTTTTCAAACCCAGTTCGAAACTTAGTGCAACTTCAACAAAACCAAGTTAAAACTGTTTAAGTCTTGTTTTATAATGTTCTATATCCTGCAAAACTGAAAACAAACTAGAAAAACTCTTCCACACTAGCAGTGTATTTCCTCTATTTTAAAAAGCACAAGCAGGTCTACTTAGGATGCCAAAACATGTGTTGTCAACTAGGCAGCTCCTGCAACCTTTATACCAGCCAGGGCAAGTCCAAGACGGATGCCGAGGCTTAATCTGAGCAGACACTTCCATTGCATGTCTTTCACCGAAATAAAGCAATACATTCTCACCAGTGATGCCTGCACCACCTGGTTTAAACTGCACTTTTGTAGTAGCATAATAGGCTAGATTATGAATTTTGCCTGATACAAAACAGGAAACATTACCTTCATGAAAAATATTACTCATAAAATACAAAGAGTGATGAGGTACTAGCAAGTAAGTTACTTATTTTCTTCACTGTCTATTCCCATTTCAGAATTGGTTGGCTGTCATTCATTTTCTGAGCGAGCCAGCCCCAAAGATCGTTCACATTTATGTGTGAGAGAGTCTCTTTTGAATACATTCATATGGGGATTACAATTAATGTTCAAGAAGCAAACCAATTACTGAACTAAAGATTGATGAAGAGTGAACTGTGGGAGGAATCCGGATACAGTACACAAGTGAGAAATACACCATAGGCTAAAACTAATCAATGATTTAACCAAGTTATTAAATCAGGAAAAACACTTTGCTTTTCTCCCCATGTTCATGGTTTTTTTGAAACATGTTACACAATACAGACATCTGCAAGCCAAGATACTTCAAAAATTTGTTAAATATATACATTTCAGTGCCAAGTAACAAACAGAGGGGTACTTCTGTCTTTTAATGGAAAACAGACTTTTACCCAAATGCCTCAGGCCAAATTTCACTGAAAACAAACTGTGCTTGGAATGGATGAATGGAAACTTCATTTCCACTTTCTAAAATAAACAAAAACTGATATAGGTGACATAATATATTTCCTCTCAAAGAACCCCACCCTGAGTTTAATAACATGAAACATTTGTTAAATTGTAATCAACTTTGTTTTACATGCATACTCACCTGTGACTATAAATACCCATGAAATGGGATAAGGTAATAATTTGATAATCAGTGGCAGGCAATCAACAGTGACAAAGGCCTTTATGCATTAGCAACTAGGACAGCGATGAGATTTAGTGTTAAAGAGTAGGAAAGGTGCAGTAAGAAACACTCCACAAGTGTCACATTCCATGCTCATGTGTCCAAACTCACAGTAATGTTAGCAATGACAAACTCCGATTCTTAAGTAAAAGCTTATGGTACACTACACTAGACAAATCTAGGAAGAAGCACACATTTAATTCTCATGTAGGGCCTCATTTAGATGTCATCTACTGCAACCCATATTTTACACTGTGGGACTATCCAGGCCAAGATGAGTACATTAGAAAATCTTCACAAAAGAAGCAGTCACCCACCTGTGTAAGCACAGCACATAGTCAAAGTCAGGGAAAAATATTTAACACTAGGACAGCACTTCTGACAAAACGTAGACAAGAGTCACATGTCAGAGAAGGAGTTACAATGAAACAGCACTTCAGTTTAAAGTTGAAGTGTAGAATGAAGCAGAAGTCTTTCTGAGCAACAAACCACTGCAATGGGGGGGGGCACACTGCATACCCCTGGATGGTCTTAAAATTACTCCCAACATTAGGTGAGTGACAAAAAAAATCCCAAATCACACATTCCACCCCATTTGTCCATTGAAACGATTCTTGGCCATCATGTTGAGGACATGCTCTGGCCATCCCATACTCTAACCCAGCCTTTGCTTTAGCCTAACGGGGGGCTCCGTCAGCTGAAGACTCGGTACCATGAAAGCAAATTGGACTCCAGTTAAATGACCCTGACAGGATGTCAAACTGAGCCTGCAGAAACCTCCATTCCCACAACTGCAACAAAAATAGCAGAGGAAATACTTTAATCAACCAAGAAAAGCATAAAACTAAAATATCTTTACCAAAAATAACAATTAATTTGTTCTTTAGAAGTATATTGCATTTTTCACATTACACTGATACCACCCAAAGTGCAAACTAAAAATTTAAAAATTTTTAAAACACACAGAAAAATATGAAAACGATAATACAATTTAAGCATATTTACAGTCAGTTTCAGTACGCTGAAAATCAACTCCACCATAACAGGAATATCAAATATTAAAAACTAAATATTTTAGTAAATAAGCTGCCTGAAGGTTTACTGTGACAAAACTCATGCTAGTCAAGGCTTCACTATCACAGAAAATTCCAGAAAAACAATGCCCATTTAAGCATACAAGTTGCATAACTGCATCTAAATCCAATGTTTTATGCTGTCTTTAACAAGCCTTAGAATAAAGGCACAAATGCATAATTGCAACCATGCAAAATAATCTCTCATACCACACTGGTAACAAAATAAGGCCAGCAAACTTCAACTCATGAAATAAATAAAACTCACATGGTTAAAAATTCATTTATTTCTGCAAGCTTCATGTACACAGTGCAATATACCTGTCAGTATGACAACAAAACCAGGTTTGTGGGAAAATGGATTTATCTCCAGTCATCACAGCCTATGCTATACCACAACCCTGACAAAATAATTCCTTAAGTATCTGGGGGGGGTCATACACCAGTACAAGAAACAAAATTCTTAATTTATACAACAATGTAGTGATTCTCAATCAATCAATCTGATTTTAAGAGGTGAATCGGACACTTACTGTAGTAGTGACGGGACAGATGAGGTTTCAAAACCTACGGTTGGTGGGAGCATCCTGAACTAACCAATCAATGCTGGCAATAACAGCACTGATTGGATATTCAGGACAGTCCCACCCACCACAAGTTTTGAAACACCATTTGTCCCATCACTAACACTTAGACCACTTTTTCCTAATAGAAACACTGCAGTTCTGCATGTTGTATATTCCCAAAACATGGGTAAATAGCAGGCAGCTTTCCACCAGTCAATAGATATCATTCCTAAAGCATAATATGGCTTACAGACGCAAAACCAACAGAAAAGGGTTCATGGCACCCATCTCTATAAAAGTTAAAGGAGCTATGTTAGACCAGTGAATTCTGCCAAACAGTACAGCTGGAAATACTGACACAAACTGTTCAGAACACTGGTAAACATCATATTTACATAAGTTGCTATAATTAGCAATTTCCCTACTGTGGCAGCTAACTGACAAAAAAAAATCTTGGACTGCAATGGTCATTTTCTTACAATTCACACAGATTGCTTTTTCACAAATTAGAACAAAACAAAGGCAAAAGCATGATCAGATTCTGTGTTTAATCAATGTGGGACAAGAAATTGAATTCTGATTTGGATATCGTATATGTAGAAATTTAAATGTGTTTTATTCACAAAATTCCGCCAATTTAGTATAAAGCAGATGGGCTCTTTTACAACTATTAACATAGTCATAATACAAGACAAGGTAACCCAAGCATCTCACCCAACGGTCATTCAAGATATTCTTCCCGCAAAATGTGTAACAGAATTCCAATCGTTCAGACAAACAAGGTTCAGGGATCATACACATTTCAACTATGCGTAGTTTTAGCAGACAGTGGCGTGCTGTCATGCCATTATGTACATGACACCAGTAAGTGTTATTACAAGTACATTTATGATACAATTTCTGGAAAAATGTTTTAACTTCTTTAGAAACCTTAATGACAGTCAATTGTTTCTCCTCCCCACATCTCTATAGGGTGGATAGTTTACTATCATCACACTAATGCTCATTAGTTCCTGGAAGGGAGGCTCCAAGTCATAAACGAAGCCCTACTTTTAAAATTTAAATAGCCTAAATACCATTAATCAGACAGAACGTGTTTATTTTCTCAACGCGTAAGTGAACTTTAACAATAGTAGGTGTTAGACAGCACTCACTGAATGATGAGCTTCCAGTTTCACACAAACTGAACAATGACACCCATTTCTACCTCCTACTGAACGGCAAAGCTACCTGTTTCACAAAACACAGTTACTACAAGCCACCACCTGCACATTTCAAACACAGTCCAAGTCTTTGCAAACAATACCCGAGCACTTACAATAGACTTGAGAGAGCCTGGAGAAAACAGCTCACACTGTTACCTTCCAAATCCCAAAACCGGGTAGCCATGTCTACTCCATCCCATTAAACTGGCCTTCAGGGACCTCCATTCACAGAAAATTGACAACATCCTGCACCACAACTAGGAGCGTCAGCTGCAAAGCTTCCAAATGTCAAGTCATATTGAGGTCTCTGGTTATTGTGTCCTCCAAAATTGTTTTCACTAGAGGAAAACTCTCACTATGTTTAGCTTAGAAAAAACTGTCTAGAACAAATGTCCTTGCACTACACAGAATGGCATAGAAACGAAATGCAGGTCAAGAAAGATCATTCAAAAGGCACAAGTTGAGAAGTACAGGTCTAGTCATGGTTTCTTTCAAAGGCCAAAACCACAGAGCATTCTTGGGGATCATCTAACCTCAAAACAAAGCATCTTTTCCCAGAATCCAAAATGTACACATTTTTTCCTAAGCATGATATTCATTAAGAAACTTTTTAATTAAAGGTCAGTTAATTTGGCAAGAATGAAGCAAAACAGAGCAAAGAGACGACCAAAATAGTCATTTCCTTATTTTAGGAAATCCTGGATAGGATGTCATGCATTAACTGAAAACAAGAACACAGTAAAGGCATCCATTTATGATGCAGCTCCATGGAATGTGTGAAATTCACCAGGCAAGTGTAGTACTACGGTGTAGTGTCATTCTGTGGTACAGCAAGCCTTAAGTTTTATACGGCATTATTAGCAAAGGAGAAAATTAAAAGCCTCAACCCATGTTTTGTCGTCCTCAAATTGACACAGCAATAAATTAGATTACTAATTAGATCAGGTTGTAGTATTTTGTTACTCCACTTGAGCAAAGCAGAAGGCAGTGTTTATTCTGTTACTTTACTAAACTTTAATGCAGAACTAAAAACAGAAAAATAGCATGTTTTAAAATTGCAGTAATTCCCAATAACTACCAGAAATATTTGCAATTTAACAACTCAGTTCAGGAAGCACAAATTTACATATACACATCTCAATAATCCAGAGTTGCATTTTCTTGGTTCTACTTCCTAATAATTTTTTGTATCATTTCATGCATTCCCCCCCCCCCATGTCCTCAATCGAGACCAGAGACATTTTATTCCCCTTGGGAGACCAGAAGAGCATTTCATTATATGAAGGGAAAAACCTTTCTACCAAAAGTCATTTCCAAGAACCATAAATTATAACACTGTCATGTAGGCTAAACCCTGCTGTGCTTTTCTAAAATCATTTAAGCAGAGAGATATCTGCATGAGATTATCAATATGTTCCCTAACAATTGTGTTTTTGCACCTAGAGCTCCCTCTGCTCTCAGACAATTAACCAGCTTGCTCATTTGAATATGTCAATTGCTTAATTTTTTGCATCTTGTTTCAGATAGGCGATTCTCTGTCTACATAACAAGAAAAAAGCTGTCGGGCCTGCAGATCACACTGCGCCTTGGCAAGCTCTCAAACATCTGCTAAAGGTCAAGTTTCCACTGTATGGAACCAATCAATGGAGCCCATAGAACACTCCCAGTACCACAAGAAGTTCCAAACAAAGAATACTGTTTCACATAGTAGAAGGGAACCTTGCCCTAAATTTAAAGGGAACTCAAGTTACAGATAGACTGTCCCTCAGGCAGATAACCTTCAGGACACCACATGTTTCTGGATGCTCAAAACTGACAGTGGTAGGGGGGACCCTTTAGCATGAATTTCAGCTCTGTACTGCCTTGAATAACTGAAAGTGCTTGTGTGAATTGCACAAAACGTTATCTAAACTCAGCAGTCTACAAATTGTCTGGACAAAGCTTCCGTTTGAAATACATAGCTAAAACCTAATACATGAACGAGGCAAAAAATATTAACTTTGTTTACAATAAATGATGTGTTGCTTTATTCCAACAGTGTGTTAATTGAGGAGGATTTGGAATAATTTCAAACATTATGTACAATTCAAAATAAAGGGCCATGCGCTAGACTGAGACAATGGAAACTGGCATACAAATAATGCAAACCTTCAAATATTACGAAAACAAATCATGATGTTGAATAAAAATCCAGTTTTTCAGTACAATGCTTTATCATATTAATTAGAAGCAATTGTTAAAACCTACACTATAAGCAACGCAAATACGACAGCTTATTCTGCTAAAGAACACAATTAAGGGCAAATCATAAGCGACAATTTAGGTGCAACACATTCAATAATATGCCAAGAAATCAGAATTTTCAGCTTTGAATCTCCAAGTTAAGAAATCAAAGCTGCCATACCATCCCACAGTTCCTACAATTCAAGCTACAATACATAGCTTAATCAAAACTGCTTAAGTGAAAGGTGTCTCCTTTCTGCAAACTAGTTTGAGCTTGAAGGTATTTAGCCATGTCCTGTCGGGGACTCTCTTTCAAGGTATGTCAGCTCCCCAACATTCTCACTCACTGCTGGGTCTTGCGTTTTTAGCCCCCAGGCACAACAAGGCAAATAAATGCACCAGTCGACAGTCTCCCTCAGATCCTGCCAGACTCCCTGACAACCAAGACAACAAGCAAAAAGACAAAACAACTCCACCACTCATTTGTTTTCCAGATGTGCTTTTCACGTGTCCCACACTGACATTGCCATTGTTGCAAAAAAAAAAAAACACAGCTTATAGCATTCAGTCAAAATGGGAAAAAATTACACCTTAACCACCACTTTTTCTTTTTACATCACGTTGTATTGTTGAATTTTAACCAAAAGCTGTGCAATCTTCTACAAAGGACAGTTTCACAATAGGTGCATTTTCATAACAGAGGCAGAAAATTGAGTGACCTACATATTCTTTGATTTCTTTACTAGACAGAATTCTAGCTTGGCCCATAACCAACTACCACTGGGTAACAAGTTGCTTCCAACCCAGTTTCTTCCTGGGTACTTTTCTGAAGGCTTCCAGCATCAGCACAAATATGCAACTAATTCCAATGCTGCCACCCCTGAGAAAACTGCCTGAAACCATTTCTTCACGTCACTGCATAAACATGTTGAGTGGGGCCTTTGGAGTAGCAGTCCATCGATTTTATTTGTGGAAGTATGCAGTGAATATGAATATACATACAGTACAGTCCAAATGAAAGACATCTGGTTTTACTTGAGGCCATATTCAACAAAAGCAGTGCAGAATCAGTACAAAGAGATAGTGCTGGAGGTCTGGATTGTCTCAGATGTCAATCTCACCTCCAGAACAGATGACTAACAGTGTTTTTGTTATATAGTTGACCACTCGCCATAGGACAAGAAAACTCTTCTTTACAAACAAGATATCTGATGTTTGGCAAAACTGCAGCTACAATGTTAGCCTACCGAAGATTTTTACATCAAAAATACAATCTGTACAAATTAAGGCATGCAAAAATGTGGCATTACTGCCAACTGAGAAACAGCAAAAGTATATAGCAAGTCATAATTAGAACTCAGAGAGGGAAAGTTAACTTTCTCCTCCCGTTTTTTACTCAGACGACCAAATTAAAAAAAAAAAAAATCATTTCAAGCCAAATAAGACTACATACCTGAAAATGATATTAAAATTTGTGTGCTTAAGCATGTACTGTACTTGGGTGTGTACATTTGAAAGAGCTATATACGATATACTTCTAAACTAAAAAGAAATCTGCCTGAGTATACGCAAGAGAGAAATTTTATACACACATGCAAACAAAATATTTTAAAAGGAGAAAATATTTGAAATATCCAAGCTGGAAATAAAACGAGTGAGCTGTACAGACGCAGTTGTTGCTATGGGATACGGTAATCACTAATGAGAACTAAACATACCATTGTCAGCCATGGATAAAGAAGCATACAGTACCAATAAGCCCACTTTATAAACGTATTGCAATATTTATACAACATACCAATTATCTTAAAAGTACTGCCAAAACTACAATTACTACAAATTCACTTTCAATTTGGCTTTAAATCAACTACATTTCCATGTGTCAACAAGTTCATGAACAGCATACTCTGATTTTGCTACATCGACGTTAAAGCATGTGACAGGTTCCCTTCTTAAATAAATGTAGAGAACCAAGGAACATCATCAGACCACAGAAGTCAATGACAATGCTATGAAGGTATTTCACAAAAAAAATTCCACAGCTGCCACGTCTATTATCTGACTGTAACTAGCAAACTTCATGAGAAGCTAATGTTAGCACAACATATAAGCCACTTAAAGCTATGTGATCCAAATGCAAAGACGGGGAATGAGGTGAAATCCTTACCAGTTAAAAAAATAAATAAACAAACAAGCCTCAATTACAGGCAGCATAACTAAACTAAAAATGATTTGGCCAAAGGAGAAGTATAAATCTGTTACCTCAAAAACATTCTGGTTTTAAGACTTGTTGGAATGTTCTGGAAAAACGACAGAAGCCCTGGGCCTAAGAGTAATTCAGCAGTATACTTAAAATTATCTAAAGCTCATCAAATTGTTAAATAACACTTAAATCAGAGCACTAAAACCAGCACTCATTAATATATTATTGTTTGAAAGACTGCAGTGCTACAAACCACACAAGGCTAACTTTCATTAAAACAAAAACCTCTGACTTTTTCTGAGCTTCTGTTCTGCATTGAACACACAGTAAACATGTCTGACAATAAAAAAAAAAAAAGTTTCACATAACCGATTTAGATCAAAAAGCAGACACTTTATTCCGACCGCATTCTTAAAATGGACTCTTCACTTTAAGTTCCAGAAAAGGAAACCACACAAAAATGCACATTTCAGCTCGAATACAGACACAGCCGAACACATCTGATGTTAGCCAAGGGTCCGGTTTAATCACTCACACTTAAGCAGAGCTCAGTCTTATTTTATTTGCATTTGTCTGAGTGGTATGGTGGTTCAACTGATAGCACTGTAGCCTCACACCTCAAGGGTTAGGGGTCCGAATCCAACCCTTTCTCTGTGTCACACAGATTTCCTCCTGGTACTCCGGTGTCTTCCGAAACATTCAAAAAAAAAAAAAAAATGCAGTAAGGCTAAGTAGCATCTCTCAATTTCTCACGGGTGGTGCACATACTCTGCAATAGCCTGGTATCCCATCTAGGGTGTACCCTACCTTCTGCTCTATACTGCCAGAGATGGGCTGTTGTATTGTTGCTCCATCTTAGAAATCTTTTTATCAGACTATCATGCAGGTGCCCCAATGCTGGTCACTACAGGAAAATGTTGTCAAACTTTTTTTCTTTTTTTTTTTTTTAAACTTAGACCAGGGTTTCTGTCCAATATTGTGCCTCAGACTAAGATTAAAAAGTAAACAAAGTCACCTTTCATTGGATGTGGTTTACAATTTCCTCACAGATAGATGTTTCACAGAGCATGAAGAGAATTCCTCAGTACACACCAACAGAAACGTGGCATTTTTACGTTAAACAATTCTCAGTAATTCCACACAATAACTTGAGCTCCTGAAAACAGCTGCCGCTACAATATGCTGCAGTGGGGGGGATGGGAGTGGAAATAACCATCCAAGACACATCTTCACACATTGTTTTCTTAAGCCACAAATCATCTGTGGTAGCTAAAAGGGTTGGCTTTTATTTCACTCCACTAGAGGTAAACGAATTATCCCATGTAAAAACCAAAGCTAGGCATATTTATATTTGCTATTTTTAAAAAATCATGCTTGCAAAAATCCATAGTTTCTGAAATTTCAAAACATTTCCAAATATACAGTTTTAAATGGAAATAAATGTCTAATTATATATGCTGCGTTTGACATGCCAATTTGATGACTGGCACGGTATAAACATGTATTCTGACAATAGCATGAAGTGTTTTAGGAAAGACATAGAACCGATCTGTTTTTTTTTTTTATCTAAAATAATTTTAATTTGAAACAAATGTCCATCATAAACTGAAGCTGACATTTTAACTGTTGACTCCTAAAGGAAATATTTGAAAATCAAAGAAAAAATGTAAGGCAGAAAACTCCAGTCCAATCTGCGTCGATTAGCGATGGTACAGTTGCTGACCCAAGACCACGTCCCTTAAAACAAAGTGTACACACTTACTGTGCAAATACAATGGGGACAGCCTACTCTGCCCATGAGAACCAGATGACTGTCGCAATTATATACGATATAGTGCTTTACGAGCGAAAAAAAAACACACACACACAAAGCTCTGCGTCTCTACGTTACAAAGCAAGAAAACAATCAAAGACCACCTCAAGAGTACACGCTGTATTTTTAATTGATGCTTCCATTATCATGTAAACGTGAGTTTCGACCTCATGTTCATGCAATTTACTGCAGCATATTTCCATTCTAAAAGAAAAACTTGATCTAGACATTTAAAAATGCATGCTGATTATTAATGAAATCACTGCCTGGCTTCAAAGCTACGCGTATAGCTTTTACGATACATTTTGCGAGATTACCTTCTTTATGATGCCGTAAATACTCTGCGATAATTCGAGCCCAGCAAGCTGCATCCTTGTGTTGCTGTTGTTGTTTTTCTCCAGTAATAATAATAATAATAATAATAATAATAATAATAAACATCCCAGATTCATTTATACTGTTGCTCCACATCTACTACAACATCCCGGTCATTACCGTCATTTCTCAGACCTACTGCATATCTTCACGTCATATTTAGCTTCTTTGTCTCATGTTAGGTAATAAATGGGCTGAATACTACAACCAAAAAAAAAAAACCCCAAGCAAAGCTGTCTTTTTTTTTTCTTTTAAATAAAATCCCGCTTACCGCAAAAAAAGTGGACGTTTTGATTTTTACCTTTGGAAAACAAGTCCTGCGGATTCCATGTAAAATATGCCTAGTCAAATTGTCAACTATGGAAGAATATACCTGCCAAGACAGGTAAATCAAACACACACTCAGACATTCAACAGTTTAACTAGCAGCTAGTCAAGTTTAACCGCGGCGGTAACATCAGCCATTCCAGTCTGGCCAGCCGGACCGTCGGCGCACCGCCGCTGCGTTTCGAAGCCTCTCGTTTGGTTGAGGTAACGTCAAAGTTACGGTAAAACTGGCCACTTGGTTTATTTATCTTTTTTTTTGTCATACACTGAGAGGACGAAAATCCGGAGCCGCTACCCGAAGCGGTCACGAAGCCCAATCCAAACAAGGCACACAAATCACAAACTGGCGAGCGCCGTATCAGCCGGCTGCCTAGCTTAGCTTCGTGGCTAAGAAAAGGCTTCGACAGCCAGTAATGTAAGCAAGTCAACTACGGAACAAATGCTTAATTGGAAATATAGGTGTGTGTGTGTGGAGTGCTCGGTCCAACAGCAAGACGTGGTGAACTTGTCCTTACCGTTAAATCCGTATTGTCGTGGTCGCGGCGCGTGACGGCACGGACGACTCCTGCTCGCCATCTCCAGCGCGCGATCTCCGCGAGCTCCGGCAGCTCCTCTCTGCTGACACATAGGAACCGCTTCCCAACCAGCTCCGGCCGCGCTTCCACCGCCATGGCCTTTCGCGGAGAGTGGAAAAAACCCTCACAAACTTAAAAAACAACGCCCTATCGATCTGACATTTACCTCGCGAAACGGCTTTCGAGATCCGGGGGGGCGGGGGAGGGGGGGGGAACAACCGCAATTTCGTCCTTTGCGTGTCTACCACAACCCGGGGGATTTAAATTTCTTTCAGTCTCCACCCGCAGATAGTCACTTCTTTCCTCAGTGAAACTGAACGCTGGAGCAGACCACTGCCAGCGCACAGCTCGTATCCCTCCGCCGTCACTGAAGCTCACAACAGAGTAAAACCGCACAGAATAGTTTTCTCCATCCGCCAGACACGGAATCGTTCTGCGAGAGACTGCTTTTCACCATAACTAGACTGTTAAAAATAGTGCCGTGTCGTTATCGCAACAGAAAACATATACTGTATGACACTTGGAGGAAAGGAACGCTAAAACAGTCAACGTTCGACATGATGTGAAAAGTGTGAATGCACCTTCTATAATGTCTAAATAAAAGAACTTTCATTTACCTTATGAATAATTACAATATTGCAAAGCGTCAGTTTTAAAAAGCCACATCATCTAGGTATATGTTCATCTATATGGACTTTTTTGTCTAAAATCATCCTATTCTTATTAACCTCGCTGTCTGTTGGAGAATCAATTATGCTTTGTTGAGGAATCAATTATGTTTTGTGTGCTATTGTGTCTCTTTCCTAGCCGGTTTATTGCTGCCCCCAAGGCTGACCTTATGGGATGTGCTGTGATGAGGATAAAAGGCTGCCTGTTGTATGTAAAACATGTCCACTGAAGGCAATCAGCCATGTGTCACCTTCAGGTCAGGGAAAACGATAGAGAAAGATATCTCTGGTAAAATCACAAATCACTGCGCTCCAGTGATGCTCGTTAAATTTGCCTACAGCCATCCAGAAAAGACATCCTGATATACAGTAGATCTAAGCCTACGTTTTAGTTTCTCAAATGAATATCATTTACTGAAATCAGATTAAGCAGAAACAGCACCAAACGCTCAGTCATTCGAATTAAGGTATACTAGCTGTATACTTTATCTCGGTCTAAATTAAATACACAAAGTGCTATATGTAAGCACACAATATAAAAGGTGTACATAAATATAATACTATGTGACATGGCTGTAAGGTATATTTCACAATTACCAGAATCTTCATCAAAGCTGCCTTTTCGATGATATTCAATAATATATTTTTGAATGTAGTTCTATATATATATTATATAGGCATATAATTTAAATTATAGGAATTAGCAATCACAATACGGTGATTTAATGTGAATATAGGAAGGATGATTTTTGCTTTTTATCTGGTATTAAAGGAAGCAGCTGCTGATGATGAGTGCTGACGTGATGTGATATTGTATCAAACACACAACGACTGGAGCGTATTGTGTAATGCCATCAAGGTGTGACGTTTATAATCTTCTTTCATAATGCTTAATTCTGACCAGATAGTGTATATTTGGTATTGAACTCTATTGTGATCTGTCTCTGCTGGTGTGACAAGGGAATCAGGAGGGAATTTCCTTCTGCAGCAGACATGTTCATGAATAACAACAAGATTAGCAAGAATCTCTAACTCACAGACGTCATCTGTTGCCAAGCACATTCCACTACATTTGGAGAAAAAAAGATTTTTTGCCTTATTAAAATGCACATTGTGCTGTGTGTAAATGTTGAAAGGTTAATGCTGTCTCTATCAGATGTGCCTATGATACAAGCAAAAGAAGAGCATTATGCTTCTTAATACTTTGAGAGTAGGAGTAAGTCATAAAGTACAAATAAGTGATAGTTGCTAGGGGTCAGATCTTCAGGTAAACCGTAATCTCTGGCACCTCCTACTATTGAATGTAATCCCTAGGGACTTCACCCTACTGTCTGAAGACTATCTATATATATATATATATATATATATATTGTTATACACATTGTACACTCTCCTTCTCTGTCATATATATATATATATATATATATACGAGAGCATGTGTGTTTATGTGTATAGGTTACTTTAACCTTTCAATTTTCCTGCTGAAATTTCCAGCCTAACATTCCCAGAAAAGAAACTTTCATTCACCAAATGTAGTCTACTGTACAGCAGTCTACGGAACGCGGGTATATGCTCTAAGTTCTAATCCTGAACATGTACTATGCTTGCGGTGTTCTAATTCATGAACACATCTGCCGCAGAAGGAAATTCCCTTCTGATTCACATTTCATACCAGCAAAAAACAAGTTAGAATGAGTGCATATATGTAAATATATACTATATACATGTTTTTATAGCTATGTAAAACAGATGAGGTTTAGTAAAGCATTACTTTATTTACTGGATGGATGGATGGATGGATGGATGGATGGATGGATGGATGGATGGAAAGTTTTTTTTAAATATCTGAAAGCCCCTCTTCCCTTGACAGTACAAAAATCATTCTAATCAGTAACTCATGGATCTTAAATAAGAATTATCACACAATAATAATAATTACATCATTATTGTTATTACTCTCTTGGAATTAATACCACCTTCATGAAAAATATTCCTATTATTATTATAGATACACATCGTGTCAGTTTTAGTAATGGACATATTCATTTTATACAAAAATATAGTTTAATATTTTTCCTTGTTATTCAGCTACATGCAGCTGTGCTTTCCAGTTATATATATAGCGTGTGTGTGTGTGTATACGTATATACATTACCTTGACATTTCCAGTTGTACTTTGTCAATTGTTTACAGCTAAATCGTTGCGTAACTATTTCATCTACTGTTTAATCTATTCATTTTCAAGTGCCATCTGAAATATGAAAATGACATACCGCAATTTATAACATTTTCATGATAGTTCTGTGTGTATCCTTATTTAATAAAATTCACCCCCTTAAGTCAGCATTAAGGTGATGCTAAGCCGAAGTCAGAAAATAAAGGGCATAAGATGGAATACATTGTAGAACAAGCGCCAGCCCATCATAGGGCATTCACATTAACGCCAGGCATGTCGTAGGAACGTGGAGACAGGCTCAGACAGAACCAGAATCTCTGAAGCTATTACAGTATTATATACCCTTATACTAACAAAAGACAATGTCATCAAGCATCCATCGTCCAATCGCTTATCAGGTACAGGGTCGCAGGGACTGATAAGAAGAATACATGAAACGATGAGCAGTATACTTTACCTTTCCATCCATACACCCATGCACCTATCCATCAATCGACAAAAATAGCCGCTTATACAATCACGGTCGCTGTGATTATATTTTAGGAAATTCCAAACAAAGTTAAATTAAGTGGTGAGGAATATATATTTTAAACTGGCATATGTTTCTTTGTCTTCATGATATTCACTAATGTTAGATAAAGGCAATATGCTGTTTAAAATGTAGCTAACCTGACATCTTTTATATCTTGAGAATGTCGTATTTATTTGTTTGTTTTAATATCTGTTACCTTTTAAATACAACATTCAAGGTACCACGTTTTAATAAACAATTTCGCGTTTACACTCAGACATAACAGTAGACGCCCTTTCTATTACAGTATTTCTATCACACTTGACATGCATGATATACACCAATCCAAATGCACGATAAAACGGTAAACATAAATCCATCCAATGAGAAAAAGGAGGAGGCGGACGATCCAGCCCGAGCGACGATTACGTCACTTTCGTCGGACGAGGCACGTCTGAACAGCGTGAGGCAGGAGGGGTCGGAATCTGGATTTGAAAAAGTAGTGCACACCCAGGCTGTTTCTTAAGGGTGTAACCCGTCGCTTCGCATCAATTATACGGAAATACCGTTTTCGCTCTTATGTTAGGCTTACTGCTTATCAACGAGCCTGTATAGTCTGAGTTTTCGAAGTTTCTTTAGAAGTTTCGGAGCAGCCCGCCGGGACCCCTCTTCCTGGACGAGCCGATATAAGATGGTGTCGTGGATCATTTCTAGGGTAGTCGTGTAAGTCACTTTGCTTCGTTTTCGGTTTTGCCGCGATCGCTGGAATGACATTCGCACGGCGACGGCTTCCAGTTCGCCGTCGCCGGTTAAGCCTGGTGTTTTCAGCTGATCTGCCGCGTTGATCGGTTTAAACGTGGCGGATGTGTGCGGGCCCGGACAATAAACCAGCAGCAGGCTAAAGCGCTAACGCAGCTAGCCGGCAGCGAATACACCTGTGCCTCACGGCGTTTCAAAGAAAACTCAACGCCGCTGTTCCTGGGACGCTAACTAGCTAGGTGCCTCCTGGGTGTCACTTCAGAGAGGGCTAAATAGCTTGAAGTCAGTGTGGCGGAAGTGTGTTTTATTGTATGTTTGTGTGTAGTTTATTGAAACGTGCTCGGGATACAGCCTGTACACCCGAGCCGGATGGTGATTCCGTGCTCGTCTCTAAGCTGTAGGCCTCGATGAGGGCGATGCTCGCAGCTTTAGCTGCTCCACAGTGCTGTAGGTTAGCCAGCTGGCGACTCTCACGAATCGAGCGTGAAGCTCAAGGCTGTGAATAACTCCAGGAGAATGTCACGCTGGGGACAGGAAAAACCTGTCGACCCATCCGATGACGGAGGTGGTGGGGCTACTTGGTGCTGGTTTCTGATATCCGTGAGCCATCCACCCAAGTGGTGTCGAGTTCAAGTCATGCTGTTACTTAACGGACGGGCAAAAGTCGGTTAATGTTTACCTTTCAATACTCTGTTGTAATTAGTTGTCGTATATCATTAATTTGCCTGTCCAGCAAATCATGTTATTGGCATGTTGTTTATTGAAAAACACGTTGCTTAGGACACTAAAGGCAACAACATTCATTAAACATTTCCTGTAACTCCACCCTAAACGTAATTATGGCTTTTGAACAGCACAAACTCGTCTTTTTTTTTTCTTTTCTCGGCACGGATTTCACGGCACATTCATCTCATTGTTTACTGTTTAGACTGCGTTGACTGGGAACAGATTTGCTACTCAAATACATTAACGGCAATAGCTCGGGTTGGCGGAAAAAACTTAAAATGTTGTTGTATTGATACAGAATCATGTTATTTGAAAATATATATATATATATATATATATATATAGTGTGTTTTGGTTGCTGTATGTAGCACTGACTCATGACAAAGTATTGTATGTTTATTTGTTTTAGTTATAAAGTAATCTGCCTCATGCAGTACGTTGTTTTGAAAAGGTGGAAATAGCCTTTCTGCTTTGTGTGTAAATATGGGATGTTGATGGGGAAACTCTCAAAACTGAAACCGGTTAACCAAAATACAATAAATGTATTTGGTGAAAAGGTTTAATTGACTAATTTTGTATGAATCATTTAACTTTTTTTTGGGAAATGTTTGTGCCATTTAGCTTTGTGGTTTGATGTCAGACTTTTCATTACTGACCTCAATTTATCATGAGGCTCGCTTAGTCCACAGAACAAATGGCTTTCCATTATCTTTTGGATCACTTCATTGGCCTGGCTTTAATGGGATGAGTTTATATGTATTTAAATATCTTCAATAGGTCACTACCATTGTAATCGTCCTTTAGTATCTTGACATCAGTTCAGCTGAGTTGTAGTCAAGATAGTTTTTAACCATGTTTGAAAGCAATCAAGAGAAATCAGCTTTCTGATGTGGAGGCAAAGTCTGCTTTGACAACAAAATGACAAGTATGTTGCTTTTGTTTACGTTAAGGATTAATCATTTGGATTGCTTGTTTTCAGGGTATTTTCATTTTGAGCATTGTAAACCTTTTTTCATATTTTATGACCCTAATTATGAAACCTGTATCGTCAGACCAATCAAACTTAAGACTGCAGTTTCTATGGTAATAGTTTGAGAGGCACCAACAAAAATCTCAGTCATATTTCAGCCTTGACACTGAAGCTAAAAATCAGGTTTAGGTTTTAGAATTCAATTTCATTGTTCTGCATCTGGCATGCTACCTAGTGTGCCTGGTAAGGACCTTGAGCTATGCTGTGCAAGTGTTTTTGAGCAGGAAGCTAGAAGTTGACCTGTACCAAAATGTCAAGGTCTGTCTGAAGGTTTTATTTTTTCAGCTGCTTGCAATGAGTGAGGCCCCGCTTCACAAAATTGTTTCAAGAACTTTCTCGGCAGAAACAGTTTCCTTTGAGTCACTGTTTCATGGAGAATGCTTCTCTCTGTGAAAACATGCTGCCAAGATAATGTGAGGCCAGTTGGTTTTTGTTAAGAGGACAGACGCTATTGTGGATGGATGTCTTCAGTACTTTAAAGCACACCTTTCCATAGTCCACAGAAATTGCATGCAATCAGATAAAAAAATTTTACCAGCTTCCAATTTTCTTTTGAAATTGAAATACACGAGGGATGTATCACTATGTCACATGATTATTACACTGACAGGTTTTTTTTTTTCCAATTTTTTATGGAATGCTTGCACTCTTAATATACTTGCTTTTTCTGCTGTGATACTGGGCTTTTTCAATTCTTAACCTTGAAAGGAAATTTAAGGAATGCCCTTTTGTGGTTGCTAATCAACCAGAATTAAAAATGAACTGAAATGTGTGTGTGTGTGTGTGTGTGTTCTGTATGCCAGCAGCTGTAAGAATCAAAAAAATATTTGGGGCTTAGTGGGGTTTCTCTTTATGTTTCGGGTTTTTTTGCATTCTAGAATTGGACAACAAAAATGGCAACATATTATGATCATCGTGCCCCACCCACCCCGTTATAATCACAATATGACTATATCCACTAGAAATGAATCCGTTCTATAAGTACATTGCCTTTAAGGTTTTTTTTTAAGGTCTTGCATATAATTTTTATACTGTTGGAGACTAAAGGCAGGATTACACAATTTGAGATGAAATAAAAAAACATGTTTCAAAAATACTTTCTGAAATGTGACACTTGTTAAAATGAGTAGCTTCAAGAAGTAAAATCATCTTTCAAAGATACTTTTAAAAATGGCTAGAAATACAAGTGCCTGTTTGACAAACATCTAAATGACAGTTTTCCAGGTGGGGAAGCTTGTGTTAGGTCTGGGGTTGATTTACAATTGTTACAATTGTGCAGCCCTGTTGTTTCTATGGCAACAGGGAGACGTACTGCCAAGGTGGATCCCTGGACAAAGGCCATCTAACAAATGTGAAGTTGAACGTTATATAAATTTGCCTTAGATGGGTTGGTTCCTGTGGTTCTGCTAGGGTTTATGAATGGATGTTCCTATCCACTTGCATTCACATCAGAGCTGTATTTTCAGCTTGAACCTTTTTGCTATATTTGAAACTTGCCTTTGCCTGTATAGCAGAGAAGCAGTTTTAACCATTGCAAAAAATATCATCCGTTTTAGTATCTGCTGCAGTATCAGGATCATGCTACCACTGGATTTAAAGTTGCATATCGCATGGCTTTTTTTGGATGAAAAATATGTTGTATGAGTTATTTACTCTTATGTTATGTTTAACAGCCCTGGTAATAATTTTCACCCTGTTGGTTGCTTACTCCTGATTTGGTATATGTTTCTATACAGCCTTCTTGTAAAGTAAAGGGGTATATAAATAAAGCGTTGCTGTTATTACTTTTAAAGTAAGCATGTATTTTCAAGCTCTCACTTTATTTACTGTGGCCTCAGTGGCAGTTTGACATGATTCTTGTCAAGAGCTACAAGTCATCCAAATTAATTTCTGCTTAGCAGGTATTTTTTATTGTGTGCTTGCTTAAAGAATTATTGGGCATGATTATGTAGAGTCCACAGTGAATTTATAAATACAATAAGTCCTCCACTCAACAAACTACGGGGGAACAAGTAATTTTTTCACACAGGTAATCGTTTCACAAGTCCCATATCCAATTAGGTGAAGAGGTTTTCCAGATAAAGAATATACTGAACATAAAAAAAATAAACTAAGAAATCAGCCTGTTCTGGCAGGTTTGCCAACAGCTTCTTTCTTGATGCTCTCAGGTAACTCAACACCAGTAACACCCATACCACTTTCCCCATTTGTACCAGTCACTATTTTATTCAATATTTATTAATGGTTTGCTGACTGTCCTCTGCTGCTCTATTGTATTGTTTGCTAAGATGTATGCAATTTGGACATATACAGTCTTATGTCCAACCTCCCCGTTGTTTTGCACTATGTGTTTTGAGCTTTAGGATATTGTGAAGCTGTCCCTTTGTCACTTCCTGTTTGTATGTTGCACCGTGGTCTTAGGGGGCATTATCTCCTGCCACTGTATAAATGTATATGGATGGAATGACAATGAAGATTTCTTTATATGACTGAAAACATGAAGAGGGTTTAATGGCTAAATGAATACCTAATCCCTGAACCTGCAGCAACTTATGTTGTAATAATTTTCCACCTTTAATTATGTTAAACTGTAACCAGTAGTTCTGAAACTTTCTGACTATGGAACTTGAATTGTTAAAAGAAATCTAAATTATGTATTGGCCTTCAAGTAATTTTGGATTTGCAGAACAGTCTAGCCAGCTAATTGAACAAACATGTGGCCATAGGTCATTTTTATGTTCGACATTAAAAAACTGAAAATATCTTCCATATGGCAAAACGCCAGATGTTGGCTAGCTGGTAAGCTAGACTTGTGCCTTGCATAAGCTTCTTGTACTGATTTGACCACTAGCTTGCTGTGTGTAATAAATCTATCAAAACTGGATCATTTAATCTGTTGCTTCTCATGTTTACAATTGACGTCCATAGAACCATGTAACACTCACTCTTGTAAGTAATAAAATGAACAATTGTATGCTACATTTTCCTGGCACATGGATGACATCCTGCAGTTGACAATCTCAATTCCCAGTGAGTGCATTGCCATTGTACAGAACCAAGGATTAAAGGGGAATTAATACAAAAAAGGAAAAGGATGAGAGGGACCGTTTGATTAATTTGTATATAGGATTCTTTAGAGGCAGAATGCACAGAATTGACTAGACAATTGGGAATGCAAGCAGTGGATGTTTATAGTGTAAAACCTTATTTCCACGCTTTATAAATTCCAGGGAAATTGAAATAGACGCCTGTCTTGAAGGCCTCCAAGGGCACTAAGGTATTTCCTGGGTATGACTGGATCAAATGTAAAATAAGTGAACATTTGAAACAAAGACTGGTGTGGAATAGTGGTTATATGCCCATCTGCATGCCTAGAATATTAATCTGGGTGGTTTTATGTGGCATTATTGCTTTAAAGAATGTCTCATTCACCAAAGAGCCTGCACGATTCAATAATATCGTAACGTGGATATTAAACAATATTGGGGTGCATGGCTAGTTGCATTGCTTAGCAATGTAGCATACAATTTTGTATGTGTGTACACTTTTAATCTCATAATAATCAATACTGTGTGATGTTGCCCAGATGGAGGATGTGATTTAATTAAATGTAAAATGGATATTTTCCCCCCCGTCTCCGTGGTGCGATAGAGGGGGGATTTGTGAAATGGCTGTGTTTTTACTGCGCCGTGTGAAATGTTGGTGTAAATACATTATGCTAATAGATTAATTTAGCTGCAAAGGTCAAAACATGGGGTCCATTTTAAAGTGGTTCAGTGGATATTCCAATGGGATTGGTCACAAATGCAGCAGAGTGGACCATTCTGAATTGGAGTATTCTGTGACCAGCTTCCAAATGAATGGCTGGTGCGCCCATCTGGTCTCTTTATACAGGTCAACTGTTCACCAAATGTTTCTTTATTTTCTTCCTGCCTTAGCCCTTGGAATATTATTATGGAAATGCTGTGCTCAGCATTATTTCTCATATCTAAAATGTTTACATTGTCTTTACATTTTTTAGTGTGCATCCCTGTGTGTCTGTTTTGTGTTTTGTTAACTATTGTTTATAGTTTTTTCTTTTTTCCTATTCAGACTACTTTTTGGAACCCTGTACCCTGCTTACTACTCGTACAAAGCTGTTAAAACCAAGAATGTAAAGGAATATGTAAGTATGGATAATAAAAAGAAAGCTTCAAACCTCCCCTCAAATAACCCAAGTTTAATATGTACAGGTATTCCTTATTTAAAAATATTGTGCTGAACATGCCTTAGCATGAAAATTTGAATGATCTGCTCGTGGCAGTGAAACGGTATGGTTTTCTCTTGCAAGTTGCTGCAAAGCATGTGTGTGGGGCTGGCTTATGTCACTGGATGAGTCATCCAGTCCCCTTTCAGGTGTGCCAATTTGGGTTCTGTCTCTGAACATTGGCCTTTTTGGAAAATCATGGTTTTCTTCTTAATATGTAGCTGAAGTGAAAGTTACATTTTGTGCTTATTTAGTTAGGTAGGCCTTTTTATTCTTCTTGTTCACAAAAAGAGAAAGAATTAGACTATTCAGTGTGGTTGCTGTGACCTGACCCTGTGCCAGAGGGGAATAGGGCACCAGTCCCCTGGGGGGAGGCGAGATCACTTCCACAGATTGTGTGGTTGTTGTTTTCATGAATGATCTGCTGTTAAGTATAAAATGTGTGTTCCTGACTACATTGGTTTCCTGTTATAGTGAACTGCCCTTCTGATGCGAGTCGATAGCTTCTTTTTATTCGTTTCTTTTTATCTTTGATACTGACTTGGAGTAGTGTATATACAGAAATCAGACTGCTTACATACAATACTTTCTGGCTGCATTTAAGGACAGCAGCTTGCTAACTTGATGAAACCTTATATAGCTGCAATTTGCTGATAGTTAGCCCTGGTTGTTTAGCGTAGTCTGCTGTTGGGATGTATGATGGTTGCTGGTTGAGCATGGCAGACTCTTGATGACCTGATCATTTGTTTCTGTGCAGAGAATCACAGGCCATTGTGTGCTTCCAAGCTGGTTAGAGGGTTTATGCCAACGCATCACTAGGCTTTTGTTTTGTTTTGCAAGCTGCTTGGAGCAATTTGCAGTCACTCAGCGTTGGGTTCATTTAATTGTTTTGGTGTAGTATCTCTAGAATGCCATATCTTCTTAATTAAATGAATCAGTAGAAATATGAAGCTATGAATGACTCCGACCATAAGACTGGACAACCAGTTGTACATTGTAGTACCTCTCCTAAAGGTGCACTGGAGAAATTTCCCGCTATTTCTTGGATCTGTATAATGCATCCCAGTATTTACTCCTTTACCATAATCGACAGAGATCGTCTTTAAAAGACCAAACAATGTTGCTGTAATATCAACTTCAGTATTACAATTCAGTATTTCACTGGTTGAAAATAAAATGGATTGACGCATGTGTATTTCATGTTTTTGCATGAAAAGCCTAACTGTGTGATGGTATTTAAATTCCATTTTGTGGGTTAGGGCCAAAGGCAACATTTTAGTGATTTCTACACCATAAAAGGATGCAGACATTGTAAGCCATTTTCTGTTCTGCTGTATAATGTCATTCATTGCAGTCTTTTTGAAATCAAGACTGGAGACAATCAGTTGTACATTCCTAACATCAATACTGATTCCATACATTGATGTGGGGCTAAAGCTGCTTTCTGTTGACTGTAAATATAGCTTTCCATGTTGACCTTCAGTTGATTTTTAAATGTACTCTATATTTAAATGTCTGCAAGCGATCTATGCAGATTTGGCTATTATTGCAATGTGTGTGCTCGCTTTATATATTGTTTAGAGCATGTCATGCTTTTTTAATATTGTCTGGAACTTCTAGTGTGGCTATGTACCTTTGTCTTATATAAATCATATAACTGTTCTCTGATGAACTCTTCGGTAATTTCTATCCTATTAACTTTGAGTATCTGGTTAAAGTCCTCTTTCCATGCAATCTGACATATCCTATTTGCTTATCAGTAGTAAGACAATGTTGAAAATCTGTGCGCTGTATTTGCTATGCAAGGTAAAGGAGGAAGGAAGTGGTTTTTCCTTCCTCGTCTTTTCATTTTTGTTTCAACGGCCCACTTAACATTCCTTTCAGTACACTGGAAATATACCATTCTTGGAAAGGAAAAGTCTGCTGTTGAGAGGATACAGAAATTTCATCCTCGTCTCCTTTATACTTTCAGCAAATCAGAGAGAGAATAAGCATTCAATGTTGTTCTGATCAAGTATTCCTTCACTTTTTGTACTCATCTAGTGCTAGATTGTTTGGCCAGTACTTTGTGGTAAATGGTGTCGGTCAAGTAATACAATGTTTTTAACTAAATTGAGAAACATAATGCCTGCTGCATACTAGTTTTAGAAGGAGACCTTGATTGTAACTTACTCTTAATGCAAAATGCATGCTAGTATACTGTCTCACAATATCATGTGTTAGTTATACAGCGTGCTTATATAAGTTGCACAGCTTAGAGAGACAGACCTTTATTAAAAAAAAAAAAAAAACATGGCATTTGTGGCAGAGGTTTTATAGTCCTGAAGAATACTTGTATGTCATGACCGAGTACATTTGTCTTAGAGTAGGCTATACAGTAGATGATATTCCAGTAATTGAGAAACTTCATGGAAGAATCTTTAAAAATAGTCCAGGACAAATCATGCTGTGTGCTCCATTATTTTTAACAGGTTAAGCAGAGCTTAGACACAGGGTTATGTTTACCACAAACAGTGGGAGTATTTGTACCAAGAGCTTATTTGATCATCTTGACAGTAGCCTGTAATATGCACTAGAAGGATACCTTTAGTGATATGTTGTGATATAATATTTTTTTGCATGTCTAGAACAGAATCTTACATCTATCATGTTCTTAGTTTTTAGTCACCTGGAGGATACTCTACCAAGGTCTCAGAACTAGCTTCTAGTAAAAAAAAAAAATAAAAAATGTAAAATTGTGTTTGAAAACAGTAAATAGCCATGAAGATTCAGTTTTTTGTGTCCATTTAGCTGTCAAATAAGATATTCAGTATACATAGGGTGGGAAATTGTCCTCTTGAAATGCACCTTTCAAGTTGGCTATAAACAATCACAGGACTGTAGGGGTTCACAGTGAGGCCAACAATTAAATCTGATGCTGTCTGTGAGAGTAATTGCTGCACTGCATAGATTAGTTTTACTTTGCTCACTGAAGCTGAAAATATCACCTAATACCGCAGAGAGCCTGAACTGAGGGCTGGAATCACATGACTGTCTGTGCTATCTTTTGAAATTGAAATGCGAAGAAGGCCCTGAAAGCCTGATGGAGCTCAGGTCTACAGTGGGAAGAGGTAGAGCATACAGAGTAGGCTGTAGCACTGAGCTGTGCAGGATGAAAATTACAGCTCCAGCTGTCAGGCTTCCTGCACATTTTGTTTCTGTATTTCAGGGCAATTAATGGACATTAGATTAATACTTTGTAAATTAGGAGTAAAATAACTGAGTTGAATGCTAACCGGAAGGATCCCTGAAATGTATTGTGAAATAGGCCTACGTCTTGTGTTGGACAAAATTAAATATTGAAATTATAGCACCACTGAGATAGTTGCAGTGTTTTAACGTGATGTTTATTTTAGGCTCACTGCTGACCCTCAATTGCCTATACAGTGTGATTGTGTGTATGTCCCCTGCAAAGGGCTTCCTAGTGGGGTACAAGATGTACCCCAACCTTGTTACATGTGATGTCAGTAATAGGCTCCAAGCCCCCCCCTCTCAATAACCTTGACATACAGTACATGGATGGATGGATGGATGGATGGATGGATGGATGGATGGATGGCCAGGTGGGTGGGCTTATCCAGTACAAACCCAGCCCATCCCTTGTCTTTCTTCACTGAGTGTATGTCATCTTTTTTCCCCTACATTAAAGTGCCCTTGCCCTGAATCCAACCTTGTTTTTCCCCTCAGGTCCGCTGGATGATGTATTGGATTGTCTTTGCACTCTATACAGTAGTGGAAACTGTAACAGACCTCACAGTAGCCTGGTAAGATATCCAATAAATGATCCCAGTTTAACATTAAAGGACACAAATACTTAATTTGGCTAACTGAAGTCATTTAGTTTTTGTATTGCCTTGAATTATGAGGGTTAAAGTGCTTGTTGAAATAAAGTTGTCTTAATGAAATGCATCTTAGGAGAAGGGAATTAATGATGTTGCTTGCATTTTAATGCTGTGTGTTCCATCTGAAGGTTTCCTCTATATTATGAAATAAAGATTGCATTCGTGATCTGGCTGCTGTCTCCGTACACTAAAGGGGCTGGTCTTATCTACAGAAAATGCCTGCACCCTCTTCTCTCATCCAAAGAACGGGTACTATAATCAGTCGCTGCATGGATTGGTTTGTGTTTTTCACAGACAATTTTGAGTAAACATCTGCATTAGCATCATATTTCAGTTATTTATTTGTGCCAATTTCAACACCCATCAGCAGGGGATGCATCATGTTTTTTTTCTGCTGAACAAGAATGAAATAAACACTGGGGACTGCCTGTTTTTCCCAGTGATAAATGTTTCTTTCCTCAGTAGCCTATTGTGATATTCTTAGGCATTTATTCATTTCTTATATTATTATGCATCTTGTATGTCCTGTTTTCAGTATTCTGTATCAGTGAAAACCACTTTAGCGCTATTCTGAAAGAATGATTAATATTCTATTTATCATATGGGAAATGTTTAAATCATGTTTTATTCTAATATAATGATTTTTGCAGTGATATGGTGGCATCTTCTGTCCTACCATATGGAATACTGTTTGCATACAGCAGGCAACACACATGCTCCTGCAGAGCAAGTAAGCACTGGAGTGAATAGCATTGCTTTCTCCACCTTCAAACTGTTGTTTTTTTTTCCCACTAGGAAATCGATGACTACATCGTACAAGCCAAAGAGCGAAGCTATGAAACCATGGTGAACTTTGGCAGGCAAGGCCTAAGTATAGCTGCAACCGCAGCTGTTTCTGCAGCTGTCAAGGCGAGTCCAGCACTGCATTAGTACGATTATAGAGCACATGTAATGCAAATAGCAAAACAAATTGTTTTGCTGCTGCTCTTGGAATTTAAGAACAACGGGGTGCCTCATCCTGGGTGGCATTTCCTTCCGAGTATGCCACGCCATTTAATCTTTGCCATTTTAAGCTACATGTAATAATAAAGGTTGAATTCCTTGTTAATGTAGTGGTTGGAGTTATAAGTATGCAGGTTTTCCTGGTGCTAACAAAGTGAACCTGAGCCTAAAATGCAAGGCATGCCATAAGACCCCACTGTGTTTATATCTGCTGGATAATCTGTATAAACAGATACAGTTTGTGTTAATTGTTAATTAATGCCTTCAGTCCTGTAATGGAGCACGCATGGGCTTTAATGTAGATGTATGCTTTTGCTTTTTTAAGCTTGTCCCATCAAAATATTACTAAAGGAGGGAGGATATGAACTGCAGGATACTCATTTAAAGTGGAAAGGTGGTCAGTGCATTGAGCCTCTGAAAAGTGGATCTAGTGAGCTGCTGAAAAGCCTTTTCAGTTCTATCTCCATTAAGAACACCATTGATCATACTTTCAAAGGATGTCTATTTCATGTCTTATTCCTTATTGTGTCCTAACTCTTGTGTTGCTCTCTTTTCACCCTTTACTGACAAACTGCCTTATAGGGATACTTCTCTACTTGCATCTGTTCTCTCCTACTCTCTTTGAGGTAATGGAAAGAAAAGAACATTTAGCATGGAAGAATCCATACATTTTCTTCCAAATTATTTAAGCGTGTTTTTTTTGCTCAGATTATTAACAAACATCCTAAGGATTACCTCCTGTAATTGTAAATACATCAGCTTTTCAGATGGTTTTGTAAATGATTAAGTGTCACTGTTTAACTTCCCAGATGTCAAATCAAAAGCAATTGCTCACCTCCCATCCATGAAACAGACATAGCGACTTAAGATTCAAGCGTGCTTCCTTTCTCCTTTGGTCTGTCTTGCATGCGTTTTCTAGAGATGCCTTATTTTGTCAGTCAGTTTTTTCATGGAAAGCTCAGCCATGAACGCAGGACACAATGACATGCACACTGAGGGGTGTTCTGTTTGCAGGGCCAAGGTGCCATCACAGAGCGGCTGAGGAGTTTCAGTATGCATGACCTGACACAGATTTCTAACAACGATGAACCCAGCCAGCTTTACCCAGGATTCATGAATCCTGCCAAGGTTGCCAAAAATCTCAATGCTGAGGGTTCTGGTAGGTATCTACAACTTCTCTCACCGTTCTTTGAATGTGGCTGAGTAACCGCATTGTGACTACCATCAGTGTCAGTATGTGACGTGATCTAGTGTGCCACTTACCCAGAGGAGTCTAACAGCCATGTTGTTCGGCACCTTGCCGTAGATGAACTGAAAGCGCAGTCTTTTTCTCAAGGCTGTTTTGCAGATGTTTTTGACCTGAATGAAAAGCAATACAGTTTTCATAGAAATGGCGACATAATTACACCTAATGTACAGCTTTTATTTAACTCGAAATGTAGAATAAGCAATAAGGACACATTCTAAACATGAAAGGTCTAGAATAGGTTTATGGGAGGATGGGGGGGGGAGACCATTTTCCTAAGACAGGCTCTGAGCGGAATACATAATGTGGTCTATCTTGGTATGCTAATGTTCAGTGTTTGAAATTCCACTGGCATCCAGGTCATTTTGATCTTGTCTGCAATAAAGCCATCATAAAAGAAGCATTAAAATGCCAATGGTTTTTGGAGAAACTGGGGTGTTATCAGCTGTTTCAGTAAATTAATTGCAATTTTTAAAGGGATTTCATATAGGAAACTGGTTAATTCTGGCTGATCTTTATTTTTAGGAGGGGTGTAGTTTAAAATATTTATTCTTCTCTTCAAGACATTCTTAGAGAGTTGAATACTTTTATTTTAAGTCACACTCAGTTAAGATTTAACTTTCCTTTGGAATAATCCATCTGATTTTATTGCTTTCAGTGACTCACATTTTTCCAATTACATTGATTCACAGCATGATGGAAATTCGGCATGATCTAGTCTTAGCTTTGACATACATAAATATTCTATGTTGAACATCCTGCTAGCAATCAGAGATGATTGAAACATTGGTCCCTAACACCATTGGTAATCCATTTCCTGCTTTATTTCCTACTCAATAATCTATTGTGTATGTCTGACTGAAATAATTATACTTTAATTTCTGCTTAGGTTGCAGAATAACTGAAAAAGTAAAAATATCCTAGGAGAATTAATTGCATATTTCAAAATCCCAAGGAAGTTGTTATAGTCTAGTAATCAAAAACGGACATGGAAACAAAGGGGCAAGAAAAAATGGCCAAGCTATATTTGTACCGCTGGGGCCCTCTTATGGTGAGTTTAGAAATGCAATGAAACTGCCATTGGTGAGGAATGGGTTGAATTTGTGTGTTGGCAACAGTTGGCTTTGATCATTTGAGTGAACTGATACCACCCTCATTGAGACAGCAGTGGCTTGTTGCAGGATGTGCTGTGTGGCAGTGACAATTAGGGTTTCTTTGTTTCCATGGTGCTGGAGTGCCCTACCCCCTAATGCCTGGGCAAGGCTGAAGGAGGCAGTGCCAGGAGCAGACTGTGACCAGCAGGACTTGGAGCCACAGCTGCTCCTCTCCCTGTCTGTACTGAACTAGGACTTGTGACCTGCAAGGGGGTCACATGCTTCTTTCAAGAGACAAGACGGGAAAGAGAGGGGACCTTTATCCTTGTTGATGATTCACATGTGGCCCATTGTCATGAGGCAAAGTTTAAACCCCTTGAAAGGATACTGCGGTTTACTTCATAAAGGGAAATATTTTGGACTGTAAAATATAGCTGTTGGCTAAAAGGAAATGGTTTTGTGTGAAATAGTCTTCCTCAAAAATGTGTGCTTGTTTTCAGAATATTACACTTACAACCAAGAGGACAAGAGTGATGAAGAGGTCGAAGGCACCTTCTCTGAGGATGAAGCGGTTACACAGCGTGGTCTAAGAAGGTCCCAAAGTATGAAAATCTCACGGTCAAAAGTACGCAAAGAGGTATGCTCAAGAAGTAATGAAACATTATTATGGGATGGAATTTAACATTTAAGGCCTTTTTTTTTTTTTTTTTGTTTAAGATATGTCATGGTGACCTGATCATTCACTTCCATGTCTATGTTTAAAACAATTCCTCTTAGGCTCGCTATGGTTCTCTGAAGATAAAAGGAAAAAGAAGACCTGCACTGAACCCAGCCAATTCTGCACTATGAAAGTATTTGACTACTGATTTTTAGTGTATATTTCAGTGGAAGGAGATGGATTGTAAATGTTTGCAATGCTGACCGGTCTCCCCGCATGTAAGTTAATTGAATATTAGTACCATTGTAGGAAATAATTTATTGTAAAGCTTTTTCACATGCAATGCATTAGGATATGTCTTTATTCTTTGTTTCTTGGTTGTAGTTCTATGTTTTTAGAGTATGGTGTGGGTTATTTCTATCTCCCTGATTTGAAATATTCATATTTTAAAAGCTTTATCAATCTCTGCTGGATGTGGATGTCAGGTCCCCTGACAAGGCATTGCTTTATAGCTTTAGTTTTTAGTGTCACATATTTATTCATCTAACTTGACCCTTCTGTTTGGGGCAAATGATTAACAACAAGAAACCAAAAGTGTCAAAGAAGGGGAATATTCTACACTGAAGTGGCAGCATTTGTGTCAAGATTGTGGTGTAGGTTTTATGATCACTTATTCAGTATTTTCTCCAGTGTCAATTTTTTTTTTAATCTTTTTTTTTTGTTGGCACCCCCATATTTAACATAACATTCAACAAGCAGCATGTATTGTTGTATACATGGTCATCTCAGTATGTTTTTTTTTTTTTATGTTCTTCTGGTTATAATAACCAGAAAAGAATGCATTTTGCTACCAAAGTTGATAATTGATGGTCATGTTATGATTTTCAGTCTGTATTTGTATACATACATATTGTATCAATAAAGTTAGTTTGATCACACAAATTGGTACGTTTGCTTCTACTTCCATAGTGAATGGACTTTCTCCAAAGGCTGGCCGGTCATTAAACTGGTACAATTCATAGATTCATCTCTAAAGGGTATAGTGTTCATGGAGTCAGGTCATTAGCCATCAAGGGATGCTTCATCAGGAGTGTTTCAAGCCAAGGCAACAGAATGCCTAAGCCAGCAGTAACAAGGGAATATAACAAAGCCCATCCAAGGACATGATCAAATTGGTGTTGCCCATTCTACTGAAAGTACAACACATCAGTGTATTATACACTCAATGGCCACTTTATTAGGTATATTTGCTTGTTAACACAAACAGAATGCTCCTCCAGCAAATCACGTGGCTGCAACATACAGGCAGAATCAAGGAGTTCACTTACTGTACAACTTAACCATGAGAATGGCCAAGGCATGATCCAGTCAATACTGAATGTGATACGATTGCTTGTGCCAAATGTGGTCCTTCCAGCATCTCAGAAAGATGGTCCCTCCTGACATTTTCACCAACTCCAGTATTTACTGAGAATTTACATTTTTTTTCTCTGAAAACACAACTTCCCTTGAAGCAATTATGGGGCTAAGGGTGGGTCCTAACTGGTACTAGCTAGGTGTTCCTAATGAGGTGGCCACCGAGTGTATCATGAGGTCTGTCCTGAATTTGTTTAATGTTAAAACAATACTGATTGATTTATTTAATCAAAGGCTTTGAGACAGTCTAATTCACCAGGATTCACCAAATAAAAAATTTTGGCATATGCATAATTACACGTACAATTTTTTAATAGTATTGACTAAATTGACATTTTGTTACGTCACTAGGTGGGCTGTCATTAGATTTAAAAAAAAACGTATACCAACCTTATGGCTTTGATTCTACATGCCAGCCTTGAAATCATTCTTCATCGTGCAAGCATTATAACAGACTGAACACGTGGTGGGCAGTAAAATGTTTCAGTCAAAATTAACTTTAGATTTTAGACAGGAATGCGTTATTACTGAATAAATCCAAGTTATGCAATTTAACGTCTGGTATCCTGACTTCACATCAGAAATCGACAATGATTTATATGGTTGCCGAGTCCACATATAAAGTAGTCACATGCGGTCTGGGACATTTCTTATGCACTCACCTCCCAATTTGCAGTGAAGACCTTGGTTCTAAACACCTTCAGGAAGCTCCGCGAAATAACGAATGCTGGCCAGGTGCAGAAGCTTGAAAAAAAAAAAAAAGATAAAGTGTTTACAAGAATATCTGAATGCTAGAAAGATTTTTTGGCGATATTTATCGTTTCTACCTTACTAACGGATTAGGACGCTATAGATCTAAAAGATCATGAATGATTCATGTGAATTGCACGGATTGTAGTAGAGCAGACTACAGCGCGAACATTTTACCAAAGATATAGTGACGCGCTGTGACCGCTGGGTGTCGCGCTTAAACTGTTTAATGCTTGCTATTAGCAATTAGCTTCCTAAATGCTATTTGTTAGAAACAAGAAAAAGCTACATCAGAAAAATATTATTCTCGAATCGTTTTTGACAGAAGAAACATTTATATTTATTTATGTGACTTGCTACGAAGCACACCAATTAAAAATATTCAATATGGTAAATAGTGGTAGAATGATTCCATAACCTTTCAAACGTAAAATAAGAAATTTTAACAGTTTCAAAGCAAGAAACGTGACTGAACAGCAGTATGACTGAATGCGCGAATTACCCAGTACAGCTGTTGTGGATATATTAAAGTTGGTTCGTTCTATATTAATGTAAGCAGATGCAAACTGAGTCATCAACATTGGATAGCTAGTTAGCTACTTAATCTATTGCTTCACCGTTCGGTCATATCTGGCTAAGCACAATTTAGGGATAAATATTCAATTTACCCAGGGCCAAATGCGTTGTAATGAATTAGACGACGACGGTCATACAAAAGATATAGCCTCCTTAATTTTGATCCGATGTACTGGATCTTGGTGTCGGTTTGAAAGATTTCCCGCCAATTTTTAAAACTTGCCTTCCCGAGAGTCAAGGCCTCGCGCACTTATTGTTGAAAGTGCTTAAAACGACCAATGCCCAGCTTGATTCTAGAAAATGTTTTAATAGTTTGAATCGTCCGAAGCCAAATATAAACCAGAGTGTATTAAAAGCAAAACTTGAGAAATGATGAAAAGATTTGTGCTGATAAAATATATATACTTTTAAAAAATGTTTCACAAAACAATGCCAAATAAATATTCAACATGATACGTACTATTCTAGCAATTGACTACCAAATCTGCAATTTGTTGCTTATTTAACTATAATGGTTGATTCAACTGAAAAAACTAATATTTTATGGTTTTTTTTATTATAAGAACACCTATTTTTGCTTTTAGTCTTGATCTTTTAACATCTACAATGCAGGTTGTTAAACCAAGTTCCTACAGGCCAAACGTGTACAAGTTTTTTACCTGTCGTCATCAAGGAATCATGGTCACTTTATATAACAGAAATGTGAAACATTATACTGCAATCACTTCAGATAAATGCCTTTATATTTACAAAACTTTACATGTAGTTTATTTTTGGCTTCTGTGCATCACCAGTCACTCTGCTTGTATGGGAGTTGGAAATTGGCCTTGGTTTCGTTTTGTGTTCCATAGTCCCCACAAGGGAAAGTCTACTGCATGATCTTTTTCCTTTCCCGAATTTTTTCCTTGTTTCAGCAAAGAATCTTTAAAAACTTTGACAGATGTTATACATGGCTAATCAAATGAACTAAGCCTGTCAGACAGTCTGTGTCAGACAACATCTATGAGGACTAAGATTATATACAATGTATAAAGATTGAGCCAAGCAAATTAGTATAGGACTATTCTGGTAATTAAAGAAATCACAGAGCCTCTTCCACCCATTACCATAATCCACGGGCATATGATACGCTAATTAGGAATGCATAGTTCTGCCTCATATTTTCTTAATGTACAAAAAAGAATATCAGCATTTTCCATGGCTTTTTTGTGTTTCTGAAGTGCCTTGATGCTGCTGAATGTATGTTTTCAGGTCAATAGAAATACAAGCTAATATGTATAAATCTTTAATTTGTCTGCTATAAACTGGAATCTCATCTAGGGACTACCTCAGCTTTGTGTCCTATGCCATCTGTAATAGGTGACAGCCCCTCCTCCCCCTCTTCCTTCTGCCCCACCACAACCCTGTCCAGAATACGCAGTTGGAAAATTGACAGATGGATGAAAATTGCTAAATTAAAAGACTTTGTGGGCTATTTTAAGATACTGCTAAGAGACAGTCATTGTAAATGACTGTAGTTTTGGACCTGAACACGACAACTGTGAGGTGCACAATCTGGAATGGCAGGCAGACCCACAGTTTTGCCAAGTCCCTGCTTGAAGTCATGGCATGGTGCTACTAAGACAGCTGAGCAGCCTGGGTATTCCTAGCCTCTGTTCATAAACTCTAAATCATATATGCCCCTGCCGTAACCTCTCTACAGGCAAGGAGGGCTGCATGGGAGTGCGGCTGTCCCACCACCGTGTGAAACCAGCCCACAATTACTACTGTCACACAAAGCGTTTTATTGAGGCAGAATTATATGGGTGCTTATGGAAACAGTGCAGGGCCGGGAGTTGGGTCTGGGGGGCACGATGGACTAAAATTACGTCTATTTGGATAGACCATGTTGTCACTTAAACCTAAAGCTGATCAAAAATAAACCTAAGATGTTTACATGCATCATGTTTAATGGCAGGGTTTGGGAGTTTAACGCGGTCTTGTCTTCATTTTAAATGAAACCATGTAAGCGAATGCGATGCAAAGCATAAAGTCTCCCATCCAAAAAAAACAAGTGCACGTAAAAGTTCATGAAAGGGTCAGCCACACAGACACACACGGTCCCCTTTGTATTCTGGTGTTAGAATTTTTTAATGAGAATTTGGGAGCTGAATTCCCTCTCCATCTTACAATGCGTACACAATAAAATCAGCATTTCAGAGAGGGTAGGTGAGAGTGTGTGTGTGTGTGTGTGTGTGTGTGTGTGTGTGTGTGTGTGTGTGTGTGTGTGTGTGTGTGCACGTTGCTGTGTGTGTTCATGTGAGTGCATCTTACACCTTGGGGGAGGAACAGGCAGTAGGGTAACGTCCATACTGACCCACAGCTGAACTTTTGGGAGACTTCCTGTCAAGACCCGAGACAGCGTGTGCACGGTGCGGGGGTGCAGTTGGCCACAGCAGCTCCTGCTCTGGGGTTAGAAACATCATCAGTCTGCACTTCTTCTGGTTTACATTTACAAATAAGCGAGGCAGCTTTCATTTGATTGCACTGTCGTTTTTACCCCCTGAAGGTCCTCAGGGATTTTAATGCGCATTGCAGGTTTTTTTTTTTTTTTAAAGGAAATTTTGTTAACTTTGTAAATGAATAAACATTTGCAAAGCAATGCCTACAAAACTGAGATGCTTAGGAGAGTGGTCAATGTGTGCAAAAAAAAAAAATCATGGTGTTGTTAGAAAGGTTCCCACCTTTGCCCTAGATATCGAGAGGCACGTGAACTTTCACAGACTAGGGCTGCACATGAACGACACGGGGCATGCAAAGTAGTTAGTGGAGACTAAGCAAACAGAGCTTCCCTTCAAAGTGAGAGGACGTGTCATAAATTCAGCCTGGTGACAGCAGACAGTGCACCACCTCGGCTCCTGGTAGCCAGGGCTCCCCCCACCCCGGCTCCTTTAACGTCACATGACCCCAGGGGGTCTACGAGTCATGGTCGGACTGGATGAAAAAGCATGCCCCAACCATCTGAGCGAATGTTCTTCAGGCGATCGTTTATTTATTTGTTTGTTTATTTGTTTGTTTGCTCGCTCGTTTGTCGTGGCTCGTTTTATTTTCTTCTCGAAACTCTTCGAAGTTTGGAACCTGAAATCTGCCCCTTTGTTTATTCAGCAATCCTACTGGCTCCCAGGCTCTGAGAGAGCAAACTGCAGCCTGTACAAACTGTGCGTAGTGTGCAATTTACAAGGAGCTCGGTGGTTAATGGGAGCAATACACATTTGGCCAAATGGAGGCAGTTTCCACACACAGCTGTCATTCGCGACTCCCGCACTTGATGGCCACCAATAAAAAAAGTTCACATTCCCAGCAGTGTGGGGTCAGGACCTCCGGATAAAATGGGCAAATCTAATTGTGGCATGGGAGCAAATCTATAGCAAAAGACACCCCCCAACTGACACTATCACCCTTTTCCCAGGTAAACCAGAGGTGGGAGGTTACATTAGGGCAGGGGGGTCATGTACCTCGGCCTTGCTGTCCCCTCCTAGGTCTGTGGCTCTCACCAGGGCAGGTGCTGCATGCTTGCAATGGCCTGTGTGTGTGGGGGGGGTTTGGATGGGGGCACTCACATAAAGCCACTGACAGGAGCCAGTGAAGGGGGTGACTCAGACATGTGGGTAGGATGTGAGACCAGGGCAATGAAAACATGTTGGGGGAGGCCCATAACTCACCCTAAGCTGCTCTGGGTGAACTCCTGCACGCTGGGTGACCTGATGTTATCTGCCGCTTTCACACTCGGCCCAGCTTCTGGTTGTAATTACACCGTGCAAAGAGCATCCTGTCAAAGGGGGGTCCAGCTTCAGGGCTGAAGTGTAGCCAGAATCGAACCTCTTCACGGTGAAGCATATTCAGGTTGACGGTGCCCATTAAAAAGCAGACTGGCCAAAAAGTGAGGCTGCTTGCTGCCTTCCTCATTGCCCTCTCCTCCTAAAGTCCTGCAGGTGAAGGAATATTTTGTGTCATTATCAAATGATCTCTATTTATTCGTTTCTTGTCACGTAAATAAACATGCATATCAAGTATATGGGGAACTCTTTCTGTCACAAACATAAAGCCCGGTTCCCATTGGCTGTATTAGTCATAGTGCAATCGTGTGTTGACTGATGTCTGGACCCAGGTGTTTGTAATGATATGTTAAAGGGCAGTGGTGTGCTTCATTTGTTTAACAGAGAAGGAAGGCACTTTTTTCCTGGTAGTTTTCCGGAAGTGTTACTTTTCTCTTGTTTCCATTGTAGAGGGGCTTCAGGTAGCATTTTGAAGCAAAAAAACAATAGAGTAATCTCTATTTTGCAAGAGAACAGAATCATTGACCCAGTCTTCTGGGTGGCCAGGCCAACAAGGCTTGAAGCTGACTCGGTCATCCTGAAGGGACGAAAAATGTGAAACAAAACAGGATTAACCTCCCTCCAGCTGTGTACCTGCCCCCTTACCATAAGAATTATTTCAATCCTTTCTCACATCAGCTCCTTTGGACTAACACATAAATGCCATGCAATGCATTAAACCTTAAGCTAAATGGCTGGCTGGGAGATCTGGAATCTTCCTTGGCATTGCCTTCAAGGGAGAGATGTCTCCTGTTTTGTTAAATAATGCAATGGGACCAAAAAGGCTGGGAATAAGGAGACAAGGTACTTCCTCAAAAGTCCAAATGTTACGTAATCGGCAAGGAGCCCCAGAGTTGAAAGTAGTAAATAAAGGTTTGCTTCATTCAAAAATCAAACAGTCAAGCTGTCTCAGACCAACATGGTGGGCTTTGAACATACAAAATTTATGACAGCTAATGCTTTTATAGCAATCTGTTTAAAAAGCCATTACAATCAGCCTTTTGTTTTCTACCAAGTTGGCAACACTGGGTTACCGCTGGAGGACAAGGGAACATTTCGGGGTCAGTTCACAAAACATCGCCATAATTCTGCCAGAGTGGTTGAACGGGATTATGCGTTGCCTCTCTGTTCTGTTTTCGATTATCGTTGAACCCCCAGCTGCCCGCTGATTGGCCGGTGCTGGAGCAGCAGAGGAGGTTCTGCTCTGTGATTTGAGGTCAGCTTGTAATGAACCGTAGTTTCAGTTCCATGAGCAGCTGGGTCATTCAGGAGCAATGTCGGGTTCATTCGCAGTTCAGGGTAATGCAATTGTAATCTCAGTGACGGGGGGAATGTTCAGCCCAGTCCTTCATGTTGATAGGCCTGGAAATGGCTCTGACACAGAGGCACCGAAAGCTTAACTTGACAAACTGCTATATAATATGAAATTATTTACATATATTCAGAAAATTCTTAGCTACTTTTTTTTAGAAATAAATTATTTCATTCTTCCTTCCTTCCATGTTCTAAAGATTAGGTGTACGTTTGTCAAAAGCTGCACTAGATTTGCTGGATTCCTAAATATTCACTTTCAACTTCATATTCTGGTAGAATTTTCTGGAAGACAGCACACTTATTCTGTGAGAACAAAACATGCTTATGCTCTCTGGTAAGCACGTACAAAATGTCGATCAAAATACAAGCCAAAAGCTCATTGAATGAGTCAACATCTGGTTATGCCCCAAGATCCACAATCACGTCAGTGCCACGGCCGCCCGGCAGGTGTGAGATCAGGATCCTTTTCTGTACTTTGTAGCTTGGTTCCTGTCCTTTGCCCTGTCACCTGTGTCTCAAACACTCGATAAAATTGAATGGAAATCACAAATGGAAGGTGCAACTCTGTGACCTTGATGAATCTCATTTCCAATTCTGCATTGCAGCCACCAGCTCCTCCCCTGGTCCTACCTCGCTGCCTAAAGCAGCAAAACATGGGGTCCATCTGGTCTACTCTCTTGACCAGCACTACGGGAGCCTGTGCAGGGGAAGCATTCTGGGCTTTTGAATGACCCAGTTAGTTATGGGACTGAAACCCAGTGCAACTACAGTACACTTCATTTTGAGCTGACCTTAAATTGCTGAGCAGAAACCGCCTGTGCTGCCACAGCATCGGCCAATCAGCAGGCAGCTGCATGGACCCGTTATCCATCCAAGCAGGTAGAGTGCATGGCTCAGAATCAGCAACAACTGTAGAGCAACTGAGGAACCATCACATGACACCCTATGATGTCTGTGCCAAGGCAGGAGAACTCAGGTGTACAGTTTCACTACAGTATTTACATCAGACTTTGTATGCATACAAACTGCATGTTTCACATCCTATAAAAATGTGGGAAATCTGCTACCATAACAACAGACCGAGCATTAGCGCCACTCAAGCCACAAATCTACTAGGTTAGAAGTTGTTCCTGCAGCAAATCAGAATCTTTCTTTCAGCCAATGGGTTGTGAAGGAGTTCTCCAGCAGTGACCATCTGGGACTGTGCTGTACAGCTGATAGCCCAGTTGCAGTGAGAAGGACATCCAGAGACTTGCCTGCTCTCCTAACAGAAGAGAAGGCAAAGGGCCTACGACCGGAGGAACGCATCCACGGCAATGAAAAATGGAGGAGCATCTTACTTACCTTGCCAGGCCCCGATACGCTCCACTGTGGCATTGCCATCTTAAACTACGGTGATGCTATTCCATCCATTCCTCTTCCATCATCCTTTGCTAGCCTGCATCTACCTGGCTGTCAGTGCTCTGCCTCCACCTGTCAACCACTTTACTGTCGCGTCTCATCTGAATTTCACGCCCGATCCTGTTAAAAGGTCCGGCAGAGACAGCGAACACACTTCTCCCAGGTCATGTACATCACTGCAAGCTTGGTCATATCTGTCTTATGTACAGGCATCTACAACTTCCATGATGCACACCGTCCAACTCTACGGGCAACTCTTTGATCCCAAACCCAATTCTTAGCCTATTTCAGTATTCAGACACCAAACTGTTAGTGCTGGGCATTTAGCTGTTATTCAGTCATCCAACTCAGTGCCAGGTTACATACCTAGTGTAAGTGGGAGTGTTGTTTTTGAACCGTGAACTAGGCAACATCATTTCGTCACTGTGTTGCTCGCATCCTGGCATCTTCAAGAATGTGTGTGAAATTCCTCACAGTGTCCCATCTCTGGCTGCTCCCTAATCTCAGAACGTCTGAATGAACTGCCTCCCACACACTCACTGTCCACTCTCAGATCTGTGTGTGATTGATTAGTGGCATTTCTCAGTTTTTATTGGTTAATACAGGAAGGGAAATCATTTTGACTTCAAAAACCCCCTCTCCTCATCAGAGTGTAGGCCTATTTGTTCTCATAAAGCTGAAGGCAGCTGGAATTTGATGTAATGAGATAGGGGGTTACATTACACTTATATGTGAAAGTGATGTTTTCTAGGAAGACTGTCCCACATTACTGGGAGTACTGGGTGACCGACCTCGGAAGAGGGACACTCAGTAGGACAAGTTGGGGACGATGAGCAGCATCAAAAGGGGCGAGCGGAGCCACTCGCACGCAGCTCCGAGCAACGGCGCCATCTCCGTGCTACAGGGACGCTTCGGTGCGCTGTCTCTCCCCTGCACTGTCCTCTCCCCCCCACAGGGGGAGGCGGGATGCCCCCTTTGATGGTGACAGTGAAAGATGGGTGATGCTAAAGTAAACACTGGGCTATGATTGATCACTCAATGCATGGCCTCAGCAAAAAAGTGAAAATGAGTGATGAAGTCAATGGCACTCTCACAGGGGCGGGGGTGTCTCCCTGACCAAGCACTAATGGATGGAGTGGTGCAGCACCTCCTCCTCACCTGCACTTCCCCATCTTGGGATGGAAACTGTTTGGAAACCCAGAAAGGAAAGTGGCTCGGGGCAGCAGAATCCCAGGGCACGCCAGCACTTCCTGGGGCACTTTGTGCCGAGCTGGTGACAATCCCACGACCAGGGCTCTGCAATGTAAACACACACATTAGCCATAATCCGATTACGTGGGCGGAAAGGAGCAGACTGTCAAATGTTTACCTAAGAGAATCTGATTATTTTACATCCCTTACACACATTGCACAGTACATTATTTTAATGGAAATGTTTACAATACAACCTTTTTTACAGAGTCAGGCATCCAGCGTGGATAGCTATCAACTTGAAAGCCACAGGTGTTGCTTTCTTTGGAGACCTTAGCTTACGTTTTCCGCTAAATTGATCATAAACATTATTATTCTCAGCCGGGGAGCGAGGTCTTGAGTTTTGTTTTTTTCCCTCCTTAAAGTGAGTTCAGAGGTGATCACATGTCTGAAGTCAAAAACAGTGGTGCAGATCTGAACATGAGTCTGAGAAGCCTTTCTTCACACAGCTGCCCCAACTGGATTGCTATATCTTTACAGCCTCTGGAAGACCTAAGCAAGTCGTTCAAGTTCTGTCCTGGCAACAAGCAGACTTTGGTTGCAATGTGTGTGCGTGTCTTTGCGTGTTTCAAGCTGGTACAAAATGCTAAAGAGTCTGTCCAACGTGCATGCTGAAGGAAACTAGAAAGGCTCTCACACCTAGCTTTTAGAGTACATCTCTTTCGCTTAGTAGTTGCCAAAGGTCGATAAAATTTAGGCAATGTCTTGTCTCAGAAGTCATTAAGGCATTAAGGTGTCACCCCGGCTCCCTGCAGACCCAACCCCCCCATGCTAATCTCCCACCTACACTGCAGTTGTTATTATCCTCTCCCTCCTAAAGCATTGGAGGGACACTGGACAATGACCGTCCCCAAGGCTGACAGGAAGTTGTAGCTGAACGCACAATGGAAACACCTAGACACTTTGTCTCCTGCTTAATGACGCCACTTAACAGGTATCACTTCAGACAGCCCACTCCACCCTCAGTTAAAAAAAGACCCCCATAGAACGTCATTAATTCTCACACACACCCCCAGGTTGATAGTGTTCCTGACAAAAAAGGGACAATACTCTCTAACGGCCACTTTTCCTGAAAGGTTTCCTGCAATTTTTCCCTGGACTCTGCAAGCCTTTTTATTTTCACTTTTGCTGAGAAACCTTTCAGTTTTTTGTAAGTCATACCTAAAAGGCAATGTTCACCTTGGCGCTGCTGCACTTGCTTGAAAGGTTTATACATGCAGAGCTGGAAGGAGCTCTAAATAACCATTCGCATCTCAGGGGTTACACGGCGGTCAGGGGAGGCCCAACGCTAGGCCTGTCAGGATGCTGCTCGGTCGCACCGTTGACCTCTTTCCCAGCTATATGACCAGCCCCCTCCACCTGTCACTGTCTGTCCCAGCATGCCCTTTCTTACACCTGGGTTACCATGGACACCCTGCCAGCACAGGGCACACATTAACAGAGGGCTCCTGTGGTTTACCTTTTGTGTTCAGTGACTCCTAAACTGACTTCTACATTTTGCGTACTTGTTTGGACCGATTTGGTTAGACATTAAAGGTTCTGTTGTTGTGACTTAAAGACTACCAATTTTTTTCAGTAGTAATGTGAAAGATTTGCGATACTGCCACAGGTGTCTGTGTTCCACACAAAAATTCACTAAAAAATATATTTAAAGAAACAATCAGGTTAATCTATATTTCCTATGGAGAATGGACCTCGCATTTTTTACTTTGTTATCTGAACTGTTCATCATACAATCAGGTGAATGAAAATGATATGAGTAGATTAAAATGAAATATCATTGAGGAACATGGCAAATTACACGGCTGAGTTTGAGGTGTGTGAGCTGTGGAAGAGAAGCAGTACTCTTCTAGCCAATTCATTTCAAGAATGGATACAACATGAGACTTTTCTTGGATCATGGAGACACCCATCTTTGGAAAACATCTTTTGGAATTTAGTCTCACCATGGTTTTGTATTGGCACTTTTTCCTTTCCCCTGGCTTAAAACGGGTCTTTACATGGTTCCTTCTTGGTGCTGCCGAGAACCTCTTCATTAGAACGTTGCCTGAAGGAAGGTTTTGATGAGGGTGAGACTGACCCACGCTGGGTGACTCGGTGGAACCCCGCCTCTTTAAGCACTACGTTTTTGTCTGCGTGGCCTGAAATGTTTTGAAGCAGCAATCTGAGGCGCTGGGGGGTGGCCAACGCTGAGCACTCATTTGTGGAGATGATGGCTGAGCGTGTATCTGAAAAGCATCTCCATTCTGTGTACGCTCAGCCCAACATACCCCACCATACAAGACACACACACCTCAGGACACAAGGGAGGCGCATCCCAAACTCACATCGCTAACAATTTCTTGAAACTTAGCATTTATCCACACATAAATAAATAGAAACATTCTGTAGAAGAATGGGTTTTGCAGAGTTGCAACTGAGTTTAACCAGTTGTCACAGGTACTGTGATGTTTGGATCTGTAAACCAAGACCTCATTCCCTGCCATTTTGCCCACGGAGTTGTGATCTCAGAGTCAGAAATGGGAATGAATGAGTGAAATGGATGGAGGCTCATCCACTTGTCTAATGACAAGATGAACCATAGAGTTGTTCGCTGAATTCGCTTGTAATTAAGGAGGTAAATTCGCACAGAAATTTACCTGCAGTTATACCTCCCTGTACTCTGATATATATATATATATATATATGTTGAACACCTGGATGGAATTATGGGAAATATAACTTCAAGGTTACCTTTTTTCCCCCTTATGTGTCTGTTCCTTTTTTTTTGGTGCATTTTTGTGTGTTTTTCATTTTTTGACCCTGCAACTGAAGATCTGGTGACAGTAAAAAAACAAAAACTGTACTCTCCAGTTTAATCTCTCGACGAGGGTGAGGCCGTGTTTCCTATTAGCAATGACGGACTGTCCTGATAAATGAACCCGCCGCCTCCTGTCTGACACCAGAATGAACCCGCGAAACGATGAGAGGTAGAAGATAATGGGTACTGGGATGCAGGCCGAGATTTGTGACTGGCCGGTTGGGGGGTAACTCTTTTAACGCACATGTGTACACGCAGAATTCTCACATGGAGGGCCACGCTACACCGATCCTGCCCTCCCTATGAACCGGGCTGCCACTCTAGCCTGACTCCCACCGAGGGAGTGGCAGGATTTGCCCCTCGGGCCACGTTTTGCCCACCTGGGGGGGGGGGGGGGGGGCGGGCGGGGGGGGTGCGGCCCCCTCCGCGCGCCGGGGGGGGCCTCCCTCTTTTTTTTTTCTCGCGGGGGTCCCCTCCCGGGGTGCGTCA
>JAACJT020000035.1:9273045-9300007 GCA_009936485.2 Gymnarchus niloticus
CCCCGCCGCCCCCCCCCCCCCCCCCCCCCCACGCAGGGGGGCCCGGGGCCCCCCCCCGGGCCAACGTTGCGCCCCCGGGGGGGGGGGGGGGGCCGCGGATGATATGCTCGCACTGTCAGCTTCCAGGGAGGCCATTCCGTTTTTTTTTTCTCATGCGGATTCACATACCGCGTTGACTGAAAATAATCCCGCCTGTCGGATTGTGCCCGTGATGGATGAGGAAACATATCACGCGTCAGCCGGGCAGCGAGGCGTGTCGCTGTTTCTTAAAAGCCCAGTACGGCGATCGCAGCAGAACAGTGCAGTTTTAAGCGCAGTCGCGCCTAATCAAGGTGCATTTATTTCAGCTGCTAGCATGTGGTGCCAGGTGTGGGTCAGCACTTATTTAATGGGGTTACACAGAGCAAATGCACTTATTGCAGAAGGTATTGAGTTTTTCAGAGCATTGTTCTTTGGATTAGATTAAACAGATTTGTCAGCTTTTGGTAGCTATTACCAATATTTTTCCTTGTAGCGCTTCTTTATTTAGACAAGACTGGTTAGTATTTTACTGTGTTGAAAGGGTGGTGTGGTATCTGCCAAGGTTTCCTTGTAGCTGCAGGCATGGGCTACGGCTCCTCCATCGTGACTTCCTGTTGATCCCGGTGGGCTCATCTCATCACACAGGTGGGCATCTGAGCGAGAGGGCAGCATTACAGAGGTATGTTAAGCACACCCCGCAGAGGTGACCTACAGGGGAGCAGTGGCACCGTGAGCCACCTGGTCTTCCTCAACGCTGTGGGAAAAGAGAGAGTGGGAGACGGGGAAATGGAGAGAGGGAGGGAGGGAGAGAGAGCGACAAGAAAAAAGAAGATGGGGAGTTGGGTTCATGTGCGGGCCACAGGCCGCTGTGAGGGTGGAGGTATAGGTGGAGGCCGGGATAGAGTGTCAACACAACACACATGAGGATTCTGAATCTCACATCACACATCGGAGGAGTGAGGACAAAAATAAAGCGGATCAGCAATTATAATATGAACATATCACATTTTTGGCTCTTCTGCTTACAACAAGATAAAGCAATTAAAAATAAATTTGTGATTTTTATTTTGGTACTGTATTTTTCAATCTGTCAGTCTCTTATAACTACTTGTCCGGGACAGGGCTATAGTTTATTATTCTTTTGGTATTAATTTTAATAATTTAATTTGCTGAACCTGCGCCTGAACTGACCTGTTATTGTTTCCGTGTGGCTTTGAAGTGTGCATTGCTTGGACTTCTCAACAGACAGTCATTTTTCTGCAAGACGTCTGGCCGGGTCATGGCTTCTGAGTATAACATTCCCCCAGATGGGTGACCTAGACACACTTTACAGAATCAAATGTGCATATTCATATTTTTGATGTTTTCAAAGAATCCGGTCTCATCTAGGCCAGAGAAGATATGTCATTTGGAAGCACACTGGCAGTCCAATCAGCTCAGAGATTTCAGCCCAATCGAACGGGCCCTCCCAGACTTGAATTTTAAACTGAATTTCCGCAAAGTTTTACCACATACCATAAAAATAAAGAAGCCTGTTATAGCAAGGGTTTTTTCATAAAATGGACACATTTAGGATTGTTCTACAGTTACAGTCTAAGGGTGTTTTTATTGCACAGCTCTGAGAGAATATCCGTAACACATACTTTCTTAAATCATCTCTCTCCCATTTGTTCTAAAAAATTGGCATTTGTCAAGAGTCGCTAAATAAATCACCCAAATCACTTCTGATGTGATTGATGTTGAAGTGAAACACTGTGGAATTCGTGCATCTGAATCGTGCTCTGCTATGAAAGGTCATTTAGCACTGTGCAGAATCAATATGGTTCTGGCTAAACTCGTGGTGAACTGTCTGTCGGCGGCTCCTGAGTGATGCCGAGATTAGGGCCCGACAAAGGTCCCAGACGAGCCAGAGTCTCCCTTATCTCTGCTCCGGAGACTGCAGCACGCGCCTGGCGAGCGGCGGTCTCCAGACAACCGCTACACGCCGGGGCAGACACACTTCTGTTCCGCATTCTGGTGCCATGCGGTGGGAGTGGGGGAAGGCTCCCCGAACCTCCCTTTGTCAGAGTCCGTGACGGACAGGTTCTTCACGTGGCGCACGTGCTGGCATGCCTCAGGTGAGGATTATCCCTGCCGGTGGGGGGGGGGGGGGGGCACTCATCAGGGGTTGCCCCCACGGCGTTTGTTTTTTTGTGCATGGTGGATTAGGTAGCAGAGTGATGTCGTTGTTGTGTGGTGTTTGGACCTGCACCAGGCCTCTGCGGTTCCTCCGGTTGGGAGCAGAGGAAGGTCAGGTGGATGTGATCCAACCCAGCTGGAGAAGAGTGCGTTCACAGCTTGAACTCACGACCCACTGATACTGGGGTCCAAAGGGAATTTACACAGAAGATACGCCACCTGTGCGGCAAATTCCCCTCTCAACATCAAAATAAAACGCATCATTATTCATACGGTGAAGCTTCAGTTTTCACATGAATAGCTTTATAAAACATATTGCCTTGGTTTGAGGTAAAGCACTGGAGCTACACATCATCTAAGGCCCATGTTTTTTGTTTTTAAATACAACCATCGGTTTTTGATCGACAATTAGACAGCGCTACTAAATGACATCCAGGCAGAATCGACAAGTGGAAATGGATGCTAGTGATGAAAACCTGGGTCAAGACGGAGTACAAGCAGTCTTTGGCACAAGACAAACATGAGGTAGCCTTACAAGAAAAGCAGCAGGGGTGAGGTCAGAAAGTTAATGTGTAAGGATACTAAAGGTATCGTGCAACACGGATTGCAATTTGTCTTATAAGCCTTGAACAGAGAGTACCAGCATAGTCTGGAAGCGCAAGGCAGTAAGTCTGGGTTTTTTGTTTTTTTTTTTACGGCTGGGAATAATGATGGTAGCTTTCATAGCTGTGTGACGATGCTTCCTGACAGGGCAATGAATTTGTTATTGCACCAGTCCACACAATGCTCTTCAAAGGGCACCCCTTGCAGATGTATGCAGAACGTCCTCTCATCCTGGCGTCGCAGGTCCCAGCAAAGGAAGGGCAGCGCCACCTTTTTTTCCCCCCCTTGTCTCTTATTTACGGCCACTGGGGTCTCTGGATGTAAGGGATCGTCGTAGGAGGAGAAGCCCCAGTTTCATAAAAGGTGGTCACACTCCAGGCCCTTCCACTATCCAGGCTGCAGCCTCATGTCTCTGGGAAACAGATTGCCAGCAACGGGGGATTGAGAAGCTTTTGTAAATGGTGGAAGGAAGTCAGAGAGAAGGACAATTTTTTATTGCTATTAATTATAATTAATTTCATCATTTTTTTGTGAGTAGTATTTTGCGTGCAGTAGTGAATGATCAAGTTATTGAGAAAATTACTAGCAATGGGCCAAAGACTTTTTTGATAAACAAGCAAATGGCACAGGTGTCACCAGCAGTTTGGGTAAGAGTGACTATATGACATAATTCCATGCCAGCTAATCTCTAATCAAACTCCCCTGAAAATTTCATAGTTTTATTAAAAATCTCTAAATTCAACTTTGAGTCCACAACAACATTGCACTGGTGAAATCCAGTGCAGACACGTTTCACACCAGTGTGACCACCATGTAAAAAACCTTAAGTATGCATTGCAACTGTGCTAACTTACCACTTGGAAACCCACTGCCCCCGTGACCGAAAGGTTCCGCCCCTTCAAATAATTTCCTCAAAAATATTTGCAAATCTCGTTGTAACAACAGCATGGGTCTGTTTTCATTCCTGAACCAGTTATGCCTAGTACCGGTTTGCATAGTCTGGTCAAGGCATCAGCCGGGGTGACCTGAATCCCAGCTTTAAACAAATACATGAGAGACTATGACCCCTTTGTCTGGATTCTTTCCCTTTGGTTCCAGACGGAGGGGACGCCACTATTGGGACTCAGGGACGCAAGTATGAACACAAAACCTCCGAAAGAATGTATTCGAGGGTATAAAGGAGCTTAGCTCGATTGCACCTTCGTCCGACTCGCATGCTTGGCTTTTGGGAGCCTAAAACACACACTGTGCTGGTGAATAGCACAGGTCAAACACCTGGGCTTGACTTTCATTTGCTCTGACTCTATTAGTGCTCGTAATGTCAAGGGGCTACATGAACCATCATGGTTACAAATGCTTCACAGATGCGTTATATTTTCATGGAGGCCATCGCTGACATTAGTCCAGCTGTATATCTGGTTATTATTTACCTGCCACATGGGCTGCATAACACATGTTCAAAAGACGGCTATCTGTTATCTGTGGTGATGTGGCCAGTGGATCTAGGGCAGCAGGCTACAGAATGGCTAGGGGCAAAGTTTCATGACAAAAAATGCTGCCTGTCATATCCAAGGGCCAGATATTTATCAGGACTTGCTTAAATACCAAATCCAGCTAGGTCAAAGTCATTATGGATAAATAACTTTTAATGATAATATAAACTGATTATGAAGTGTTTGGGACTGAGTCAGGGACTCTCTTTACCTGTAGCTTCTGCTAGGCTTGCCCATGCTCAGCTCCATGGCCTCCACCCAATCTTACACCTCCCTCTCACTGCGCTGAGCTGGGGGTTGGGGAGCCTGCTGTGCCCTGACAAAGTTCACGGTTGAGCTGAACTTTTGAACCGATTGTGGTACGAATGTGCTGCTCAGCAGTACAGTCGAAATCAACCTTGCATTTTTTTAAAAACACAAACAGCAGTGTCAACGACCACGTGGTTTATTTGCAATGAAAGATATAGGAGCTCTTCCGATTACTTTCCATTTGCTACAACCCTAACCCACCTACCCTTACCACGTCAAATTTAACCCCGCCCCTCCTCCGTTGCGGCTGCTTCAACACAGGAAGAGGAGAAATGGTAGCAGTCAGCTTAGATGTAGCGTTAGTGGTCAACCATTCAACATTTTGGTGAACTCTTCTGGACCCCATTGCCCTGTTCACAGACTTTATATTGCAAAGACAGCTTATGTAAGAGGAAGCGATTTACAGGGTAAGGCTAGGTTTGTAAGCTACATTTCAAACTATAAAAGACCTGGAATTGAACTGGACTGTGAGCTGTCATTCAAAGTTGGGTTTTGGTTATTCTCCAGCAAGCAACATGGCTAGTGATAAATAAATAAATAAGGCTTCAAAACCAATGGTATGCGGGAGTATGACCAGCATGCACATTTTGTGCCAGCATTGATTGGTTAGTTTGGGATACTCCCACCCACCCTGGGTTTTTGAACCCTCATTTAGCACCAGCATTGATTGGTTAGTTCAAAACCCACCGATGATGAGTTTTGAAGCCTCATTTGTCCCATGACTAATCTTGGCTACCTGAGTTAACCTCATTGAAGCTAAATCAATGGTCCATTAAACCCCTGAAAATATAATGGTCATCACCTTCAGGATCATTTTAACTAGGTTCACATTGCATGCATCCATTTTTTTCTTTTTTGAGTCGTAGAAAAACCATTTTAGATGTACTGTGTGACACTTTCACCTTTTAACCCAAAAGTTTGCAATTTTAAGGGACAGAAATAAGAGCCGTCTCAGGCAGAATTAATGTTATTTAACATTATAAGGAAACTGCCATTTCCCACAGTTAGGTCATGACACAAGCTAGCTTGTTTTTATGTGAGTGTGTAAATCAATTCTTTTTAATGGTACAGGTGACGTACAACTTTAATGACTACATTTACCCAGAAGAGGTTAACCTGTATTAGCACTGACCTGTTCCTAAGAAATTAAGTTGCATAACTTCTACATGAAAGGATCATTAAAGGATCAAAGGGCCAGTCATCTTTTCCCATGTTTATTATGCCATTTTTGCATATTATGAGGAAATAAAAAAAGCTTAAGCGTAAAAGACATACCTAAAGGCCTCAGTCAGTCATGAACTCCTGACTGTGTCTGAACTTGCCTTCTGAGGTTCAGAAGTTCTGGCTGCAGGAATGCCACAATAACAAACACCGTCTGGTTGAAGTAATAATTTTCAGCTTGCTTTTAATCAGTTTCTTCATCAGTTTCTTTCCATGCCAGGTGGAAGCTGTTGACAGCCACCTTGCCACCACCCACTGGGTGAAAGAAGTTGGAGGGTGATGGTGCTATAACTGTGAGAGAAACAGGGCTTGTGTATAGGGCTTGGGGTAGACCTCTGTGCATGGTCTTCTTAATGTACCACAACCCTGCCCTTGTTCCTGTTAGACATCCCTCTCAGTCATTCTCTGGTCTATTGAGTCATTCAGTGTATCTATATATCAATCTAAACACAATCTAAATTCCAGTATAGGACAATACTGATCCTAAATTTACCAGTTAGTTCAAACGATGGTTTGTGGAGCTGTCTTAAGTATCACTAGCAGTCTTAAAGAGCCTTGAAACATCATGTCCGAGTGCCGATGGACACACGTGGTCTTATTATTCAGTAGACACAAGGCTCCAAGGCCCTATTAACATGATCAAGAAATTAACATATTTTTTGCCTCGATGTAAGGTCACCATTGGGTTAGTGCATGTGTGACTGTGCCCTGTGATGGGTTGGCAACCCATCCTGGGTGTCCCCCACCTGGTGCTGCCTGGGATAGGCTTCAGTCCCCCCTGCGACCCTGCATAGGATAAAGCAGTTTAGAGAATGGATGGATGGATGGATGTAAGGTCAGTCACCACTCTACTCGTCATGCTGACAGTAACTAGAAAGCACAGCAGTTATTTAGACTTTGGTTACACAGCAGTGTGCCCTAGAAAAAAAAATCACTTAAGCCTGTGACCTTTCTCAAACCTGTAGACAGATACTTGTAGGAAAATGTGGTTGGGGCTGAAATGTGTGCTGGGTTGTAACTGTTTTGTAACTATGGGGATCTGTACACCACTTATGTCCAATGGATCCACGTCCAGACAGGTGTCTCCCTTTAATTCTCAGCCAAGGTCATGTGACCGGCCACGATGTCACCACTTTATAAGAATGATGAAAGACCACCATGTCTCAACAGTGACCATAACTGTAGTAGCATTCTATTTACCTTCAGGAATGAAACTGAGCATCGGTTATTCTGATGAGCTCCCGACATTGATTTCAACAGCAATGGTTCATTTGTCAGGTAATAGAGACAAGCTATTTTTCATTGGCAGGTTGGGGTCACTGGTGGACTTGTTCCAGAAAGCAAATAAAAGCATCGAGTTATTCTTCATACTCCAGTTTCACTGAAAATAGAGAAACCTGATTTTGCTTTGGCTCTTCAGCTCTGCATGAGAGGCATAAATGCATTCCCCTTTAATGCAGGATTCCTTGCTGTCAAGTCCCTCTTAGAGATAAGTTATGAGCTTCCTTTACTCCAGGACAGATTGCAGTTTAAGACAGGATAGCATTGTTTTTGCATGTGGAGAGCATTTCGCCTTAATCTTTGACATGACCCATCCATGGCCTGTCTGTCATGCCAAGCTGTGCTGGACTGCAGACTGTTCTCCTCTTGATAATCTGGAAGTGGCGTGCACCACAGTTTTGATGTATACCAATGAATCATCTTAGGTCTTATCATTTCATACAAGCAGAAGTGAGCCTAATAAGATCTAATTTAAATTGTGGTAACTGCATTTTCTCATGAATCAGTACTAAGGTATTGCATGGTTCGGTCCAGTACTACAAAATCTCCAGCATTACTGGTGGCAAAACCTAAAGCTTTCATTTGAAATATATGAATCTAGAGTTACCTTCGGAATCGGTAGCAATATTTTTTTTACTTAACTGCAATACTATTATCAGTGTTATATGCAGACAAATTTTCCCTATTAATTTCAGGATGACAGAAAACAAACTCAACCGAAGGTATCAGTACCTTTGGCTAATTCTTTAGTAATCACTGTAAATATAGTAGTAGAACCTAATATCATAGATTCAACTTTCCTGGATATTCCAGATATAAGATCCATGGATAATATCAGGTTCTGCTGATGCTGCACCTCTTTTCAGTGCTGAACTCTCCCTGACCCAGGGAACCTCTGAAAAGCCTCTCTTGTGTTTAAATAATAGCAATGGGTTGCTAACAGGTCATTGGATGGAGACTTAAGAGGTCTAATATGATTCAAAAGGAGGGCAATACTGCACTTTACATACAAACCACACCAAGCCACTTTCCTAGACTTCTCTGATAGGAAAAAGCATCGCACGTGGATATTTCATATCCTTTCGAGGTGACTTGCATCTTCTCATTGTCCTGCGTATAGTCGCTTTGTAATAATTTGGCTATTGTACACAAAAATCCATATATGACAACTGAGCACCAATCTGCCAACACAGAACAACTCAATAGGAAGTTGCTCTGAGGCCTGGCAGTCATGACGAGAGAATTTTGTGTGTTGAGAAGTAAATATGCGTGGGGAGGAAAATTTTAATTTTTTAACCTTAATATTCCATTACAATGAAATTCTCTGTATGTCTCAGATACCAGGATTGGAGCTCATGAGCAGCAATATGTTTCTTTTTTTCAGAACTTTGATAATAAGAATCTGTCTTTAAAATAATGAATGACATTTAATGCTAAATGGTCAACACAAATCTTTGCACAAAAATCATGCATACACTTTACAAAACATCCATCCACCTCTCTGACAGCATTGTATATTTGAAATTTATGTATTATGCATCCATTTTCCAAGCTACGTTATCTTATTCAGGGTCATGGTGCCCCTGAGGTCTATCAAGGTGGCGGACACTCTGGATGGAGTGCCAACCTATCACCGAGCACGCACACACACACACACACACACACACACACACACACACACACAAACAAAACAGACAACTTACACATGCTAATTATCCTACAACACATGTCTTTGGACTGCGGGAGGGAACCTGTAATGCATGGGGAGAACATTCAAACTCCATGCACACAGAACGAGACCTCCACGCCGTCCCCCAATTTGTATTTTAATGTATTTCAATTTAGTTAAGATTAATATGCAATGTATGTACTGAGAATATGGGAAATTATTCATATAGAAGTTGTCAAGGTAAAAAAACCCAGAAAGCACTTATAGTAGCTGTTTCAGTGCAGACTAAAATGTTCCTCACCTGATAGAGCAACCCGTTTGCTTCCTTTGTGAAGACCATGCAAGTATTTGGACTGGGGCGAAATGTTCAAAGCAATGTAATTGGGTTCTGCTTGACATTATGTCACACTGAGTGTTTTGAGTATGTTGCTGTTAGCTTTGCTTCCCTAATCTGCTAGAAATTCTGGAACAAACAAACCTACCTGTATCTCTCTAAGTGTTAGCATCAGATGCTTTAATAATATGATAATGATTCACTTGGCAAAGAAGGCTGCACAGATGATCTGCTTCAGTGTTATTGACTTATGTTTAAAGAAGTATATTAAACACATTGAACAACACGTAGGAAACAAGTTTAAATGTTTGGGGATCCGACAACAACAAACCTAGGAAAATTTAAGTCTTTTGGGCCAGCAGGTCATAGATCTCACACACAAATTTTTGCAAAACAATTGCATGCATTTCTTTCTATTTTCTTTCAGCGTGACAGCAGCCCAGACCAACTCGCCATATTTAGGGAAAACTGCTTCTTGTCTTTTCTCTTCTGGGATTTCCAATTTACCGTGCTGAAGAAAACGAACAGCACCGCGTGTGAAGCAAATCCCATGGCAGTGTTGGGCCGGCAGTAATTACGTTGATTTACTCAACACAACGTTCAGCTGCGGAGACCAAAGAGAGAGAGGTGGGTTTTAAACTTCATTCATTCGGCCCCAATAAATTACATATATGTTCGCAAATTCAGACCTAAAAAAAAAAAATGGCCGGTAACTGAGTGTTGCGAGAATGAAAGTTTTGTTTTTCCCCAGTGATGTTGAACAATAGGTGGCAGTGGACGTTCTTTACAAGGTGATAGGAGGAAAAGTTCAGCGGCATCTATCACGGTGACTGGACCTGCGAGGATAAGAGGGAGGGATATAAAGGTGTCAGCCGCAGAGCTGCCTGGAGAACATAAATCAGGCACTCGGAGAGGGCCAAAGGACCGGCCAAGTGATGTCTCTGCCAGCACCATGGTGGTGGCTCTCTGAGTGTCACATGGGGACAAGTCCCTTCACAACCATGCTCAGAACTGAGACCCCTTGATGTCTTCATCTTCCTCAGGTCCCGCTCCCAAAACATTTGTCTGCTTGGCATTTTGTCCTGTGTCACGTTACCATTGATGTCAGCTTTGGAACACTTGTGAAGATTTTAGGGGATTGTACTTTAAATAACAGCCTGCTGCCAAGACAGACACCAGAATCAGCATACTGATGTACAGTTCAGTATGAATATGTAATGCTATACCCCACATTGCCATAGGCTTTCAAAAGAGCAGACTGAAATTATCAATGTTATAACATCCAATTAAAGCAGTTGCATTTGCGGTTTGTTTTGCAGCAAGAGCTACATTAACCAATCATGGAAGGTACATTTCACCCATCTCTGACAAATAGAATTATGCTGAAATGAACCACTATTGCCCTGTGATGGGTTGGCACCCCCTCAAGAGGGTCCCCCACCTTGTGCCCTGTGTCTGCCCCCCTCTCAACCCTGGATAGGAGTAAGCAGTTGGGATAATGGATAGATGACTCACACTATTTCATGCTTGTAAAACCAAACAGTCCTGTTTCAAATTCCCCATTAAGTGTTCATTCTACACTCATTTCTTAGTCCTTTCTAGCCTAAGGAAATAATTGCCAATTTCAGTTTTGACAAATCCAAGCTGAACTGACCGCTCCCAAACTCATTAAGTGTCATGCTGAGTATAGCGTAGGTGGGGTTGCCCCTGTGCATTTTAAATGACACTGACTGCTTTAGACAGCACGGAGTGGGGAAGGAGAACTCACACCCTCCAAAAAGTTTATTAAGTTAAACCCATACAATGTGACTTAAATAAGTTGCATTAAAATACAAAAGCAGCATAATACAACTACAAAATATACATTCCATATACACAGATGAAACCTATTAAGATGTAGTGCTTAAGTTTTGTTTACAAAAATATTAAAACAGCTTATATAAATATCTATTGCATTAATATACATGTCAGATGCAAGATGTGAAACCCTCCAGACCTACAGCTTGTACATATACCACTGCTTCAAGCTTTAAAAGGACTATTAGTTAATCATCAACATAACTGCTGAATTTTGTGGGAAGATTGTCCACTGGATAAACTGTCGGGCCGGTTTTCATCATTGGGGGTCCATTCAACAATGTCCAGTTACACTCAGCTGTCAGCTCAACCAAGAAGATCTTCAGGAGGACTTTGGCAAACTCCTTGCCAACGCACATCCTGGACCCGCCTCCGAAGGGGATGTAATTGAAGCGCGACGAGTCTTCAGGGAATCTGGCCATGAACCTCTCTGGACGAAACGACTCTTTGTTGGGAAACACGTCAGCAACGTCATGCGTGTCACAGATGCTATAGATGACATTCCAGCCCTTAGGAATCTGGTAACCCTGAAGGAAAAATGAAACATCTATTAAAGTGGGAGTCAAATTTGAGACCAAACTACTCCATTATGGCATGGAATTAGTCCAGGAGCAAACATGGGGGAGACCCAGTCAGAGACTATAGGTCGAACAGTAATCATGTTATATGGCTTTACCAATTCCTTCATGCTTGAGTTTCCAGACAAACTCATTGCTTGCAACATGTCAATTAAAATATCCCTAAAGTACAGTGAAAGTTAGGAAAAGGGAGCCTTCAAAAACAGTTAACATCAGTTCCACATCAATGACAACACCCATTTGCTTAATGCTCCACTTACATTTAGCTCAAACGTCTTGAGGGCCACACGGAAGCCTCCTGGTACAGGGGGATTTATCCGCAGGGTCTCTTTGATGACACAGCCTGTATATTTCAGCTGCTCAAGCAGCTCAATGTTGAACATCCTCTCCTTAGACCACATGCCCATTAAACCCTATGAAATGCAGGGGTAATTTAGGGCAGGAAATACTAAACAGCAATCTTGCAGTCCACAGTCCAATTAATCGTGATATCCACACCCTCACCTTCTCATGCAATTCCATTCTCACATTGTGGACAATGTGAGGATGCAGACCAAGGAACATCACCAGAGAGGTTGCAGTACTGGCTGTGGTTTCATGCCCACCAAACAACAACTCCGTGGCAGACTCTTTAATCTCCTAAGTAGTGATAAAGGAACATTACAGACATTGCCATTTGTAATACTTAACCAGTTCATTTTAAAAATTGACATTTACCTGTGTGCTCAGGGGCTCTTCACTTCTTCTGTAGTTCTCAATAAGCAGCTGAAGGGCATCTTTGTACTTGCACTCATCAGAGCCATCTTGAATTTTCTTCTTGATATTTTCTTCGATTTTTGAGTGGATGAAATTGCGAGCCTTCAGACCCTAGGAGTACAAATACGCAACGCGTAAGAGGTGAGTAATGAGCGTTTCCCTGCCATTGTTCTGAAGGTAGGAGACATACCCGATATAACCCACTGAAGGGAACATCGATTGGAAGAGAAAACAAGTTCTTTATCATCTCTTCAAATGCCTCAACCAGCTCTTGCTCGTCAGTCTTGATTTGCTCGGGCTCGAAGCCCAGCAGAATCCTGATTGCGATGCGGAACATGAGCCGCTTCAGCTCCGGGTACACCAGCACGCAGGAGCTGCTGCGCAGCCACCCTTTGACTGCGCATCTCACCTCCTCCTGGATAACGGGGATGTAGAGCTCCAGAGCTTCTCGGGAAAAGGCTTTCAAGATCGCCTGCAAAAAGAGAGGCTGTTTAAAAGCCACGGCTCGGAAGCGGCATTTCGCGCTGCTCCCGGTTCGGAAGCGGGTCTTAAACGTACCCTTTTCTTGTTCTTGTGCCGAGTGCCGTGCACGTTGGACAGCGTGTCCGAACCCAGGATGGTTCTCACGGACGCCGGCCACTGCACCTCGACAAGCTTATGCTCGCCTAGGAGAATCTGCCTCACGTTATGGGCTCCCATGACACGCACAGTGGGACTGCCGAAAAGATGCGTTTTGTAGATAAATCCGTACTTCTGACGCTTCATCCGCAGGAATTTCCTTCTCTGAAACAGCAGCAAATGACGAGTTTATAAATTTAAAGCAGACTAACATACCTAATCTTAGAGATTATACCATAAGAGTTTACTCAAACGCGTGATAAACTTGCGTCATTTTTAAATAGCATTTTGGAAACGCACATGTTAAAAAGTAGCGCACCTGCAAACTGTAACATTCTTTATAAATCTGGAATATTTTGGATTTTTTTTTTTTTACCTGCAGAACCAGCTGGAGCGTCTCGCCGAGGAATGGTAAACCCATGGTACCCGGAGGAAGAGGACTCCGACAGCTTGGATCACGGCCACGAATCATGTACATCTCCCATAACTTAACTGCCGCTAAAAACAGCAAGACTGGGAGCACAATAGTGCACAGAAACGACGCAACTAAAGTGTAAAATCCCATTCTCAAGCTAAGCTTAACCAAAGGCCACCAATATTAACTCTGTAAGCCTATCAGTATCAAAGATGCTCAAGTATTTGCCCTCGACTGCTAAGTGCCAATGTTTATGCGCCCTTTTTATACTCTTTCCCTGGGTCTCGGCCTCTCGTTACCTTGGTCAGATAAATTAGTTCACACAAAGTTCATCTTTAATTGTGGTGTCATCCCGCTCCGCCCACAGAGGACACGCTGCCTGCGAGCCTCCACCATTTGTTATGAGCGCATTTTAATACTACCTCCCGTAGCAGCTGCACAATCCGTGGATTTAACTTTGAAAAGGTGATAATTCTCCAACACAATGGGAAGCATCGAGGCTCCTTTGTAGTAAATATTCCGCAGTTTACACTCATTACTTTGGCTTGACTGCTGTCTGTAATGCCCGGGGCGGGCTTAATTGGACAGCATTTAAAGGATTTAGGTTATATGCAGGCTTTTAGTTAAAATACTGTGTTGCAGGCGTGGACGTTTTCTGCATACCCAGATGTGACCTCGTATGCATGATTGTGTTTGGCGCAGCATTCTTCATTCGTCTGCTGACTTTATCTAGATGTAGCTGATGATGATGCAGACGGTTTGACTCAGATCGAGCCTTTCGACTAGCAGGTAAATCCATGGCTAAGTTGTCAACATTTCAGCAGGATGTAATTGAATCATATGGTAAAGTGCAGTGACGTACAGGAACAGTTCCACTCATACAGTATTTCTTACATTTAAAGCATTTCTACGAAAACGGCATTATAAGCATAATATTGATCAGCTGCAGCGTCACTTTTAATAGCCTCGAGCATCGCCTGCGAAAACGAGCTAGTGTAGAGCAAATATGTTATCATGTAAGACTGGACTTTAACCCACGATTTGCTCATGTTTACTGTGCCATCGGAAGTGCAGCAGAGTGTCATCGATATAAAAAATAAGGTATGTGACTTGTGGCGGGTTCAGACTTGGGTCAGTTTGAAAAGTGAGGGAGCAAATCAAGGTTACCGATATATGAGAGGCACCCACAGCATTTCGAAGAGCTTTTTACGACGGCTGTAATGTGGAAAAGGCACGCAACACCCGAAGTCTAGAAAGGGACTGAATGTCTCCGATCTTAAGGGTGACATGTTTTGGGATTTCCCGTTTTTGGCGCCGTCACACATTGCAAGAGTTGCCCTGCATTTCACCTTTGCTTCTCTGTAGTTAACAGTGAGAATAGATCATGTCACAGATACGTCTTCCCAGAAGCGTTTTAAATATACAGAAGTACACATTATGCAATGCATAGCCATTTCCTTTCAGCAGAGCTGCGTTTTCAAACCTCCCATTTAAGTACCTGTTGAAATTCCAACCACTGCTCTAAAGGAACTGATCCAAAAAAAAAAAAAGAAAAGAAAACAACCTTACAGCTGTCAACAAGTGTGAAATAGTTTAAATGCTATCATATCGTGCTCCACCCGGATGGTAAGTGAAGTTCAAGTGGAGTTCAGTCGCCTTGTAAAACGCGTTATTAACTGATGCCCATGACGTGCGGCTGTCGTGACTGAAACTCGTGTAAAATCACCCGACCGCCTCCAGAAATGACAGCTGCGCATTCTGAATAATGTCGCTTTTAATCCTCATATAAAACGTTTTCAGAAGAATGTAGATTAAGAAATCCAGACAAACGTGGTGTACACTTAACCGCAACCATCCGTAGCTTCGTGGTCACGATTAAGATTAAGGACGACGGCGGCTACTAAGTCTCATTTATAATTGGACTTGTTACTTTTAACCAGCGTAGGAAAATCAAAAGTATTTCAAGTAGTCCTTGACCCACTTCATTTCGGTTTTATTGTGCTACTTAGGTATGTTTGTGGTCGTAAAGTTTAATAAGGTTGTAAGCCGAACTGTTTCCGTCCCGTGATTTAATTAGCTAGGTGAACGCTTCTCACTTGATGAACTTTTAAAAGCCGCGTTCGAGGCGAGTCCTGCATGGCCCCCAGGGTTCTTGCCCATTTCCAAGCGCTGACCTGCTTGTGACCTACAAGACGGACCCTGACATCTCTGTGAACCGCGGCGTGAAGCTCGCCAAGTTCACTGTCCGCCCGATAACCACATACGGGAGCCAGTAATGACAGCAAGGCGGCTTTTATTATCTACAGGCTGCTGATCTGCTCTCCCACTGTCAATGGCAAAAATCAAACACAGGGCATAATTAAAAGCACTTTGGCTAATCGCGTAATTGGGTCGAGAGATAAGGTCTTCTCACTTGTTTTGCAAAGAAAGTTTTAATGGCAGCTGTTGTGGAATCCGTCCTCACGGTCCTGAGCGGCTTTTAAACGCATTTCTTTTTGACACACATAGCTTAGGCTTATTATTGGGCGAAATCGACTGAATCATAATTATACTACGATTGTGTAGTCAATACACATACGATCTGACATATAAAAATCAGCCTTATTAATTCTGCGTATTTTGACTATTGCAATAGACTGGGAAAACGTAGCTATGTGTACGAGCATTCATTAGTCGAAATCCATACTTTGTTTTGTCATATAATAGGCACTAGCTTAACATCTGATATTTTTCATTTGTCTGGAGAGGGTCAGGAGGGTACAGTTTAATGGCTCACTAAAGGGTCACCCTACCAGCAGTTACTGAAGGTGTAACCTTTTACAGGTACCTGTTCACTCATCTATTGGCAAGCTATGAAAGCGGAGTGGAGATGATCATGTCTTTGAATTCTACCACGTGTCATTCTTGCTGGGCCTGTTTTGTCCATACAAAGACTTTCTAGGGTGCCTGTATTACTCTCAGTCGCACCCATTTTCACGTAAATGTGAAGATACTTGACTTGCCAGGTGTAAATTAGCTATCAGATGTACTTTGGTCATTTCCCCTTTGAGAAATTGGCGTGTATGTTGAAACAATTCACATAGTATTATAATTTCTTGACGATGCGGAGGGGAAGTTGGTTGAGTTTTTCTCTTTGAGATTAAAATTACTGGCCAGCAAAGTTTTTCAGTCACGAAAATAACAGACAACGGAGATGTATGTATAGGCCTATGTCTTTATTTTGTTAAAGGCAATAACAATAGTTTCAAGTCAGGTTTTAGTTACCATAAAACCCACAAATTTAGTGGCTTCCACATTTTTTTGTTGTCAGGATCACATAGAATAGGACTTCAAAGACAACCAGGACCATGATAAGTACATTTTTATTCATCCAAACCTTAATTGTACACATTGGATTACTGCAATTGTGGAATCGTCATGACAACTGCACTTTTCACCCCCTATTAGCCTGTTTAGCTAATGTCATAGTGCAGACATTTACGCTTGTAAAGCACATTATGAAGATGAATGCAGTTTCAGAAACCATTAAACTGCTGTCCCTGTCTGTCACCATGGCAGATACCCATTCAGTGAAAATTATGTAATTTGGTCACTGTGACCTTATTATTTTCCCCTCTTCCTTGTCTCTGTTTTACATAAGATAATTGGTCCAACTGGCCATACAGTTTATAATATTATTGGAAAATAAATCACATTGTTTTCCCCAAGGAGTGGGGCGAGCAGTGGGAGGAAATGAAGCTTGTTGCCTAATGTGGAGGTCCTAAAACCAACTTATAAGATTAGTTCCAACACAAAAAACAAGGTGTTTTACATTTCATATTGAAATATTTGCTAATGTTGTAACTGTCATACCTTGCAGTTAAACTGTAAAGGCTGACATGCCCTCTGAGGTAGCTCTCATTAGTGTGAATCACTGGGTAAAGTGATACCAAGCTCATAAAAAGGCAACTGAAACTGGAAAGCAACTTTGTTGTATTACATATGCAATCCTAGCTCAATACATTCATTGTTTATTCTTGACTCTAATTTATGAACTCAAATGTTTCTTTTAATCAAGTGGTCCATTTCTTTTTGTAAATTTAAAGTTCTGTAAATTCACATGTACCACACTAAATAAGCAGTGTGTAGTTATGTTTCAAATATATTTATGCACCATGTTTAAAAAAAACTTATTTTTGCAATAAGTTTTTGTTGATCCTGATTTAGATTATTTTTTGAATATAGAATATGAAAAATACACCTTATCAAAATTTGCTCAGGATCAAAGTAATTGCAAAAATATAAGGGTTTATTTTTTTAAAAAAGTGTGTATATATAGAACAATAAAGTATATACATTATATACATAGACACACACAAACTCAGAGGCCAGTTTATTAGGCACACCTATGTAGCACCGGGCACTGCCCACTTTTGCTTCCAGAACCACTTTAAGGGTAGATAAGTTGTGTGTTCAAAGAAGCCTTTGTGCACACCACTGTTATTTTTGCAATTCCAGTCTTCCTGTTCGCTTTAGCCAGTCTGGCCCTTCTCGTCCTTCATTAACAAGCTGTTTTCAGAACAAGCTTATACCATTCTCCGTAACCTCCAGGTACTGTAACGCGTGAAAATCCCATGGTTTTTTTGTTGATTCTGAAATAAGGGGAATATGGCACCACCAGTTGCAGCCATTCAAAATTGCTTAGATCAGGCATCTTAGCCATTCTAATGCTTAGGCAAACAGTAAGTGACTGATGTATGCATTCAGTTGAAAGGACATCATTTGCTGTTTGGAGGAGCAGACTGTTTATACTGTAACAGAACATATATGCCGTACCATTTTCATTTTTAAACACAGACCAGACACCTACAGCAATATGCCAGGTTTTTATGGAACATACAATAAATGGTTGTGTAATAAAGCAGGCACATTTTAATCGTGTGCCAAAGGTTTGTAAAACAGTACACCGGGGTCTGAGAAAGATTAAGGCACTGAAAAAAATACAAACAGAGCAAGCCTAAGTAGCCAGTACATTTCCCATGAAGTTTAAGTAACTAATGAAAATAGAACACTGAATGTTTTTAACTGACTGGATATTGAGCCTGCTACTATTTACCCAGCAAGATAATTAGGCTGCTGAACTAAAGCCCCCAGCTAATTTAGCCAATACCATGCTTGCATTGATTCCAGGGGTTGATTACTCAACTAAAGATAAATAATTTAGAATGATACTTAAGTTTTTATGTTTAATATGTACAAATTATATACAGCAGCAGCAATATAGATCCACTCTAGAGATTACTCTTTTCACAATTTGTGTAATTAAAATAAACGTGAAGTCCATTCACAGGGTGAAGAATTGGCACAGTTTGCATCTTAGGGAACGTTTCCGTCGCAAGTCTCCATTCAGTAGTACTCAGTAACTCCACTGCCAGAATCTTCAATATTACCTGAGCCAGTTCCTTTCCAATGCAGCTCCTAATGCCACCACCAAATGGGACATAATGGAAACGACCTGATTTACCCTCATCGCGCTCGAGCCCAAAGCGTTCCGGGTCAAAAAGCTCGGGGTTCTGATAAACTGCCGCTGTTTCGTGGGTGTCCCGGATGCTGTACATAACACTCCAACCTTTTGGAATCTGGTATCCCTTTAAATAAATCAGTTAATCAGTCAATTAATGCAGAGTGATGATGTTACATATAACTCATAATGCTTTGATTCAATTAAAACACAATATATAAATGATAATACAGTTACATTTCAAATGTTCTTGATTAAATGAGTCTATCTCTATTTCCAGTCACATTCTTTCCTTCAGAAGTAGTTGAAATTATAACCCACTAACATTTCAAAGTGTTGGCGTGTGTTAGCCGTTTTGTTCATAATATACCTGCACAGCCATACTCTAACCAGTTAACTTGGTTAGGGTAACTAGGCTGCCTGGAGCTTATCCCAGACAGCACAGGGCACGAGATTGGAGTACACACTGGATGGGATGCCAGTCCATCACAGGGCACAAGGCTCTCATACACTGTGGATGGGATGCCAGTCAATCACAGGGCACGAAACCGGGGTACACCCTGGATGGCATGCCAGTCCATCACAGGGCATGAGGCTGGTGTACACCCTGGATGTAATGCCAGCTCATGACAGGACACAAGGCTGGGGTACACCCTGGCTGAGATGCCAGTCCATCACAGGGCATGAGGCTGGTGTACACCCTGGATGTGATGGCAGTCTGTCATTCAACCCTTGGACATGCACACACACTTATTCACTATGGGCAATTTAGACATGCCAATTAGCCTGACCATGTATGTTTGGCCTGTAGCAGCAAGTCTTGGAATTGCGGTGGGAAACTAGAATACCCATGTAGGACACCCATGCAAACATGGGAAGAACACGCAAAATCGAAGCTCACACAAGCATGTACAGCTGGAGCTGGATTTGAACCTACAACCCTGTGGGTGTGGGGTGACCATTCTACCCGTGAAATTTTGTTGGTTTATAGTCTTTCAATTGTTATATTCCCAAGTATGTAACAGTCTGAAACACTTACAAAAACATCAAAATAAGTCACCGAGTTACCGTGTAGGCTGCACGTATGGAGTGTCAGTTATATACTGTACTTTGAACTGTGCTACTAAACAGCAGTTGAATAAATTAATGTACAGTATATGATACACTAATAAAACATGATTATTACACTAAACATAACTGACCTTATGCTGCTCCATTCAAATCCCTACGGTGCGTAAGAACGCAGCAACTAGTTCATACTTACATCTAATTCGAAGGTCTGTAGAGCTGTTCTGTAGCCCCCCGACACCGGCGGAAGAAAACGAAGCACTTCCTTGATAACACAATTCAGGTAATGTAGCCGACTGAGCTTTTCCAGACTCATGTAAGGCAGCTGGATGGCGGGACTTTCCTGCAGTATATGATCACAGCCATCGTTTCCAAGATTAGTATATGGAGACGGGGTTTGCGGTCCAGCGCAAATGTCTCTGCCTTCGCGTTTTTCCGTCGTCTCAATCTGTGCCATGTTCAGGTCATCCAAGTCCTCGTTTGTACCCAGAGGTCGACAGGCACATTTTAAGCAGCGGAAATACCCGTGTAGGTTCAGCTCCGACCTGGCTTTTTCCACGACAGAAGGATGTCGTAGCAGCTGGAGGATGAGCGAGGTGGATGCGCTGGCCGTGGTTGAATGGGCGGCAAATATTAGCTCTACTGCAGTCTCCTGGAGGTTAAAGGTGCTATATAATGAGTGCTTACAAATACATCTGTCAGAATAAAAGTTAACGATTCGTTAAAAACGTAATGTAATTCAATATCTATTAGTAACAGTATTTATAATATCTTCGTCGGCGGGTATCAAAGACGACATTTGCTACAATCACATGTAATCACAAATACTATATTATTTCTGATTCATTTTTGGACAGTAATTATTCGATTATGCCTTTTACTGTGACGCTTTTTTTTCGTCCAGTATATTGTATGTTACATTACAGATTTCAAATCGCGTAGTGGTTACTATGAATTCGTACCGGTTACTTGGCTTACACAATAACGTGCTAAATGAAGTCATCTTACCTGAAGCTCCTGGATTGTGACGTCATGATTGTTTTCCTTGGCGCTGCTCAGGATGTAATCAAAAGCGTCATTGTAACCGTCAGCGCGTGGCCTCTTCAGTTTGTCCTCAATTATACTCTTCATATAGGTGTGAAGTATCTCTCGAGCTTTAATACCCTATAAAAGTAAAACATTTGTGAGTTCTGTAGGTGTGCCTTACCTATCCTCACCCGTGATGAACGTATTCCGATCACGGAATTCCGTCATTTCGCAGTTTAAAAAACTAAAGACGGACTATTTATATTTGCAGCTCAACGTATTACTAGCTATCGTGTTTATTAATAATAATGATGCGTTTTAATTATTTACTTGCTGTAGATGAAATGTAAGTAACTGTACGCAAAACAATAAAAATAAAATCTCCACTCACTTTGCGAAGGCCACTGAACGACACGTCAATCGGGAGAGAAAAAAGGTTGCTGATCATCTGCTCGAATATTTTGGAAAGGTAAGTGATTTGGCTCTCCTCCAGGTTGAGACCCAGGAGCACTCCGACGGCGATGCGGAAGGTCAGCGCCCTGGTTGCCGCGTACACGTTCACCGGTGCGGCTCCTGCGCACCACTTGGCGACTTCACACTTGACCACAGCCTGCAGGCGCGGGATGTACGCTTCCAAAGCCCCGTGGCTGAATACTTTTGCCAAGAGCTTTAAAGGAAAATAAATCATTATAATTTTTTTTTTAGCAGGTGCTCTTTTATATAAGCCTCATTAAGTTATTTGCTTGGACCTCGTGAAGCTGTTAGCTACACAACTGGCTTGGTAAAAAACAAACAAACAAAAAAAAAAAACTCCAAAATCCGAATAATCCGCACCATCACTATCAGAAATATGTGCGACAGAGATGTTAGATGGGTATTTATTTAGATTGCCAACATTATACCCGTCTTACTTTTCTTTTCAGTTTATGAAGGTCTCCTATTGAGTTCACCAGCGTATTGGCTCCTAGGATTATCCTGGTGCTCTGAGGCCACTGTGTGCACACCAGCTGATGTTCTCCAAGCAGAATCTTACGGATATTTTCAGCTCCCGTGACCCGGATAACAGGTTTTCCCAACAGGTGGGTTTTAAAAACATTTCCATACTTCTCTCTTCTGGAGATGTGGAAGGTGGATCCCTGTGGTAAAAACAACGCGTATGAATGGATTGATCCCGCTTTTAAAACTAATGACGCCGACAGTTTAAAGAGACGTTTCTGAGCAAGTCACACGTGTAGGTTGCCGTGGATTTAAGAGCACGCTTGCGTGCTGATGGTATTCGTTTATCAAAAAAGTTCTTTTACTAGACTGGCATCCCATTAAAATGTATCATTATCAAAATATGTACTGATTTCGATGGAGAATATCTTCTCTGTTACACTAGAAACTATAGAGCATGACTGCAATAAGGAATATCAGTAATATTCATCTGTCAAATACAAAGAAACAATGAGTTTTTAGGAGTCTAGTTTGTATCAGACAATACATTGAAGAAATGCGTGAAATCAGCCCTGTCATCGCACCTGAAACAGCCAGTGGAAAGTTTCTCCCACGAAAGGCCACCCCATGGAGCCCTTGGGCAGAGGCAGCTTACATTCTTTGTCCCGTGTACTAGTCCATCTGATGGTCCATATGTGCCGGGAGAAAGCAAGGAGCAAGAGCACAGATAATATAGATGTGATGGCAGCACCCAACACTTGGAAATTAAGTTCCAGCATCTTCAATATCCAAGAGTGCCTCGGATTCAAAAAGAGTTCTTCTTGGAATATTTAGTCCACGAACGAAATCGGAAGGATTTGTGCCAACTCTTGTTTCAGATGCCTAGAAATCCAATGCATTTGTGAAACAGAAGACAGTAAGATTTGCAAAGTACAGTAGTAGCCTGCTTTACTGCATGATCCACATTAACGTAACGGTGTCTCGCTTAGGAATGAAATACAGAAGTGATTGCAATAGAAAGCTAGATATTTTTCTAATAAAATATGAGATACATATAAAAACTTTTGTGTTTGGACTACTTCACGTGTCTACTTCGGTACGAAATGTGAATTGACATCCCGTTGCATGACAAGGCAGCACATTAATTAAAAATCGAATGACAAATTATACTGTCAGACCGATTTCAACAATGATGCATGGCAAAAATTACTTTTCAATAAATATGAAGCTTACCTTGATGCACTTTTAGGCCGACAAAATAAAACTCGTCAGTTGTTGAATTTAGGGAAACAGCACAAATCGAGCTGCCAGTCCTTTTCCCAAGTGCGAACTCCTTTTTGTTTTCTGCTCGCATGGCGCTTTATAGATATTGGCGCCCCACACGATCCACCTTCGCAGATGACGTACTGTGTTTTGAATTTTCGGAGGCTGATAAATCGACAAGAGCAGAGCCAAGTTTCCCTAAAACAGCCTCGGATATGGGGAAGGCAGATGAGCCGCTGTGTGGTTAAGGGTGCTATTGAATGGCAACTCATTGAGAAAACAGGTAACGGAGCGCACATCCGGCCCTGCAGTGAGAAGAGGATAAGACAATCTTCTGCCACCATGACTTTACTCCACTCCATTATTTCGTCGACGTTCAGAAATTTGCATTTTAAACTGCCACTGATGAACGATGTAGTATTGCCGTTAATAATAGTATGTAACAGATGTTTTACATAATGATGGAATACGTCTATAATCACAATAATATTCATTTTATACAAAGCTTTCAGTGTCACCCTGCGCAAGCTTCTTCTGTTCAAACAGATGGAAAAAGAATAGCTTTGCAGCCATGTTAAAGGACTAATGAACAAATGTTAAAAGCAGAAAAACTTCAATGATGAACGCATCCCTAGCATCGTTCTCTCACGTATATAATCTAGCAGAGTATGGTTCAGTGAGCATTTCTTGTTCATTTTGCATTGAAAACCAGTTCCTGTATTTTCAGCATGTCCATGAGCGATGCAACGTTTAAATTTCGTTACCATCCTTCGTAGTAGTTTTTCATGTCAGGTTTAAGACGTCATCTGATACTCAGCACGAGATACACACCAATTCCTAAAGTATACAGATGAAGTTATTGATAGTCTGAATGTCATTTGATCAGATCAGCCAATACTTTTTTTTATACATAATGCTGAAAGTCGATACTGGTCGTTTTTGGCTTAAGGGAAAAACAAAACAAAACAAAAAAAAAACTAAGCAATTCTCCCTAAAATCATCCGAACTTTCAAGCCAATATGCTTTTCCTTCATATTTTGCTGTATTTGCCATACAAGTTTAAATATTTACAATGCAGCAGCTTCAGCAGTCTCCACACTATTTGAATATACAGGTACACCTTGTCCTACCTACCTACGTAATAATCAAATACACGTGTTTACACAAACTACATTAGGCATTCTAGGGCATTTGAAAAACGTTCCCTTGAACATTTATAGCGAAATTAATTCAGCATTTTTATAAGTGATATGCAGTTACAGCATGCATATAAGACAACGCATACTGTTCACCTGGCTCACTTCATCCTCCATTTGGATGTAAAAATGTTGACACCCTGAGCTGAAATGCACTTCTGTATTCTTAATCATAAAACATACAAAATGAGGATTTTGTGCTTTTCCATTAGCCTCATCAATACATTCCTAAAAATACTGCATACGTGAAAATATATAATCAGCATCAATTTTTATTTACACTGAATTTCATTTCTTACATTTAAATAACATCTAAGTAAAGCCAAAGAGCTATATATTTATAGCAAACACTCAAAAAAGAACGCTTTGTACAGTAGGAAAGGCGCAATGCACAGATTCATTAATGCTCTGCTGAAAGAGGCACACGGAGGATCGTTAACATGTGCCGAGGCTCATCCTTTCAGTGTTTAAAATGAGCATCAGAATCACTATATAATACCAGCACATGGGGGTGTTGAATTGAACACTTAAATATACCGATAGGAGTAACAGGTCAGCTAACAGCAAGTTTCAGAGAACTGCTACAGACTGTGGTAGAAAACTACCAGGTAAAATTTTCTGGAGCTCGGTTTTAAGGTTTAGGAAACGCTCTATGTTACATCGGTATCGTCACATCAGACAGACTGCGCAGAGTCAAAGAAATTCTGAAAGGACAATTTAGTTGTCTCCATCAAACAACTTACTGCTACCGTTACAATGAAATGCAGTTTTTTTTTCCACAGTCAAGAAAATCTCACTATCCCCATTTTTTTTTTTTTTTTTAGCAAGTCACCATAGCTTCTATTGCATTGCATGTCTGTACATTTCCTATTACATGTATAAAGAAAAATGCATAACGTTCAGTGCAAAATGCCTATTATAGTAGTACAGACCAAAAAAGACAAGAACCCAATTAAGAAACGTCACACCCTCACACTGCTAGCCGTTCTGTGTATGAGGCCAAAATGAACCAGTTATTGCTTTTTTATACTTTAGTATGATATTCTAAAGCACTGGAACCCAAAAGCTGACTTTTCACCCTGAGACAAAACAAAGTAGAAACTAAAGTAGTGTGTTTTGGATGCAAGTGATTCATTTGGAATTACGAAAAACTTTAATTCCACTTCTTAGAAAGTACACATTTCCTTCCATAAAAGGAAAAGTATGCATAATTAGTATAAATTAAGATCTTTTCATTTTAAATAATAAATCAACAGCATCATGCAAAGTCTTTCATTGATAATGTTGACCAATCAGTCGCTTTGCTTCCTTCCAGAATAAGGGCAGTGCTGAACACTCGTTCACCTATTTACAGTAAGAACGCCACTGGGTATTGCATTATGGAGCGTTTCACAGATATTTCTTTGAAAACCAGCCTCATTTTGGGACATCATCATCGAGTCTCAGTTCTCTGAGCAGTACATTCTCACTGATCCAGAACACCAGTCTTGCGGTGTTACAATCATTGCACATTCACAATATACAAAACATGGTTATCAGCTATTAAAAATACATTTACAAAAAAAAAAAAAAAAAAAAAAAACATTTTTACTGCTCCTATGTATAAGTGTCCCTTCTCCCTCTGTACCCCTGGCCACCAGCAGGCTGTGAACGGCACCGCGGCCTCTAAGCATGCTGGGACATGCCATTGACCAGACTCCTCAACTGCTTCACCACTGTCTCGATCAGCTTCTGTTTGTCTCGCTCGTTCTTTCGGAACTGGGAGAAAATGTTGTTCTTTTTGCTTGTGTCCTTCATTCTGTGTGAACAGGTGAGAGTCCAGTCATTCAACTGTAAACCTAGTAATGTAAAGTTCTTATCAGCATATAATACTATAAAAAAACAAACCATGGATAATTCTCTTTCTATACAGTTTATTTCAGTAAACATTTAAATAAAACTAGGCATTATTAAGAATGTTTAACATACACGGGCCAGGTGTACATTTGAAATGAATGGCATTCAGGTGAAATCGTCGACAATTTTTTATACAAATTTTACAGACATTTCAAAATAATTTCACTGAGCAGTTCAAGAGTTATAATACAAATGAATATGGTAGATACATGCAAGATAAACTGAGAAGTACTGAGAGAAATTAAACAAAAAAAATACATACCCCCTGTAGACTCTGAAAGGCATGTGTCAGACAAAAAGGGCAAACGATTTTAAGCATGTGTACATCTGAATCTGCAATTATCCATCTAGATATACAAACAAACTGTACGATGCCTCATTACCTTTTGTGTAAAAGTAATTAGCGGCGACTGAGGGATATGCCAGGATTAAGTGTGTATGCAGATTGATTCCTTTTCATCTGCACAAAGCTGCCATGGTTAGACTCAAGGATAGAGAACAACAATCAGTTTTGATGGACTCACTTTTCCAGAAGTGCAAGTGCAGTAGAGGGGTTGACCCTCAGGTACTTTGAGGTTGGTTGACCGTAGTCAGCAAGGTAGGTGGACCAGTCCCACACCATGAACAGGTCCAGGAGCTTTTGGGACAAAAGTAAAGATTTGAAATTGCAAGGTAGGTGGACCAGTCCCACACCATGAACAGGTCCAGGAGCTTTTGGGACAAAAGTAAAGATTTGAAATTGCA
>JAACJT020000035.1:9314157-9334823 GCA_009936485.2 Gymnarchus niloticus
GTTAGCTTCTACGATAAGATCCTCCGTGTACAGCGTTAGCTTCTACGATAAGATCCTCCGTGTACAGCGTTAGCTTCTACGATAAGATCCTCCGTGTACAGCGTTAGCTTCAGTGCTGCCCATACGAAGCACCTATTGGTTTGAGTGCTCAGTGCTACCTGCCCAGTCCATTCAGATGGCAAACACTAACAGGTATCATGGATGAGCCCTGCCAGGCAGATGGGTGTTGTTCTTTGGAACCTCAGTAGCTGAGATGTGTCACCTTCTGTTGTTCACATGTTAGCTAGCCTCTCCTGGGAATGGCCTGGCAGTGCCAACAACAAGCAAAACACTGATACATACTACACCATCACAAAAGCCGCAGAGCTTAAGGAGAACAAATATTGGCAAATGTGACAGAACCGAAGGGAACAATAAGTTCAGATGGGCTTTGCACAGGGAACAGGAACCAGGGGAAAAGGGAGGACCTTCCCCAATTCCTTCATCTGTGTCTTCAGACTTGATGGTACATATTAAGAGATATAGATACTGTCGAATTTTGTATAAATGTTGCAAAACCCAGCAACTCAAAACAGAACAAGACAATCTTTATGTGCTACACACATATTTGTTTTTCTAAAAAATGTTACTATGCCCATTACCCAGTATTTGTATCTCAGGACTCCTATATCCAAAGAGACTAAGCTTGCCCAGGATGTCAAACTTCTGCATGTCACAATCTTCCTGCAGCAGATACTCAGTGAGGAAGTGCACATGATGCCAGCCAAAAAATATTTTGGAAAGAGCTTTCAAAAGTAGTGAAATAATTTACACTCTACTGCTCCGGGACTTCTGCCAAAGCTGAAAGCCGTGTTTGCTAACATATCTTGTCTGGAAAAGTTAGTTCATCCCTGCAACTTTCACAGCCATGTCTTGACCAGAAGTGTCAAGCCCGCAGACTGAAAACAGATTGAATTGGAACGGTCAACAAGAGCCACGGGGAGTGTTTGTATGGAACAGTAACGCAGCGGTGGACCACCACAGACTCCCCCCCACAGATGTCTACTGTGTCATTCTGACTGATGAATGTCCACGTTTCTTGACATCAACTTTCTGCAAGTCAAATAAGTTCTGCTCTTCTATCAGTACACTAATTTTGCACAAATGCATTCACAACAAAGACCCCAGAGAATGAGACCCATAAAGTAGATCAAAGGTATGAACGGAAATTATAATACCATTAATTTGTTGAATAAAGGGATAAAAACAATACCCATGCACTTTTGTGTGGCAGAGGATGAGCTCTATGAACACAAGAAGCAGGCTTACCTGCGATGAAGGGATTCGGAGAATTTAAGGCTGGCGTAAATGAATTCCTTCACCTGAGTGTAGATCTGAGGCACTGACTGTGACATCGGAAGTTTCTTTGGAAACAGTTGCTGATCAAAAAAAAAAATTAATTGAATTAAGAAAAACAAAGACTTCCACTCATATGTGAAATGTACTACTGCGGTGACAACTCATGGACACATTCTAAAATTCTAAATGCAAAACTTGTATAAACACACCACCCTCAGTGCCAACTGCACATTAAATCTGTTCATGTATAAAATGTTAACAGTGAATAGAGAATACACCCCCATTCAGGGTCTGTTAGCATTTTCCAAAGTGTTAGTGAACTCTGGTCTCAATGCTGTGTAACATTAACATCCAACAAAGCCTGAATCACAGATCTGAGTCGGTCTCAATGGTCGCCTGACAAACCTTTTCAAACTCTGCATCGTGGAATGGAAATCTACTGACGACAGACTTGTACTCATCTTCATTTTCCACCGGGATGGGACTATAGTTGTCCTGCTCAAATATATCTCTGTCAAAAAGAAACACTGGCATGAAATTCACAATAGCTAGCCTGCTCGTACTTAATTACCAATGGAGGACACACATACAACTGCCATGGGAAACAAGAAACCAGCTCAAGATGTTAAAAGTAGTAAGTAAATGGGGCAAATGAGACTTCAAAATCCGTGGTGGCACCAGCACTGATGGGCAGTTTGGTATACTCCAACCTACCATGGGTTTTGAAACCTTGTTTAGCTCCAGCATTGATTGGTTAGTTCAGGATAGTCCCACTCACCCCAGGTTTTGAAGCCTCATTTGCCGCAACACTGGTTAAAAGCCACTAATTGGAAGATGTGATGCCATAAAACCTATGGCGATACTTTATGACTCCTATGAGGCCTCAGCCTATCCACAGTGAAAGTGTCTGAGGACTGCTCCCCTGCAGTAACTTTAGTCTTGACTTAGATGGCCACACCCTGGCTTGCAGACTAGAAGATGGACAGTACAAGCAAGGTCAAAGTGAAGACCATAATGCACCTGTCCAGTGAGCAAGTCCCCTCGCTACAACCCCAGCCATGAGATAAAGCAAGAACTATATATGAGAAAGACTTCCTGTATTCTGCAGAAGGTCAATGCCAAAGAAACGTGAACTATGGAGGCCTCCAGAATAGGTTCCCGGGGATGTGGTGGGGTGAAGTAACAGCCTCGCGGGCAGAGTAACCTGAATACTAGGGCCCATTTCTTCAGCAATGTCTCATTGTACTGGTCCCTTATTTCAAAGAGCAGGTCGAAGAGTCTGTTCACAGGAAATCCATAGCCCTAGAGAAAAGTCACATGAAAACAGCATTAAAAACCATTCAACAACAAAATATATATAATCTCCCTTTTGACAAATTAAATATTCACCTTAGCTTCTCAGTTCCAAACCCACAAATAAATAGAGAAAGTCAAAAGTGCACAAAGCTGGAGGTCTGAAAGCTGGGCTTTGCAATGAGTGGGGCTCTCCCACCACACAGGTCACAAAGCTATGCTGCAAACCCTTCCAAATCCCCAACGCGATCGCTTTCAGAAGCTGGCCGCCAAATAAAGCCTGCTGTGAACAAAAGCCGGTCTCCATTGAGGGATAAGAAAGAGGTGCCCATTCTTAAAACCTCCAAATAACTACTCAGAACACAGGAGGAGGACCTGTTTTAATTATGACATTACAAATTCAGATTCCAATGTCAAATCCACCCCTGAGGAAGGAGGGAACCTAGACGAACCTCCTTTTATTAGGGTCTGAGGGAAAGGAGAGGGGAGAAAAGGTGAAGAGAGCAGAGTAACAGGATTCTGCGGAGATGCTGTCTTTCAGTAGGCTAGGCTTGCATCCCCAAGGTCTATTCTGGCAACCCACAACAAGCATTGCGTTCAGACTTGTACAACCATGGGGGCTTGTGTGGGCTTGGCTTCCCAGTTCTGCCAGAACCACTTAGTGGGTCCTATTTGTGAGCTGTGGGCGTGTGTTAAACACTCAGGCACAACTACCTGAACAAAAGATCAGTAATATAACAGTTAGAGAACAATAACTTAAAAAAAAAAAAAAAAAGATAAAGGCAAGAAATTAAACTATCCCATCTTACCTGCAACGTGTCGGCGAATATGACTATCAGGTTCTTTAGCTCCAGAACAAGGTCAGGGTCATTGCAGTAGGACTGTGAAAATGACAAAAAAATGCGGCATGTTTAAGATTGCAAAAACGATGCAACAGTACGTACCTGGACCCAAACAGCTAAAACTAAAAACGCAGAAGTCGTGCAAATTCAGAAATTTTGAAAATACATCCTAGCACAGGCCTACTAATGACATGCCCCCCACCCCCAACCCCACACTTGTTAAACAACAATTAGGCTGCTGCAGAGGGACGTCTGGCTCTGGGTTAGAGGGAGAAGGGATGAACCTTAGTGAGCTGGTCCTTGAAGTGTTGACAGGCCGGCTAAGAGAGAAGCTTCTCACGATGGTCAGGACAAACACCCCCTCCAGGGCCGTCTATCCAAATCAGCACTGCCCCCATCACTGCTTTAGGGATTCCAGTTCAGATGGTCACACAACACAGGAGAGCTACCAGAGCAACGATTCAAAATCCTAAATGTCTACCTTCTATCCCCATCAGCTCCATTAATCTAGTCGCCACAATGCAAACTCACCGAATCGAGGCTGCACGTATCCCAATTAATCGCAGCTTTCCACACGGTCCTATTAGTACAGCTCCGTGAAAAGCCAGTAAGCCTACTTAACACTAACAGGGAGGGCCTTACTAGCTGCCTCTGCTGATTTATGATGGTGGAACCTGCCGGAAGCAGTAAGCAAGTGCTCCTACGAGTAAGCTAGTTCTGCCCCTTTGCCCTCCTACCTATCTGGCAGGCAGTGCGCCGGGTTGCGTAAATCACGTGGTCGAATGGGGGCGCTGCCATGGGCCGGCCCGCTGACCATTTGTGGATTCCAGACAAAGGAGAGTAGTGTGCTTTGTGGAGCGGCCCACAGACAGGAAGCTGACGTGCTCTGCCAAGCGGATTCCCATTCACAGACGCTCCAGGACACTGCGTATCGAGTCTGTCAGTGAAGGTATGAGTAGGCACATGGCAACTTCTGACAGCACGACCCCGGTGTGACAGACGGGACTCGTGAAGCTCTTCTAGTAGCGGTGACAGCATGAACTGTAGCTCACTCTCTCTACATCCCAAGCTTCCAGCTTTAAGGCGATGAAAAGCACCGCCTTGCTGACATTTGAATCAAGAGCTGGGAGCACTTCTTGGCAGGTCTTTCTAGGGCCGAGCAACTCAATACCGATCTAATCAAGGGGTCAGCAGAGCTTAATGAGGACAGATTGCAGCAACAACAGCACATTAACTGTGAATATTCCAAACTGCTGGACTAAGAGTGCGTTTAGAAGACCCAGTGAGTTGTAAATCGGGGGGATTATGCAGATGCCCCAAAGCAGCATCCCACAGCAACAGACCCCCGGGGGAAACAAAGAGACTCACTATCTCTCTCACACCACTAACTTTTCATCACAAAAAGGTGTGGCTCTTTACTAGGGCTCGCATAAAAAAAAAAAAAAAAAAAATCCCACTTTAGGACAAACGCCCCCAAACCCCCACCGCATTCAGCCCCCCTCCAGGCGTGAGGGCAACTCACCGAGTGTGTGCGGAGCACGGCAATGATCTTGGACAGCGCCATGTTCCACAGCTCGTCTGTGAAAGCTCGGGTCACCAGGCCTTCTGTGGCATGCAAGATGTGATCTTCCACCACAAAAAATCTGTCAGGGTCATTCCCAAAAGATCAACCCAGCTAAAAACCAATGTTATGTGTAGCAATGCACTCTGGGACTGTCACTAACCTAACAGACCAGTACTAGCGTAGGGTGTGCCGTTTTCGTTTGTCCTACAGTCGTCAATTCCGTATGGGGATTACAATGTCTGACCCAGATCCCCAGACACCTTATAAACAATTAAGCTGTGTAAAAACGGCTTTTGAAATCATTCAGTCATCTAAATGGGCGTGAAATGCAAATATTTGAGTCAGCCGAATCGGGGAATTTCACTAAATAATGAAAATGCATATGTTACCCAACAATTTGATTGAAGTACTTTCTGTATCCTTCCACGGTCTCATGCTGTAGGAAACAACATACAGGATTACGCCAACATTCTCCAAGTCCATCAAACGGAAGAAACAGGATACGCTGCCTTACTTACCATGTTGGACTGTGGCTGAAGTACCAGCCTGGCCTGTTTTTTCCTTTGTTTCCTGTAGTAGTTTTCAAATGTTTCTCTGTCACCCTGCAAGTAAATTAAATATTACAAAACTTTAAATGGAGAATAAACAAATCAACCTGCTTTACTGGCCGTATGTTAATAACCCAAAGCTAAGTACATGTGTTCTCTTTCTTCCTTTCTGCTTCATGATCAAATGCCTACAAGTCATCTAAGAGGGGCCAAAATAACAGATCCTTAAAATGCATTGCAACTGACTCGAATCAGAGAGAAGTCTCATCTAGCTAAGCTGCAATCTGCTGAGCAGATCTTCACTTAGATTTTTCTGGAGGTGAAAAGCCCTGTGGGTTTGTTTGGTTTGGAATGAAGCCGACTTGAGCTCCAGGGGATTTCAATGGCTTCTAACAAGAAAGCGAGAGGACATTCAGGACAAGTTCAATTTTGGGTGAGAAGCCCAGAAGCTGGCAACTGTGAAATATGGCTGAAATGCAAAACCCTCTCACTGAGCATACGCCGGGCACAGGACATTTCCCATGATGTCCAAGTAGCCTTAAAGTTTAGTATGGACACGGTTGTCCCAAATGTACATTCAAAGCTACTGTAAGTTTGCAGTAACTTTCAGACAACACAATTAGAGCATGCAGTAAGAATTGGGAGAGGGATATCTGTGGTATTTTCCTCCTTTCTCAACATGCTGAGATATGGTGATTCCTTCATGAATACGAAGTTCAACCAAAGAGAATCACAGCTAGATCCAAGAACAACACTACCCCAAGGCAACAACAACCTCATTATCTAAAAGAAAACCCTCAGCTCTTGTAATTAAACTTGCATTGTTCTTCATCGATCGCCACATATGTAACCAAGGTAAAATCCTATGAAAGATGCTACTGCTGAAAAGTATGGGAGGGAGAACTGAAAGCCAGCTTTATGAAGAGTGTGGTCTGCACAGTGGAGTTGCTGAATTTCTCTTCAAACAGCTACTGTGGTCACTAAGGAGCATACAGAACTACCCCCACCCTTCAATGAAGCAGCCTGGCCCCTCCCAGGGAGGAATTTGGAAAGACGCTGACTGACAGACATGGCCTTGCCATGTCCCTCAACAAGACAGTTAGCTCTAGACCAAAGCTGGTCACCACAGGGACCATTTCAATGCTCAGATGCAGGCTTTCATAGAGCCTGTGATTTACAGAAGGCATGCATGCAGAAACTGGGACTCTGGTGGACGTTTTTTTGAGGGCAACAGCTCCAGCAGACTCACCCATGAGGGTCACCAGGGCAACACCCGCTTTCTCCATCTGCAGGGTGCGGCCTGCAGACATGCCTGCACTCACAATAACACGACCATTCAGGGAAAACAGCTCGTTGCCTCACCCCGCAAACGTGCTGCTGCAATTTGTGTGCAAGATGAATGCGTCAGCTTACTTTATTAAGGTCGTGTTTTTTTTTTTTTTTGTTTTCTTTTTAAACAGCGCGAGGTTACTGCGTGGTCAAATGTGAGAAAGCATTTGCGGTCTTTCGAAACACAGGATTAACCCAACAGATACGGAATATTAAAACTACTAAACATACACCTCGAGATGGAGTACACCCAGCAGCAGTTTAACCTGAGAGGCTTGAGGATGCGGAGCCTGTAATGAACGGTATAAGCACTTCGCCACTGCAAAGCCACATACAAACAGGCAGAGATGACGACTTTGAGGATAAGATCCAGAACCGAGCAGCATTACTGACGCAGAAATAACGTATTAGTGTGTCATGGACTTGCACAATAGAGTATACGGTGATGCTACGTTAATTTCCTATCTATATTGAAGCTTCAGTTTTTCTTCCCCCATCCTAATTCTGTTGCTAGAGCATAAGGGGAAAACGCCCCACCAATCAGGTGCATCTGTGTGGGCCTGTGTATGATGGCAGGGCATCATGTGGTGCACATGTGGAGAATGCAAACACTCGCCTCTTAACACTGGCCTGTAGTGCTCAGAAAACGTCTCCTCATCATGTCATTTTTCTGCCCACTTGGCAAAAATCGCAGGACGGAGATGAGTGCCGCGAGGGAGTCAGCAGTGGCGTCGAGGGCTATAGTTTTACCTCCCCCTTCAGCCGGATGACGGCTTCTGTTACCTTTCTGGACCTCAGCAACACTAAGATGACGGTGATTAATTAAAATGCTATGCCAGTGACATGGAAACAGTCTTGTACCGTTAGACTAAGCAAGTTAAGTCCTTAAAATATCTAAACAGGAGCAAGGGAGATGTTTGTTTTCGATAACTACAGTAATTAGCTCCAATGAAACGATAATATAAATACTTTACAGATCAAGAAGATAAACTAGCTGTCTAGCCTAATTATGAGAGAAAAGCAATTTCAGGCCAAAAAATATGGCACAATGATTACCGAATGCTTTTAAATGTGCTTATATGTGCAATTATTGCAAGAGAGAACAAATATGTTGATTTCTGTTGTGATAAGCATCCCAGTAATACCGCATCAGAGTTTAGGGCAGCAAAACATAATTACATTTTAAATTAGGAGGTGCTGAATGAATTCTGCTAAATTTGTGGTATACATGAAACTGCTTACTAATTAATATTTATATAAAGTACAGAGCTCTCATATAAAAAATGCAAAGCCTCCACGTGTAAAGGTGAGGAGTGGACTTCAGGATAATGTAACAGCTCTTTAACCGAAATCCTGAACGTCATGTTAAAACGCATGTTTCAATGTCAGATGAATAATTTGGATATTAAGATGCATTTCCCTGTTCTGAATTTAATGGAGTAGTACAGGTACACGGCAGCACGCGTTTCTGCTCAAGGATTCATTTCTTTGCGACACTGGGGCAGCTCCGACGTTCCTAGACTACAAAGCCCAATCTAACTCCATTTCAGTTAATCTCGGGGAGTTCAAGGGGCCCCCAGAAGAGCAGTATGAGCTGAAAGGTAATCGGCACAACAAGTTAAACCACAGAAGGCAGACGGTCTTGTCTTACAGGCCTCTGTATTTGATGTCATTCATCTCAACTGCCCTGTCTGCACTTTCCAGGGTGTGCAGTATTAGAAAGTATGTTTTGTGATACACATCACACTCACATCCTGATATGCTGGAAAATTTATACTTCAACATTTCTGTGGCCATATTATCCAAGACCAACAAATAACGACTGGAGCAAAAACAAAATGGTATGTAAGGATGGTTGGAGACTACACTTAATGAAAATGACTTTTTGTTACATTTCCCTGTACACTTTATCCCATTTCAAGCAAATATTTCACAGAGAATTTCAGGCTGCTGCTATTCCCCGGGCCAAGAAAAGCATGCCTTTGTGTGAAAGTTCATTCACAGTGAATGCAGTGACAGCCGACTCACAAAATATAACAGACGCCACTGCATGACCACACTGTGACCACACTTTCAAAACATGAAGATTCACGTTCAATTATATGCTTATGCCTTTACCAAAAGAAAAAGAAATGCTATTACCAGGATGCTAGAAAGAACACGTTTTACTGTGTTTTACAAAGAAAAAAAAAAAAAAAAAACTTACCAGGACAGAGTAAATGTGAAGACAGCGATAAACTGGTGAGAAATCCACTAGATCAGGAGCTGTTAAAACCTACACACACACAAAAGGGGACCAAGTAAACCAAAAGTAAATTCACAAAAACAAATGAAGTATCCCTCTTAAAAAAATGCTACATTTCAACTAAGCAGAGACACTGCAGAAAGACGTAATCTGGCCACACATAAAATACAAACTCTGCACTCATTTACTCAACCTGCAAGAACAGACCAATCACATGGCCAGATCATGACGCGGCTATCAGGCTGGGCCTTTGGCACGGGCTCACCTCGTCGTCCATGTCTTCCTCTTCGTCCGCCCGCTCCTCCGACAAGAGGCCCCCAGGTTGGGCCATGGTTCTGCCGTTGAGCATGTACAGCGGCTTGGCGAAGCCCGCGCTGGCCTGCTTCTGCAGGGCACTGTTGAAGGTCCGGTGCTGCTGGGCCTGGTGAAGCAGACGGGAAGGTCAGAGGGCAGACACGAAAGCACAATGCAACTCTGCACTGCTCCTTTAAGGGAGTCCTGCCACAATGCTGACAGACTGCGCACAGGGGGAATCCGGCCAGAAGGTGCCACAAGGTAAGGTCTTCTCTGCTGCCCAGTACCACTGAGCAATGCACTTTAACCCCTACTAAACCCACGAATAAAACAGAAGAACAGCCTGTATCTCTCGCCTGCTACAATATCTTTGGTATAAACAAAACCGTACAATTCTGCTCTTCAGTTAGCAGACCTTAGTAATGTTTTAGAGACACACTGGACCACAAAAACACGAGGGATCTGCCAGAAATTAGAAAGAAATTCTCAAACCAGCACATTTCCTAAAGCCAAGGGTTGGTCAATACTTGATTCATTATTCAAAATGAAGCTTTTCATTCATTGGAAACAAATGCATCCCAAATTCTTGGCAGATTAATGCATTTAATTTAAGCCATGCAGTCTTTCTCAGGAGATGGACGATCTCGGTTTGAGAGCTAGAAGGTCACTTCATTTAAAGACAAAGTAAGAAAAAGGTGGTTCTATCTTGGTGCTGCTGCCTGGTGGGCCCCAATTTAGACAGGGAAACAAAAAAACAAGTGTGTCAGAGGAGGACCATAATATTCTTAGGTTTGGCTCAAATGAATGCCCTTCTCACCTGTTTCATTGCTGTTTCACCAATCTTATCCGAGTGCTTCCTGATACTCTCCAGGAAGTCTTTCAGGTCAGACATGGAAATCTCCTTAATTTCCTCTCGAAGTTTGGGAAGGTTCTCCGCCATGATTTGACAGAAGCGGTACTGGCCAACGCGAGGAATGTAAATGTTTTCAAGCTGCTCCATCGTCTTGAGGGCAGCGTAGTACCTGAAAGTAGAACGTATCGGAAGCACTGAAGACAAAGCTGGCCCCAACTTGCCGGCACGTTCACTCCGGCAAAACAATTCATAGAGTAATATTTGAGAAGATATGCATCAATATTTGCGCAAGGCCAAAGCCCAATGAAACTTCAGCAAAACCACATTCCCCTCACAACCCTAACCTACAGAGAAAAGAAAGAAACACACATATAGGAGACTGCTGGCCATAACCTCAGACTCGTTCCAGTGAGGGAAATGCCCGCAGCTCATGCGGCTTCTTTCCACTACGCAAGCTTTTCCATCTCTACGAAGGAGTCGCTGGCACCTCTCAAGACGGGCCTTCGGGCTACGTTCAGACACCATCTTGGGAGAGATTTCTCTTGGCTGGGGAATTAGAGACAGCTTGGTTCTTTCACCAATAAGCAAAGGAACGGTAAGCCCTAAGAAACTTGGATCTCCTTCTCATAAGTAGAGGACTCAATTCCAGCACAAATGAAAGACCTTTTCATCCTCTGATGACAAATGGAATAGATGCCAAACCACCATTACTGCCTTGCCGCGGTAATAAGCGTGCCGCGTGGCTGTGCAGGCAGATTGCGCCCTTATCGCTTAGCAAAGTGCATCGGTACGTGAATCCTCGACACAGGATGAATCCATAATAGTGCCAGAGTTATATGAAAGGCTGCATTCATTGCAATGAGCTTATCACAGCAGTAGGCCCATCGACTGAACAAGGCTGCGGCTTTTGCTGGGCCCAGAATTACTATAATCCAGCTCAGATCCATTCAAAGGTAGCCCCTAATTATAACTGATCTGCAGCACAAGGCCTTGGCCTATTAACATTTATTCTGGTTAAATATTCAGGCTTTTGATTGTGAAGGTCACTTGGAGGTCAGGATTTAAACTGCAAAAACTTTGCATAACATGTCACATTTAATATGCTTCATTTCGCATCATGAATTCCAACAAATATTACTGAAAACTCATAAGCATAAAATACACAAAGCTTTTCACATTCAGCATAATTAAAAACAGAGGTGTTCTGGGAGTTGGGGTATAGGGAGAACATTAGGATTTAGGTATTGTGTGAAGATTTGTAAAAGCCGTTCACTGTACTCAGTAACTGGGTGACAGATGCTATAAGAAAACGGGGATCCCAATTACATTTCTAGAAATATTTCCAAACATCAGCAACCAAACGCAAACTAAATGTATAAATTGCTTTGCACAGTTAGAACCTGTCAGGTCTCCAAAGGTCTATTTTCAATGTAGAATTGGACTGGAAGTAACACCAGCTACTCTGGAAAATCCAGCACAAGTTGGATTTAAATACTGATTTCAAATGTTATGGGACACAGCAGGTACCAAGGTACATTTAAAGTGAGCATACTGAACATATCCAGAAGCCATTCACTGGTGAGACCAGTGAAAATTAAGTATGACTACCAATGCAAGAACTGAGACCAGTGAGAGGTGATCACCACACCAGTCACAGCAGACACTGGTAACATCAGCAACAAGGCAACTGCAATTTTGAGCTTCCCTTCTAGTGATGGGACAAATGAGGCTTCAAGACCCTTGGTAGGTGGGAGTATCCCAAACTAAGCAAACAATGCTAATGACAGTCAACATGTCGGCAGCGCTGATTGGAAGTTTGGGATACTCCCACCCACCACAGATTTAGAAGCTTCATTTTGCATTAGCATTGATTGGTTAGTTCAGGATACTCCCACCCACCACAGATTTAGAAGCTTCATTTTGCATTAGCATTGATTGGTTAGTTCAGGATACTCCCACCCACCACAGGTTTTGAAGTGTCATTTAGCACCAGCATTGGTTGGTCATTCAGGGAACTCCCACTCACCATGGATTCTGAAGCTTCATTTAGCGTCAGCATTGATTGGTTAGCTCTAGATACTCGCACACCCAATCTATTTTAAAGGCTCATTTAGCACCAGCATTGATTGGTCATTCAGGATACTCCCACTCACCACAAATTTTGAAGCCTCATTTGTCCTATCACAACTCCCTTGTGCTTTCTTTATGGACCCCTGTTCTAGAAGCGACCACCCCACTTGGTAGGATCATAAGGGATAACAGCTGAATCTCTGACCTTTTGATCTTCTGTCCATTCAGATGCTTTGAGGCATCCTGTACTGTGAAAACTGCACCGTTTTAAAAAGTGCATCTGTGCAAACTGACACTTAAATGCATCTGCGAAGCATGTAGGAACGTGCTATAAAATTTAAAATGGGGGGATTCGGCATGAACATGTTACACCAAAGGAGGAGGGTAAAATAAAGTCCTGGACAACAAAAAAAAAAGGAAAAAAAAATAATAGTAATACCAACTTTGATCTACACAAGCCAGTTTTGGCCCAGCAAAAAATAAAGAAGGACGTTCATCAACACACCACATAACATGTGTATTACATGTCCTGTAAATGAATGATATATAGCACCAACCCAACACTGGGAAGTACTGGGCAAGTGTCACATGTGACTCATGAAGGAATCTGGGCCTGATTAGACCATTTCCCAGCTCAGTCATTAGCAGCCGGCGGAGACACACAGATTAATGGAGGAAGGCAGCGTGCTAATTGCCTCAATTTGGGTGAGGCCTGTGACGGGTCTCTGGCGTATGGCACTACTGTGAAGGAGGGCGAACACAAGGTCAGTCGTCTTGCCTCTGAATAGCCAACTCATTTGTAACGTGTTGTGATGGATTTAGAAGACATTAATGAAAAAGGAGAGGTCGTTATTCTCAGGTTCAGAACGTAGTTCACACCAATACCCCCACCCCCGTTCATGAGTATTGTTCGTATTTATTTTTTATGAATAACTTTAGGTCAGCCAACTCAGATGTTTATGAAGTCTCTAAATATGTTTCAATCTGCATTTAAAGCAAAAACCACTCCAGCTAACATCATGTGGCAAATAAATTTCTGAAAATATAGATTTCATAGTGTAACTTACCTTTTAGACTCCAGCTGCTCCTTCAATTTACTGTACATTTCCAGAACTGCCAAAAAAAACCACAGACACACAAACTGAATAATACAAGTGATAATTCAGCTTTGGTCAGACTTCCACAAATTAGAAATGTTATTCTCTTTGCTTCCACGGTGACTGTCTAACAAATCCCAGTTATCTAAACATCTGAATATTACCTAAACAGTTTAATATTTTCTCTTGTGGATAATATTGCTACACAGATCATGAAAGAATGTCACCCCAAAGCGATTCATTCTGCTCAGTAGCAGACCTCCTACAAACCCAAATGAAATGAACAGACATACCTCGAAGCAACACGATGCACTTATTATCCTGAACGATTTCACCCTCTGACCTAACCCGGTGCCGCATGCATTCCTCATCATCAGCTCTGCATCGACATGTTGGGAGAGTTTTGCGACTTCTACTGCGATTCAGTTAAACAACTGTGTCCACAGACCCCTTTCCAGGTTATTTGCATGGATGCATGCATTCCGCAGACACATTTGTCGAAAGCTGCGTATGAGTGGGTACTACCCTCATCTGCTCGTGAGTCCACGGTGCCAAACTCTCACTACCAGCTGTATGAAATGTACCAGCTAAGAGCTACCACGCTAAAAGGTGTATTTTATCAGACTGCCGGTACTATCAAATAAAGCTTCACGTCATGCTAACAGGTTTGCAACCAGCTAATGTGAAGCATGAAAGGATGAAGACTCTCTCCTTGACGTCTATTAAAAGCAGGACGGCCTTGGCTCTCTGCGAGGTGTACGCCAATGGCTCAGGGCTAGCCAGGTGGAATTACACGCGGGGGGCAGCCAGCTACTCATTCGAAAGGGGCAGAGTGGTGCGGGGTGGGGGTGAGGTTCACATTCGCACCGGGGATGCACAGCTGCAGCTTCTCCACGGTAGTGACCATGTTCCTCTGCTGAACCCTGCAGCGGATGACCTCCTCCGTCTGAGTCGTCACCTAACACGGGGGGAGGCACGAGGGTCAGAGTTCCAACCCCCACAATTAGTGGCCCTCGTCACAATCTGTACCTCGGTTTTTCCTAGCCGATGTGCCGGAGGAAAAAAGAATGAAAAAAAGAAAACACAGAGGCTTCCTACCTCCTTCCCGGCATCTTGTAGCCTTCGATTGGTGTCGGTCACTTGGCCCTTAAAAAATAACACCGGGTTTGTTAGGCAAACTCACACAGAACACCGTGCAGCGACTGCTCACCCTTGTAATCAGATCACGCTACGTGAGAAGTCAAGGACAAAACCACACAAATTCAAATTAAATCTGCAGCGGGAACGCAAACTTTTGGTCGGGGGGCCTTTTTAGGCCCCCTAATCGCTTATGACAGCCCCTTCTCACAGATTCTGTGAAAAACTTCTCAAATTCACTCTGGATTTTTGAACTCTGCCTATTCCTCTGGTTCTGTCAAACAATTCAAATCGATGACCCAATTGACCAGTGGGCCCTTCCCGATAAGCCCGATGAGCACCGCATGCCTCCCTTTGTCCGGGACAAAACGCCAACTGCATTTTCGACTAATTAAACATTCTCTTCTGCTGAATACAAACGCCCGGCAGCTGATTACCATCAAACGGGGAAGCCTCTGCCATTTCAGTGCCGCAGGTGCAGGGACGGCGCCACCTCAGACTTTCCCACATATTAAGGAACTCATTTGGTCACCGTAATAAGGAAGTTTATTAAAAATCTCATTCATTTCCAGACAAAAGGTGCCCAGTGACCCCATTGACGCCATATCTACTCCCTTGTTATCTGAATATCCTTTATGTAATTCCCGTCTAATTACAAGCCCGGCTGAACTAGACCCGGCACCACTCAGGGCACATATTTCACTCTCAGGAGTGTAAGGGGAGCTAAAGAGAATTGGCTCTCAGTTTGCATGGCGATGTCGACAAACTCCCCTAATTAAGAGCAAAGTCTCTCTTTAAACAAATATTAATTTTTACAGTTTATTCCCATAAGACTTGGCGGTCGCTAAGAAATGCATTCCTGACCATATTTTAAAATTAAATAAAAAAATAAGACAACGGGGGGGGAAAAAAAATAACAGTTTCATGTACCAAAAGATGCAGAATGCAGTGACCTAAAAGCAGGGGCAGAAACGCCGGAAAAAGGAGCAGGCTACTTTCACACAGCAGCCTCAAAGAGCTTCGCCGGGCAGTAGCACGGAACCTGCCAGCCCGTGGGTCGGCTCTGTCCGGGAGCCCCGGCAATATAAATGCTAATAGGGTGACCGTTTCAGCAGACAGTATATGCGGGGAGTCCCATAGGGGGGCCGGCAGCCGGAAGAACATGATAGGCCTTCTGCAGAGGGGATTCATCGTGCTGGGATTTAAGCTGGGGGGATTAAGGGGCTGCTGGGATCAGGCCCTCTCCCCCGAGCATGAAAGGCATGCTGAGCTTTGGTGTTGGGGTGGGCGCTTGCTGGGCTCTCCTTTTGCCACCATGCTGAATCTGCGGCTGCCTTCAGCCACTCCCCCCCTAACTGGGATGGGCAGGAAACGATGGGACCCTGGCGACGTGACGCATCAATCATCAGGGGTCCTCCCGGCCGTGACCGTGCGCAGTGACGTTCATGGAGCACGGTCCGGATCTGTAGACGCTGTTGGCACGTCATGTTCCTCGACAGGTACAAACGTGTCCACCTGCTTCTTCTTCCACTCGTCTTCACTCACACCGAACATCGGGACATTACAGCACCTGAGTTTCAGCACACACTTAATGTTTCGAATCCAACCCCAGCTCAAGGTATTTATCCATGGCCAAGCTATCACTCCCATGCATCAAAACCCTTTACACTCTTGATTTTGTGGGTTAAACTCTTCCTCGATCTACAGCTGTTGTCTAAAGTGCTTTTTCTCAGTGACAATATTGTAAATAATTTCCTTAAATGAGTCACATTGGCAACAGACACCTCCCCCACCCCTACGCTGCCCATCATCCGATCACACCCTTCTTACCATCAGCTTCTCTGCATCCGCCCTGACTTTCAGCAGCTCTGTGATGGCATCTACAAACCCCTGGTGGTGGAAGTTGCACATCTTCTCAATCTCTCGGTCATGGTTGCGTATTCTGGCATCGAGTTTCTCCATAAACCTCTTGTGTGCATTAGGCTGGTCATCGTACACAGACCTATAAGACAAAGGAGAGAAACGTTATCCTCTGAACAGCTTCCTGCCATCTCGTTTTAACAACAAGGCTTACTTTCAGTTTACAGCAGTCTCCAAAATGACAAATAAGTGTGACGAGTCATTGCCATGGGCCAAGCACAAAACACTCCAGACAAACTGTCAGATGATGGGACATTTCTACAAAATGAGGCTGCTTGTCTCAAGCAATTTAGGAAAATTAAATTTAGTGGTGTGGGCGGTGTCACAGCTACAACATTCTCATATCGAACAGCACAGAAAGATGAACGGCATATAAGAATAACGAGAGAACACGCACAGCCTGTCCTCTCGTGTGTGCTGCCAGGCTTGAGTCGTTTCTATTTGACACATTAGTGAGGACTGCACTGACCAATCGGTAAACTCCGAGTACAACTACATGGACGATCATGGTGTCACGAGGTCAGGGAAGAAGTGGAATGGCAGTCATCGGTGGGCCAGAGAGGGGCCCCGAGTCTGAGTTGCGCCTGACAAACCCACCAATGACCCAGTCTTCTCTCCCAAGCAAAAAAACAAGAAAAAAAACACTAAAACATCACCTTTTACCCGAAGAACAATGCATTTAACCCCGAACAAACACACACATACACTGAACCTGAAGTAATTAGCACATTCCAGACAACTGTGATGATGGCATCTGGTACATCTTGTCTTTGGGGATCGAGTTAAATAAAGGGCTTGGAAGAGTCTAGCACAGCAGAGCCATAAGAGCGTATCTGAACATGTCAAAAGGCTGCCTTCTTTCACCTGCCCTAAACGCTTCCAGTCAACCAGCTCTGCTCTCTAAGCAATAAAGGAGCCTTTTTATTAATACGACGCACCAGCGGACAAACCCGGGGTACCGTCGCTGGACCCTCCACACACCTGGCCTCACTTTAAGGTGCCCAGACTAAAAGACAGACTAGTGCCGTCATTTAAACATAGGAAAGACGGAAGGTAAATCTTAAATCGAATCGTCCAGGGGACGTAATTTAATGGGATGATGAAAACTGAGGCCAGCACATCATATCCGGTTACATATAGTGCTACCTTCCTTACCGTTTATAATTGCTTACTGATATTTTTCTTGGAAATTGCACGGAAAGCACATTCTATCTCCACCTACTTTCCTCTGAAAGCATAATGATGCTGAAGACTAAATTCTGTAAAATGAAGAGGAAATCCTTGAGCGGAGAGAATGTGCCAAACGTTCTGTGAATTTGTGACAAGTTTAGCCTGCCTTATGTCAAAAACTATCCCCAGTAAAAGTGTGTCCAATACCATATGGCAGATTTCGGTTTGCCAAAAGAATGTTCTGGAAGGAATGTTTAACAGGTCATGAAAAGGTTTAACAGTTTTAGAAGGGAGTCTAACAGGCCTCAGCCAGCAAAGGAATTTTTTTTTTTTTTTTAAATTAGTATTAAATTCTACCCTTGCTAGGACTTCTTTTATACTATGATGCTTTGATATTCCATCAGTGTCACTTTCTGAGAGGTGAAGAGTGTCATTTCTAGACGATTAGCCAGAAGATCAGACATACTTTCAGGATTGTGGCAAAAAGAAACAACCCATACACAGCATGTGAATGGTGACTATACAGTTATATATTGTCAATATATAAAAATGCTATATTAGGCAATATATTTTCCTCTGCTTAGTTCAGTGCTCTATTTCACAGTAATTTCATTCACCATAGGGAACAAAATTAATGTCATTGTGTACTTGTAACCCAAAATGAAACTACACGTTAGGTTGAAAGGTAGCACTGAATACAGTAGTTATTCCAAAAAAATAGTCCATTGTATCTATTACTCAATATAAGCAAGGTTTTGCTTCCAAAAATCAATCATCGACTATAAAAATGACTGCATCATCAACTGACATACTGGAAACTGCATAAACCCTTAACTGCTTTAAGCATGACCACATCCAAGTTTATAACTATGACCTTGCAGTGCCATTTCAAGGTTTGAGGATGGCTCACTACGGTCGAACACATGGTCTTTAGCAGCCCCTGCTGGCAGAAAAAAAATGTTTCTCGTCTACAGAGAAGGTTGCAAGAAGATAACGTAAAAAAACTATTTACATCAGTCTAACATATAGTTAGCTTTTAAAAATGCAATGCAGAATTCTGAATGTCTTCATCAGTTAAATTCCTAAAGCTTTATGCAAAACATACGAATTGTTTTAAGAACACTGATGTGGAATTTCTGTGCCAGCATGCAATAAGTGTAACATCCATGAATAAATGCAAATATTTTACTTTAATATTTAAGAGAATGACATGCGGAATATTCAGCACACCTTGAGTGATGAACATTATGATAAACAAGCATACTTTATTTTCTAAATTATAATCCTTCACGAGGGGGCAGTACATCATGTGAAACAGCAATGGAGGAGGTACCGATTGCTCATGTGATCAAACGCCACCATCTAGTGGCTACCCAGCAAAATGCACTGTAGCAAACCACTTTCCCAAATCTAATTTAGAAACAAATTTCTACAAAAGAAATCAACATTGTTTTAAAATACGAAAGCTTATTTTTGATAATCAGATAAGGTTTTGTCACCTTACATTGCCCGATTCTACTTCACTCAGAAAGAACAGCCAGTAAATGCGATGGCACAATAAGACAATCTTGCAAGAAAAGCCACACACACACACACAGAACAAATCATTAACGCCAATTAGGCAGCATCATACTAGAGGAAGTTAATTAGTGGCCTCTGGGCCCGGTATGGCCCTCTAGTTGAATTTTACTGGCCCTTTGATTAGTTCTTGCTAATTAATTAAAGAAAAATTATTCCAGATTAAAATTTTGGCCGGTCCTTGCTGGGCCTGTATAAAATGTTGGTTATTCCTATTTGTCCTACCACAGAGTCAACAGGCAAGTGTAATTCATCACCTAAAACGGAACGGCGTGCTCAAGCTAACGTTAGCTGCCACTATCTCTTCCGCTCTCATTTCTAACAGTCTCCATGGTTTTTTTCATTTAAATTTTCTTCAGAAAAATCTATGAGCCCCTCAACAGGAATCACTTTCAAAATCTGGCCACCATCTCGGAATTAACTGGGCATCCGTGGTCTGTCTGAATGTAGACCGACTGTGAAAACTAAAATGATTCAAAACCATAAAGATGTGTCAGGTTAGAGTTTCATATTAATAACCAAGTGAATGGAAATGAGAGCGTGGACAGCAGCGGCGGGGCCCTTAAAGCGAGACCCACCACAGTAAATCCAGCAGGAGAGCCCCAAAACACTGTGCGTCAGCACTGCCCCTTAAAGGACGACATGATATCCAGAGCTCCAGCTCTCTTACCCTGACCATAAAGAACCTTAGGAACTGAGGCTCAGAGTGGTTTCCGGAGGGAGGCGACTCTAGGGACTTAGGGAGCCCTAATTCAATGGGGCCTCCCTTGTAATATGCACCAATATAATCGGGGCCAGTCTTGGGGACCCCACACAATTGCCAGCCTTGCCTGTCACTATGCCTCTGTCCCCAATTGAGGTTCCCTGATCCAACACCAAATACCAAAACTACTACTTGTATTGTACATTAAATAAGTTTTGGTGCCAGAACAAAAGCATGAACAAAAGTAAAGACATATAATGAAAAGTAATTACGATTGGATGCGGGAACGATATTAATGAACCACATCGGATCGAAAAGAGGCGTCTGCCACAGTTGTCCGTCGTCAGCAGCACGTTGGTCTCACTGGCCCCTCTGAGGCCAGAAGCTTTCAGCCTTGGTTTCACAGATTATCGAACTCGATAAACCACACAATGCCTCAATTGTGAAGGCAGAGCAACTTTCGGTGTGCTATCTTCAGACCTCACCAACAGACTGAATCATATCTGGAACTCTGTGGTGAACTTTCCCATGGCAATCGAATTTCAAAGCCATTGCAAAAAACAAAACCCGCAGGCAGTTTGTGGTGAAGGTATTTCTGTTTTTTTTTGGGGGGGGGGGGGGGGGGGGATAAGAAGGGGAACCCATTTCAGTAAAACTGGGGACTCATATTAAAAAAAAAAAAAAA
>JAACJT020000035.1:9336729-9348335 GCA_009936485.2 Gymnarchus niloticus
GCTGGGCGGTGTGTTGTCGGGGTCGAGGGCAGATTTCGGGGTGGGGTGGGGGCCTGCCCTTCTCGTGCTGTGTGGGGGTGGTGGGTGGGGGGGGAGGGTTGGGGGGGCCTGGGGCCGCGGGGGGGGGGGGGGGGGGGGAGCTGTACCTGCAGGCTTGCAACACTTGCTGCGGTTTTTCTCTATGGTTCATTTAGCTTAATTACTGCTAGCAAATCGATCGGTAAAGTTCCTCAGTTAATGCCTGAGAAAGCAGTACACTGTGTCTGACTAAAGCCGCTTCATTTACCTTGGCAATAGAAATGGCAAAATCCATTGTGCTGTTTTAATCTAGCAGCTTAAGATTTAAAAGCTTTTTTTTGTTGCCTTGTCCCAAATATGCCTCCCCCACACCACAACCGCACCCCCCTCCCACTTTGTTTTGCTGAATGCTCAAATCCTGTGAATTGTTCTTAATAATCGTATCCTGTTTCCATAAGGCGGAAAGGGCTGAGGGCAATGTTTCAGTTAACATTGCTTCCTATAAGTAGGGTCAACACGCCCTCGTAATGACACCACCACCGCGACTGTGCACGAGACCAAGCGACGCACACTGCCTGATAGACCTGCTGGACATCCTCCACTCAAGGGCCCCTGCCTGGTAATCAGCAACCCCAAGCTTGCAATAAGCTTCCTCCTTCCTGTTTTTTCGGACCGCATACCAAAAAGGATGTGCCTTCCTGCCAACCCGCTGGGGTTGCCGGGGGAGATAAAGGGGAACTGCCTCAAGACCAGAAAACAATACACCCCCCCCCCCTCATCTCCTCACTTAACCTGGATAAGGAGAGAGAAACCCAGCTCTGAAATGTGACACATTCTTAAAAATAAATTTTAAAAATAAAAAGAGAACAATCCTTCAAGATGTTTGTCATTAACAAACTGGCAGCGCTGGGAGGAAACCTCTCATCATCCAAACATTCACAGCCTTCTTTTGAGTCATTTGATTGCTGCAACAGATTAGTGAATTGATACAAAGAGAAAATATTTTCAAGTATGAAGCTGCCTTCATGCAACTGAGAAACTTAACCATGATGCACAGCTATGAATCATGACTTTGATTAAAAAAGCTGAAAGAAAAAGGGACTTTTGGAGACTTTTACTTGTAATAATAATTATTTTGCACTGGACATCCTGATAAAAACCTCAAAACACAGCGGCCATACTGGTCAGCCTGTGAATCCCATCCATTGTTTCCAAACAGAACTTTCTTTGAGCTTCCGGTGAAGCACAGATACAACAAAAATGACAATAAGCACACTACAATAACCCTGATTGAAACTCCAGGAATACTGATGAAATCTGAAACCGGTGCACCTTAATGGATGAAATTTTCAGAAGAACCACAGAAACAGCCTTTTCCTTGTTTTGCTTTGACCAGTCAACCCTTTATAAAGATTTCCAAACGTAGAGCAGGACATACTCTTTCCTACTAGCAAATAGCATATAGGTTACAGTTTCAGGGCACGTGCCATTGACTGCTGTTCAGAAGGCAGATGCTTTTTCCAATCTGTACCATGAAAAACTCCATCCAGACTAAAGCCTTTATGCTGACCTTCACCTCAGCAACTAAGTTACAGAGAAATAACAATAATAAAAAAAAAAACCTTGCCTTATACCAAATGCACTTCAACATACTCTATAATCCAAGTGTTGGAAGAACAATTCTTAGGCATTTTTCCCGTTTTTTGCAGTTTTACAGTTTACATAGTCTAGTCTGCAGAGTCAGTAGCCCAGTAATATACAAGCCTCATTTATCCCATCACTATCGTAACATTACTGTTCTTAGGAGGCCAGCACAAACCTTATTTAGTCAATAACTGGTCCGAGTGCTACACGTTAATGTTTACTCTATGACTCCGTTTTAAAGAGGACAAGGTCCCGATGAAATGCGTTTTATGACCTCAAATTGTCATAGATATTTTCTGAAGGAGGTACAAAGCCCCATGCATTCAGCAAAGGCAAGGTCAGAGCAAAGTGGAGTGGACAAAGGAGACAGAGAGTCTAGCTCACATCTGTCCAGCTGCACCATATATGCAGTTCAGAAACCATAATGGATGGGAATCATCAGCCTGTTTAACCAAGTCAGTCTTCAAACTATCGTTATACAGAGGGGGCAGTTTATATTTGACTTTTCGTGACGTTCCCCTTTCAAGCACAGTGTTGTTTGTTTACACCCAGGCAACAGGGACGTAGGAACAAGTCATTCAAATGATATGTAAACTGTGTACTGCATGTTCTGTATTTCTGGCATGACTAAATGCTAGGCCTGGTACCAATCTGTGTGGCTAGGCTGGCGTGGCAGCATAGAAACACGTAGATAATATGTAGCTTTGTTCTGTTAATACCATCGCACAGTGCTACCTACCATAAAAAGAAATATTTTTAGTGGTCATACTTCGACAAGTCAAGAAAACAGACAGAGATATAAAGTAAACAGTCTCCTAATGACAGGCGTGACATGCTCATGTTACCAGTGTCAGTCAAAACCAGACACTTCTCGGACATCTTACCCACACGATTAATAACATTAATACATAAATATGAAATATGTGACGAAGGGCTCGGCCTGCAGGTCATCCAGTGCACAGGTGAATCAGCCCAGCCTGCGTCCTCCCATTGTGTGACATGTTTAAAGGCACATAGCGACACCGACGACGGCCATCCTGACGGGGTCGCCAGCCGCCCGCCCGCCCGAGGCGGCTTCAGCCACAAACGGGCCGGGGGACAGGGGAACCGGGCCTCCCTTCTCCGCCACACCCACCGGCCTTTAGGTTGTCTGAGCTCACTTAATACAGCCAGCGAAGGCTTCGACATGATGATAATAACGTGTTACCATTAGTTAATAATAATAATAATAATAATAATAATAATAATATTTTAATGCCGGCCAAATGAAGAGACAGACGCCGGGTGGCCGTAATGCCAGGGCACCGAGGGCATCACGGCCAGCACCGTGTAAATCAAGCTCGCCGGCCGTACCTTTCACAACAGCCGGGCTAGTTTCGCCACATTAAAAAGCGGCTTTGGGACGGTGAGCCTGACACCCAGCGGGCAACAGCTATGGCCAGCACTTTAAACGAGGGCTTTCGGATAACTGATAAGCAGGCGGACGCTTAAAGAAAGGTCCAGAGAAGCTGCTGCTGCTGCGGCGGCCGGACGCCCGGCATCCATCAGTACGCTGCTAAATTAGCTTAAATTAGCCTAGCCTAGCCTAGCCTAGCCAGTGAACAAAGGCCTAATCGTGGAGCCTCCCCGAACACCACAGGCCGCCGCGACGATGTCAGCGGCAAAGGGCACCGCTGAACCAGAGACGCTTTTTTTCCCTACCGAAGCGTGGGACCGACGCAGGCAGTGTCTGTGCTCTCGATTTCCTGCAAGATGCGCTCATGTTCCGTGATATACTCCAAGGCTTCGGTCTCCGCCATGTTGATTGTATTCGCCGCAGCAGCGGCGGCGGCGACGGAGTGACTGCAGCGAAGGGCGCTGTTGCTCGGAGATACCACTAGGGGGCGATCGCACGGCGCACTCTGATATCGTAAACTCAGGCGGCGGCGGCGGAGCGTTCTGCAGCAGGTGTTCGGTTGGGGTCTTGCGGTGTGTATGGGAACTGGCCATGAGGAACAGGCGGTACACTACGCAGATGTCGGCGATGTTCCAGGACTTTCGTTTTTTTCTTCTTTTCGCCCCACTATGCTGACTCGAGTCATAAAGTCAATTGCTTTTACGCTTATCTGTGTTATCACTAGTAATATGAGTTGTTTTTATCGGTCGAGTTGCTCAGTTTGAAATTAGCACTTAAAGTATGTAACGAAGGATGTAATGCAGAAATCAATATAATGATATTGAATACATTTTCATAATGTACTTGCATGTATGAATTCCACTTTTCAAGCAATACTTAAATACACATTTTATAGTTATACTGTAGTCGTGACACTTCTACTCAATTCTCCACTGTGTGCTATGAATTAATTACTTTTTAATTTAATTGCATGGTTATCCATGTTGAACAACATGCATCTTTGTGCATTAAAATAAATTCCAGCACTTCTCCATACCAGGAAATGCCTATGGATATTTTAGTTTAAATATTAGCTTATCTGGAAAGATTACAATTCAAGTCACCTGCTTTGTCTCATACACAGATAAATTACAGCCTACTGTCCAAGTCTATAAACAACCGTTTTACTGCAGTTTAGTTGAAGGTGCCCACTAGGCCTACCTTAACATTGTTCCTAAAGGCAAATCCACCGATTCGAGTTCAGCAAAGGAATTTCCGCAGACTTTCTCCTCATCGCCTTCCTTGTCAGAGGTGCTCAGTGATTGAGTTTTCATTCCATCGCTTGCCATTTCTGCACTGCTGAGTTCGTGGCGTTTGACAGGGACCCTACTGGCCTGTTGAAATCCGGACAACACACCTACCAGGGTCAGTAGACAAAGAGCAATGAAAGGAGAAAAGCAACCTTGTGATCTGCAGAACTTTGAATCCAAGGTGACAGACTTTATTACTCGTTTGTTAAATATTTCCATATAGGCTAGGATATTTATACTATATACTTAATTAATGCGTACCTTATAAGAGTACGATGTCATATATTCAATTTTCATTCCCTTCTATATATACTATGAGTTTTTTGCATTGTGGTACTTTTTTTTTTTTTTTTACATTTCATTGTTTGTGAACGATGTTTTGTTGGAACATGGAAACGCAGCAAAAGCTTGTTGGCAGTTACAAAAATTACATTTAGGCCCTTTCTGAAATCAGATTACAACATACCCTATTTCCATTGATAGCTTTATTTTAAAGGCAATGAAAGTTGCAATTGTGTTTTGAATTAAATTTACCAATCAAGTCCTTTAAACTGAACTTTGTCATTATACAAATCTCCGCTTTATTTCAAACAAAATCTCTAACAATAGCTTTCCGTATTGCCTTGGCAAAAACAAGAGAGCAGCTACCATTGCACATCAGTAACGGAAATGTGTCTGATGTACAGGAACAGCAGGCGGGAGGATGGCATTGTAAAACCCACGTATTTTCCTGACATTTCTCGTCGAGGTCATTTATCAGGCGGATACAGTGTCAATGTTAGCGCTGCATCAGAGCAAAAATGCTCAGATAATGAAACATTACAGGAATCGTAACCATTCCAACTCAGCAACTCAGGAACTCATGCAGGCTTATTTTCATGGCCTGGTCTGTGTTTTACTGTTTTCTTCCCTCTCTTTAACTGTTGCATTGCCTTCCTCCTGGCAGCCGCTTTCCATAGTATGTTTTAACAGTAAACTTCAACACTTTTTGACGTCATACTCAGCAATGACGTTTAGTTTAGTAGGGTGATGTGCTTGTATATTTTACCATTGTTGATGCAGTTACATTAAAATATTTTTTATATATGTTGAGCTTTTCACACGACTTTTCACATTTACTTTGTTTGTTTGTTGAACATAACAGGAACAATAGACAAACACAAAGAGAACACTCTACTTCCTGATAATGAAGAACATACACATGTAACCCTCCCTTTTTTGCTAATTCTTGGTGGAATTACTGAATTCTGATTTTGAGATTGTGACGATCTTGTACTCTGGCTAGGTTCCAAACATAGTTTATTATTATTATTATTATTATTTTTTTTTTAGTGTTTTTTTTTTTTTTTTGAGTTTAAAAGATTTATTGTGCTTCCCTGTCTGTCCTGAGATTACATTAGCATAGTTTGGACAGGATTTGTTAAAAGGAATCAATTCAACAGAATATCATAAGAATATTTCGGAAATCACAATTTGGCCTCTGTAATTAAGTCTGTAGAATAATGGTTTTTTTGGGGGTTTTTTTTTTTGTTGACTTGGTTTTGTTTTCCAGAGAAAAAGCAAAGCTGCGGTTTGGAATATTGTCCTTCTCCAGCAGAGGGCACAAGTGGGAAAACTACAGCACAATTAGAGATTAAATAATATGAAAACAAACATTTGTTCACATGAGTGTGTTACATGCACACCCACCCAGGCGCGTCTGACTCAGTGATATGCAAAACAGTTCTCAGAAACTGCTTTATTGCAAGTAGCTGATGTAAATGGTGCTGTTTGACTCAAGTCTTGATATGAAAAACTACGTAGGCCTGTTTAATGAAATACTCCTGCTAATGTAATATTCTGCAGAACGTCCTTGAATAACTTGAAAGTTGATTTGCTGAAAGCCTTTACATCACTTTCCATATCAGGCCACCACTCCACTAATAATATGATAATTATGTATGAGTGTTCCTCTAAAATAATAAATGAAGGCGAAATCACAACTGCAAGATATTCACCTTCATCTTCACCCATGTTTTGGAAGTCTTGGCCCACTTAGCAAAGTCTCAAGAAAAGCAAAGCTTCTGAAAGGTTTTTGTGTACAATGCCATTGTTACCTGTGTCATACGGGAGTATCATTAAGGGGCCCTTGAGGAGCATTACAGCCCCCTCTGATGGATCTCAGTGCAGGAAGAGCCCTCTGCAGTGCACACAGTCATCTCGCTGTGATAAAGTGGCTCTTTTCAAGTGGTGGGCCTCCCCACTTCAGGACCAGCCTCCTATCAGAGAGGAATCTCTATCATTTCACTCTGCAACTAATCAGTAGAAGGATCTAATACAAATATTTGTCCCTAAAACATTCTTGGTGATGAGGCAAATGTATAAGCCCCCTCCTGACAGCCCTCTTCCAGTCAAGGGCGCTCAAAAGATTGCCTCATCCATTGTGCTTTATTGGTTACACACAGTTTTTTTTTTTTTGCAAATACATTTTCCTTTATCAGCATACTTAATATCTACTTGTATATTCAATCCAAAAATCGTTATCTAATTGAAATTTCAGTTGACCACAATGCAGGGTTCGACTACACGATCTGAAACAATTACAAGTAAAACTGTGTATGCAGAAAATTAAGACGAGATCCAACAAAGCAAAAGAGAATTTCTAGTTCCCAATAATGGAATTATCAGCTTAAATACTTGACCTTCTTATATGTGGTTATGGTTATTTGAGTGCAACAACAGAGTAAAATGGAGAGTGAAAAGGGGGAATGGGGAATGATCATCTAATCTGGTTCATTGTCTGTCTTGCTAAGCTTAAGTCGTTTCCTCTTCAGTGCTCCTCATTGTGCGAGTTCACCCTTGCTGGCTGTTGTGTTGTGAAATGGCTTTGCCGCGTTTCTATATCGCTATGCTCTTTTAGAAAGGAGAAGTGAAACCCCGTTTTCTGAAATAATGCAAGGCGCCCAAAGCCGAGAGATCTGTCACCTCCTGATAGACTTTGTTTTGATACACGAGAACATATGCAATACGTGATAGCAAATCCTGCATGCCTACTCTTTTGATGGGCGTGAAGGACAAAGGCTCAGTCTTAATGCAATCTGATCATATGGTGAAGCCCTAAACAAACTTCAACTGTGAGGAAGTGATAAACAGCTTCCTGTAGCAAGTGGCCCAAGATAACACTTTCCATGGACAGCAAAATGAGTCAAAGTTCTTACAGCAACAAGAGGGTATGCTGTAACAATTATGCCTGTAATACTCCTTCCAGCCAATCTTCACTCAAACAGCACCAAGAAGACAGTTATCTAGTTAAGACAGTTAACTGCAAGCCATGGGTTCCCGTTGCTCTTGATGAAGTTAATTTGGCCACTAAAATCAGACCAAAACCCAGTTATTAGCCTAACATGAATTAGCGAGGCCTATGCATTTTGATGTTGATGGTCAAAGATGCATCCATTTATTTGCATGGGTCTCTGAAGTACCCTGGCAATGGATGTAAAATATACTATAAGCAACAGACAACAGCACTGACCCACAAAGTGTAATACAACAAAATTAGCACATGCTTGCATGATGACTTTCAGTTGATCTTTATTGTGTTCTCGTATTGCACTTTCGAAACCAGTCACTTAACCAGCCGTCCTGAACAGATTAGAAGCCACTCCTACTCAGGGTCCGCTTGCGTTTACTGAAGCTGCATGAAACCCTGAGCTGAACTGATTCATTCTAACAGGAAACTCTTATACCTGGAGGAAACAGGTGGTTGTCTGTACAACTTGTGTGTAGAACATTACGGTGTATTTAACAGTATTACCTCATACTGAAATCTTTGGAGTCCTCCTCAGAAATACTGGTGGCATTTCAGTGAATAAGTGAAACCTTTTAGTCATATACATTCGAACTGAGAATGGTAAATTATATTATGTTGTTTGACCCGAGTTGACAAATTGATTCCTGATACATTGAAGTTTATTTTGCTGTGGAAAAAATGAACTAAGTTATGCTGCGGTGTGTCCAAGGGATCTGCTTTTTGTTATCATTATCAAATAATTTGGATTATGCCCTCTATCCATTGAATTGTTACACTTGTGGCCTCATCAATTACGACATCAAATATGAGGAAGCCCACATCCAGAAGCAGCCTAGGCTATGAGGGGATGGTGCAGAGCCTGTGTGCATGTGGTTGTAAGAGTGATCTTGGAGTGTCTTTGATATGTGAGTAGACCTACAGTAGGCCACAAGATTTGAGTAGACCTATGGTAGGCCATGAGATGTGAGTAGACCTGTGGTAGGCCATGAGATGTGAGTAGGCCTATGGTAGGCCACAAGATTTGAGGAGCCCTATGGTAGGCCATGAGATGTGAGTAGACCTGTGGTAGCCTGTAAGATGTGCGTAGACTCATGGTAGCCCATAAGATGTGAGTAGACTCATGGTAGGCCATGAGATGTAGTAGGATACTCATATAACATACGTTGATTCACTTTGGCCTGGGCAGATTTGACTTGATTCCCTCATTGCCATTCTTTGCTAGTTTACTCACAGAGTACTTCCACCACTTCTATGAATGCACAAAAAGACCAGTTAGGTTCTGATGACAACATTTCCTTTTATTACCGGAATCATTTTTTTAAGGGTTGAAAACTTCGACAATTTTGTAAAACCTCTGTGATTGTGCATGATCGACTGTATGATTGTTCATTGTAGTCACAATACAGAATTTCATAATTTCGTAATTATTTCACAGCATTGCTCATTAACTGATGGCTAGATTTCCTGAAGAATTCTTACTATTCTCTGTAAACAATTGTGCGTCCTTCTAAAAGATGCTGTTCCTCCTGAAAACACAGGACGGTGTGATGAAGTTGGTGTTGTTGGTTTTGATCGTACATGAAACAGAATTAACCCCTTCTTTCCACATATGCTGGCTGACACTTGGTCTTCTTCCACAGGCACCATGAGAGCCAACATAGGCGATGTAAAGAATGCTCAGACATCTGCTCTCCCGCCTAAATAAGGAAGGACCCTTGGTGGACGTCAGAGTGTGAAGCAGCATCAGATGTACACGAGGTACTCCGTGCATTCAAGAGTTAGCACCTAAGCAAACTGCATGTGTTTGGATAATGATGAAGCAGCCAGCAATAACAGTACAAACTGTTAAAATAATAACGATAACATTAATAACAAGTGGGAAGACGGAACTGTCAGCTGTTGCACAACCCTACCACCACAGTTTCAAGCTTAGATTACAATCTGCCTAAAACTGAATCCCTGAAGCAAGCAGCAGAGGTGATAGGAAGAGCCCCACCTTCAGCTGAACCTCCTCTTCATTTATAACTCTCCCCCCGAGACCATTCTTGGTGTCCGTAGGGAGTTCCTGACCGCTTGCAGGTTTTCCTGTGGAATGTGACACACTTCCTACATGCTTCCTCAAGGCTTGTTCATCTTCTTCTACTTCAGAGTTCATCTCTCCGCCCCTTTGACTCCACTGAAATAAATGTAGCACCATGCCACCCGTCTCCATCCCTCACTTCTCAATTAAGGGTGTTTCCTTGCATTTTCATCTTTGTTTTCACAGTCTTAAGCTGGGCAGAAGGGAAGCAAAACAAATTAGCACCCATTGTTTGATGCCTTTAGCTCTCCCAATTACATTATTTGTGGAAACATACATGGAAGAATAACTTCCTGACGAGAAGAGATTAATCGTCTGTCCCATACAAACATTCCCGTCAGTCCTGGGAGCCCAATGCACTGGTCCTGCCCCACAATGGCCCACTTACTACTGGAAAAAGAACCACCAGCACCACTCACGTCATCCTTTCTGCCAATGCCGAAGTGCGGAAAACAGGATATGTTCTTGGCACGTAGTTATTTTTCACTTGTTCTTCAGCTCAGCCAAGTCCTAAGTGTTCTTTACATGTCCTGTCAGCTTTCCTTTCTCTTAATTTAGCTTTCAGTGCAAAGTCAGAATGAAATCAGTAAATGTGTGCTTCTTTCAAAATAAATCCATATCCATCGGTTTTTCTTGGTAAATCGTGGAAAAAAATTGCAATTCATTAATGTACGGTAATAATTTTCATTACCGTCGCACATTTCATTAAGGAAAACGTCATGCCCTAAATCAGGGTTGCATGATCATTTGCACAATTATCCACTGATAGCAAAATCATCCACATTCAATCCTTAATTGCTCTGAAATGCATGAAAAAAAACTGTTTTTAGAAAAAAATGGACTCTGCGGATTAAGCATCAGCAAAAGGTCCTTGAGTTAAACCCTGAGGACCCTTTCATGTGCCTCGCCAGGCAAATCAGGGCGGGTCTTCTGAATGTCCCCTACCCCATTATCAGCCACTCTCCTAATAAGTATGGTTGTATTTGTTTAACCTTGTTGGGGGGGGTTGCTTTTTTCAGGTTACTGGGCCATTGCTTTCATTCATCTTGTTCCCAGTCTTTGCAGTTGCCCCCCTCACGCCAAACAGCCAGCAAAAGATCACACACATATGACTGGTCTGTATTAAGAACAACAGCAGTGTATATCCATGTTTATGTTACTGCCTGTTCTTAGTTTGTATTTTTAACACATGGTTGCCTTTTAACACACAACATCTTGTGCTTAGGCAGTCACTGATCTGGATCTTTCTTCAGTTGTGTATATCTTTTATGTCTAAAGGGGAACCTTTGCGTCAGCTACCCGAATGGAAGCACTGTCCGTAATCATGATGCCATCTGTCATAAAAATATTTGAAATCAATAACCTTTAAACTGCTTGGAGCTGCTGTCTCAAGGTGATGATAAGCCTGGGTGTACATTACCACCACCATAAGCATTCACTTTATGGTCTGCCTATACACATGATTCGCCAGATAAAGCCTTGCTTGTTTCTTTTGATCCAGCTGTTTTAAAATTCTATTGCTTCATTTGTCACATGATTTCCGCGTTACATCAGAATGTTTAGGTGAAATGAAAGGGTTTTCATGTAATATTTCATTAATGTATTTCCATTATGCTTTGCACACATTTCATTCCCAGCCAGACTTTCTACAACTCTACAAATTATCAAGGCTGGAACCAGCACTGCTCTGTGAGAGCTTGAGCTATATAATCATCACCAATGTGAAGATCATGATGCTTCATTAAGAGGCATCATGGCAGTATATTGTATCTCTCCAGAGCTGTATTATGGTATCTCTCCAGGCTGTATTATGGTATCTCTCCAGGCTGTATTATAGTATCTCTCCAGGCTGTATTATTGTATCTCTCCAGGCTGTATTATGGTATCTCT
>JAACJT020000035.1:9361240-9385304 GCA_009936485.2 Gymnarchus niloticus
ACACACACACACACACACACACACACACACACACACACACACACACACACACTCTCTCTCTCTCTCTCTCTCTCTCTACCTGGTCCACTTGTTCCTCTTTCTCCTCTTGTACTGGGTCACATGTCAGAAGAGCTTCCTCAAGCTCCTGTTGCTGCTTCCGGAAGTGTTCTAGCAGTTCTTGTCGGTCCTTGGTTTTAGTGAGAACTCTGGGGTAGTCATACTCTTTCCGCTGAGGGGTCTGTCCTGAAAAAGAGAAGGCAGGGGATTAAGTGGGGGATTAAGACCACATTGCTTTCTAGCCTATGATGTGAAGAGCAGCAGTACTACCTGTGGGAATGTCCCTTTTGAGCTCATCCTTCAGGAAGCTGTCCACCTTGGAAAGAGCCTTGCTAGCATGGCTGACCAGTTCCACCCTATGGTGCTGAAGAGTGGCATCATCTGATCCAATCTGTTTCTCCAGAGCTGTCAGGGTTTCCTGAACTTTGACCTGCTGCAGCTGTAGCTGGCTGCTTGCTTCCTGGAGGGCTTGCCCACAGTTGGTCTCTATGCTCTAGAAAAGAGGTGATCAGGAAGTTAGGCAAGCAAGCTTTGGGTCTCAGCCACATTCTACACCTAAAACCAGCTTAATCCTCAGTGTATTAAAGGATCAACCACTATGGTCTACCTCAGGTCATTAGCAATCCTAAACAAAACTCATAGTAACCAAAAACAATGGCAGCTGATAATGATTTTAAATTGTCAACCCCCCCCCCCACATTTTGTAATCTAATCATTCTTTCAATAAAAACCAATACATTTACATATGTTTTTGGAATTAAGTTCTTCCTGAGTTAGACTGTTAGTTGGGGTTTTCAAATACCAATACAAGTGCTAACAGTACTGCAAATCATGGGTCACAAGCGAGACCAGTTACTTGGACAAGAGTCAGTTTTGGTGTTCTAAAAGTAGGCAAAGAAGCAGTATTGTGCCTTGTTGCTCCAAGCATACCATTTTAAAAGCTATGCTCACAGGGGCAATCCCACAGTCTTGGGTTACTAGTGACCCAAGGAATACATTTAAGGGTATGGCAAGACCTCTAGTGCATAGTACTCCAACAGTCTCAACCAGATGCAGGATCTCATTCTACCTGAACGCAAAGCTATCCAAGTAAAATAACCCATTCCTCACACAGCAGACACAAATAGCAGTTGAGATTAATAGAAAATCCCAAATCCATTTTGGGATGCACTGAAAAGCCTGCAATCCATTAATGCCAACCTGCTGCAGATGTTCAGCAGAGGCTTTGTGAGCACTGATCATGGACAGCTGTTCCCCAGTGAAGGATGCCACATTGTCCATGGCGACCTGGCACTGTGACATGGCCTGCTCGGCCAGTCGGCCAATGGATGTCTTTAAGTAGTTACACTGGCCGAAGCATTCCTCTAGTGCCCTGCCTCCTTCGTCAGCTGCACGCCGGGCCTCGCTGATCAGTACATCGGTGGATGACTCAAGGACACCTCTGTGGGTGGAGACACTCTGTTCTGCCTCACAGCAATGCCTGTCAGATTTCAGAGATGCACCACAAGTCATTTGATGCCTACTGGCCATGAGCTTAACTAAAACACTTACGGAAACACTAATGCACATCACCAGTCATGAACTTGGGTAAAAAAAAAAAAACCCTCTGCCACACTTACTGCTGTATATTGTGCTGCAGATTGCCCACTGGAATCTGCACAGCATCAGACTGCCTAAGCAGTTCCTCAAAGTCATTCTTCGTTTCCATTGCCAGAAGATTTAACTGATTCTGCAGGCAGGAGATGACCTGGGACATTCCCTGTTGGAAAAGAGATGCCAGCCGGTAAACCATGTGCAGCCAAAAGGGCTCGCATCTCAAACACGGACACTCGGCAGCACAGACCGTTGTGTGCTTCTTGTCTGCCTGGATGATTTGCTGCTTGAGGCTGTCCTGCTCAGCCTGCAGACTCCGCAGCCCTTCTGTGGCAGACTCCCGCATCTTAGCCAGGGCGGAGGCATGCTCACTGAAGAATGAGGTCATGTCATTCTTCAGACTCTCCATCTATGGGCCATCAAGTTGAAGGACAATAATGAAACCACATTTGACGGCATACAAAATGAGCAGAAGCAGATTAGCAAGTTGGCTTTCCAGCTATACCTTTTCAGCCAAGACTGAATGGCTTTGCAGAGCTTCCCTCAGAGTTTCATTCATCTCCATCACTGCATTAACGCCTGGTAGGATTACTGCCAATAGGCCTTCTTCCATGTCCATCCTATGCTCCTCCTGCAAAGCATCACAGAATTGAATGCATGATTTTACAAGAGTGCATGCATGCAATTGTCAATTTTGTTTAGGCTGTAGAAGTGCTGTCACCATCTGTAATGAACAGATTAAAAGCCTTGGTTCAGAGAAGCAGGATGACCCTTACCAAAATATGGTGAAGATGATTCTTTGTAGTTAGGCACAGAGACTCCTGTTCTGCCATCTCAGCCTGACACTTGGACACACTTTTGCTGACTAGTTCACTGATGCTCTTAAAAGAGGCAGCAACGGCAGATGTTGCGTTGCAAAAGGCCATCTGGTTTAGACTTAACAAATCCGCTGGAGGAAGAGAGGGAAATGTTAGTACAGTCACTCTTGAGCTACCGTGAATTTCGTGTGACCAAAAGCTCACCAACAGATCCAGAATAGAAGCTCAGCATTCCTCGCTGTTTAACACTCTGCTCCTCAATAGATTTCTGCATCTGGTTGAAGGCTGCCTCCATCTGACCAGCAAAGTCCTGTTGGACTTCCACATTGTGTTGCTCAACAGCTTTCTTGCGGTTGAGTTTTTCATGCAGACCAGAAACATCTTGGGTGCTGGCTTCTACAGTAGCCAGCAGCTGTAACAAAGTTTGGGAGCATCTCATTGATCCTGATCTGCTAAAGAAAGCCTGACCAAAACCCAGGAAGAGGCTCCAGTGCCCCACCTTATCTGCGGTCCCATAGAGCTTGTTCTCCGTGTTCTCCAGCTGCGAGACGATGAACTCCTCCTCACTAAGCCTCATCCTGGTGCACTGAAGGTCATTGTGAGCTTCAGCCAGCTGCTGCCTGACCTCCCTCAGATCCTCTGTGCACTGCTCCAGATCACGCTTGCTGTCTGAGAACATCTCAGCCACCTGCCATTGCCCACCCAGTGGGGGAGAGACCCAAAATTGGAATATTCAGAAAAAAAAAAAAGCCAGCCTAAAACTTAACCCATCACAAACCTACAGCCCTAACTGGCTCTTCAGCAGTGATCAGATTTATAAACACAGAAAATAGTGATGTTTGGTGGTGTGTGGGAAGTAGTGGTAAGACAAATGAAACGTCAAAACTCATAATGGGCAAGAGTATCCCAAATAACCAATCAATATTAATGGTTACCAGCATTAATTGGTATAATTCAGAATACTCCCACCCTACACAGGCTTTGAAGTCTCATTCAAAACTACTGGGAAGCCCAGTCAGGCACCATGGAGAACCCAGACCAGGCAGACCGTCCACCTTACGGATTGGACAAACAGCCGAGAACGAAAGCTCTTACCCTTTTCATTTCTTCCTCTAGTGCAGATATCTTCTCTGTGAACTCTGCAATCTGTTCTTCCTGCACCATTATCTTGTTGTTCATCATCCTGCAATGAAAAGGGAAATCAGTCAATGGAAGGCCTTCAAAAGCTGCCTAGTGATACAGCTTGCCAAGCATTTAAAACACAGCATGACCTTCCTTGGGAGACGTTTCATATTTAAACACTTAAAATCAGAACCGGAGTCATTCCTGACGTACTCAAAGTTCTCATTGGACAAATAGACACCATTCTTCTCACGAGCTGTGGCCAGGTCTCGTTTCAGACGCTCAATCTCTTCTGTGTATTCCTGTTGAAAAGCCAGTGAGAACACAAGCTATCAGGTACCACAAGATGGTGGGAATGACAGAGTGCCATTACCAGATTAGCACCATGGCTTACCTTAATGAGAGCTCTCTTAGTCAGCTTCTGGTTGACTTCGGGCTTGTTCATGATGTTCTTTGCTCTGTTGGCATAATCCAGTGTGCTTAAAGTTTCCTATGCAGAAAGGAGGAGTGTCAAGAGGCAGCTGTTACACACACACACACACACACACACACACACACACACACACACACACACACACACACTTTCAGAGGAGCTTTTGATAGAACTGCCTAGAATGGCCTTTTATTGCAGTATTCTCCTTAAATTCTAAGGACTGTTGTATGAGGGTAGCAGTGCCCAGATACTAGAATCACAATACTGGGAAACAGTCACACCATGTTAAAAAAAAAAAAAAAAAAACCCCCACCACACCAAAAACTTAGTGATTCTAAAACTTAGCCAAAGAGTAACTGAACCTCATCAGCTGCATGACAGTGCTCATTTTAACAACCTAAAATGCAAGTCATCCATTTAGTAGGATTAATTTTGGATTTAAAATAGCCATTTTAGCAAAGGGAGGCCCCAGTCTATGAACAGACCTCCAGGTTGATGGAAGCTGGAGAGACAGTGGCAATGATGGAGGTTTTTGTCCGCCCACCCAGTGAGTCCTGGAGGATGCGGGTGAGCTTTGACTCTCTGTAGGGTACGTGGGGAGTCCTCTCCACCAGTGCCGTGATCACACGGCCCAGCGTCAGCAGAGACTGGTTGATGTTGCCTGCCTCCCTGGCACGCTTGTCCACAGCCCCCGAGCGGCCGATATTCTCGCTGCCAGCGAGGTCAACCTGTACAAGTCACCCAGTAGGGTTTAACATAACCAAGAAACTGAGCTACAGCGATACTATGGTGAACAGCAGGGGACAATACCAAATTCAGCTTCCCGATCTTGACAAGCTCTTCCCCATCAAGAGTAGTCTCCTTCATATGGATCGTAATGGAGAACACTGAATGAGAGCGGCTGAAAACAAAATTTAAAAAAAAGTAGTCACAAGACCATCGACAGCAGGAAAGACGAGAGGCAGGGCACATGGTGGCACTCCATACCTAGAGTAAGCATTCATCAGGGTGGATGCCGTTTTCCTTTTCGCAGCACCGCGTTCTAGAATCTGGTAAACCTCATCTTTATTGTGTACTGTTATTTCTTCGAGACCCTTGATGATGACCCCTCGCTGAAAGGGACAAGTGGGGTAGACGGGAGGTAAAGTTGACTTTTTAGTGTCTGATTTCAAAGCCCACTGATACAGCTCTAGTAAAGGAGCCCCAGACTCCACAAGCCAATAAAGCTGAAGCAGAACCTAACAAGGAGTAATTTCTCTCTGTGAATGAATCCCTCAAGCACCGAATAGCATTACAAAGAGTACGCAAGACAGCTAACATTCACACCCAGCCCAATTATGGACCATGCAAACTAAAGAGCAAGAAATCATTTAAGCTGCAGGTTGACTTACTGAAGAGTGCATAATGGTACCGGCCATACCTTATTGCGGGGGTCATCAAACATCTGGAGCCTCTCAGTAACATCAGGGGAAGGGCTGAGAAGATCAAAGAGCTCCTCATTATAGATCTCCAGTAATGAGACCTTCACAGAGAACTCTGTTCCGTTATCCGACAGCTTCTCGAAAATCTGATGGAGGGTACGTGGGATGACACCAGCCAGAGGATCCTAAGAGGAGCAGTTGATAATCTAAGATTTCCAGTTCCAACATTTAACAAGCATGGGAATGTAGAGAAAGACATTTACAGTTCTTGACAAAATTGGCAGCAACCACAAATTGACTTTACATTGCCAGAATTCCAAGGCCACACTACTCATAACAATGGACTACACAAGTTTTATGTAGCAGTTTAATCCAGATGATTATCTGATAGACTAACACACACATAATCATTTGCAATAAGATGGGGGATTCATTTACCTCTTCCCATGTAAACTCCTCATTTGGAGACCTTTCACCTTCCATTGTGAAGGTTTTTCCTGTTCCAGTTTGTCCATATCTAATTGGATAAAGGAAAAATTACAGAATCACTCACTTTGACAGCTGAGTGTGTGACTTGTTAGATAATGTGTTTAACAGCTCCTGTGACGATACAACTGCAGCGGAATCAACTCTAAACGCATTTCTTCTATCAGCCCATACTTACGCAAAAACCGTGCAGTTGTAACCCATAATAACCTCATCCAAAATCGGGCAGACGACACTCCTGTACACTTCGATTTGCTTTGCCGAAGGCCCAAACACCTGCATTAGAGGTAGCAAACATGACGGCCATAATGCATCACTTTCCACCCTCAAGGACAAGCCCCTTCAGAAGGACAGCCAGTATCCATAAACTCCCCACAGCAGAAGGTCCACGTCGTCCAGATGGAAGACACCTTGCCGTACGCATAGCTCACCATGTCAAACGTGTAGGTCTTCCTGGCAGACTTATCTCCGACACCTCCAGTGCGGACGTTCACCTCCCTCCTGGCCTGGTCGCACTCGATCACGGCGTGTGAGGCCGACTTGCGCTCCGCCGTGTTGAAGGGTCTGCAATCGAGGGGATGGAGATCGATGATAAGGCGACAGGCTTCCAGAAGGCCACCATACAGGAGACGAGATGTTAACCCGGCGACTGCTTCACCTGCATCTCACCACCACCTGGATGTTCTTCGCCTTCTCTTCCTTTTTACTGACAACCGAGGAGTTCGCAGACATTCCGGCCGAATTCAAGATCTGGATTAAATGCAATACTATAGAACCAGAAAGGGGAAAAGACGCATTAGAGTAATGTCCAAGTAATTAAGTATATTTACATACAAGGAGATCAAGGTAAACAACGAGTTATCAGTCAGCTGAATAAAGTAAATGTCAATTAAGAAGGTTCGCTTACTACAGTAACTACACGATGTAGTAATGTAATGCATTACCTGCTACTTTGATATTCCCGCACCACTCGCTGCCTCCTCCAGTGACACAAAAACTGGTTTCAGATCAGAATATGTATTTTTTTTTTTTTCCCACCATAAATCCACCAGAAACACCGTATTCGCTCCGCCACCGCACTTTTCAATTGGCGTCTCGCACTACCGCTGCTTGCCGTATTTTGAATGTTGCAACGCTGCGTCCTCCAGCCAATCAGCAGAGAGGACGGAATAATGGCTCGCTTTCATTGGTGGAAAATGGAAGGGCGCCTTCAGAGGACCAGATGCATCATGGGAAGTTTTGTGAATTTAAACTGAAACGGTGGGTTTTAAATGTTTACAATTTAGCAACTCTTTCACTGGGATATGTCTTATTAGCTGGTAAAACATCTTAATGTTTCTGGGCTTGTATTTGGAGCCTGTTCAATGTTGTGATGTTTATTGGCTATTAATAGATATGTTTTAAGAGATTGACTTGGTATTGGGATATACTTCTAATTTGGTGTGAGTTTCTTGGAATCTGTATTGTTCTGAATATTTTTGAGTACGAGGTTTATTTCGATGAATTCCAAATGTTTTATTGTATTTGTTTTAATTGATGTAAGAAATCTTTGTTTTTTTTATACCTAATTAATTTCTTGATAACTTGGTGGAATACGGAAATACAACGTCACCAAGAACATCCGATTATTTTCTGTGGTAATTTTCAGATGAGTTTCAGGGCTACTGTAGAATAAACCCTAACATAGTCTCCATTCAACTACATATCAGCAAGAAACTTCAGATAAGAGGCATTTTTATAAGTCGAGAAAGGAATTTGAAATCAAAGTGGGCAAACCTTTTCATTTAATGTCACGTTTAATTACATTTCTTTCAGCGCGGTCTAATACTTTGTGCCCTGTGCTGCCTGGAATAGGCTTGAGGTCGCAAGCGATTCTGTCCAGCGGTTGGAAGAACGAGGGATCGGTTAAACTTATATTATTTGATTTTGAAAATGATATAATACCATGCATCTGTAACGTTTCGTTTTAATTTTTAGTACTGTATAATACATTTTGCACATAAATTTAGATATACATTATGTATAAAATAATCGAGATTTCTGTGGATACATTTGTAATTATTATAAGACTAATTACTAACATGAACTGCATTACAACAGCACATTTGATATATTAAACATCTCAAGATGAGAGGTGACATTTATTACAATTTCTGTTTGTGATCCACATCTTATATATTGTACAATGTTACACAACACATTCATGAACATTGCCCTTATGATCCCCCCTATCTCCGCGGATTATTCGCGGGGCAGGGCGGCATCGGAACAAAAGTCGGAGTGCGCATGCTCAGCGCACCAACCCACGCAGAACGTACTGGTCCGCCCGATATTCTTTCCTCCAACGAAACAGGAAATTTGGTTGGCTCGCTATAGTTCCGCCCTCCAGCTTCGGGTCTTTGACACTGGTGAACAGCGCCATGTACCGCTCTCTCAGAAACCTTCAGCTATTAAACAGCACCCTCCTAACACTGCGAAGGAGCGCTGGTTTCCGAAAGCACAGCCCCGGCGTTTCTGCGCTGTTCGGTTCCTTTAGAATGGTGAGTCCAATAAAATGTCTATGCGCATTTTCGCTAGCGTGGTCTTTTTTTTTTTTTTTAGGCCTGCGAACGACCTTTTCTGCGTGTAAATACAAGTAGAGAGGAGACGTTACGAGGAGATCAATGGGTGATCTTCGAATTTGTATTCGGTGCTTAGCAAGCTAAAATGTTTTCATTGAGTTGTCCTGTGGGGGGAAAAAAAAATATATATATATATATATATATATATTTTAAGTAATGTGCCTCGCATGTGTAACCGTCGCTGACATATCATTATGAAGGTCAAAGTCAATTTAGTGGGGTTACTAGTTACTGTATGCACTCGTCGACGTGTTAATAGGCCAGCTCAGGCTCGTTTAGAACTGAACGGGACACCTTTGGAGAGCTGAAAGTGCCCAGTGACAAGTACTATGGAGCGCAGACTGTCAGATCTACGATGAACTTCAAAATCGGCGGTGTTACTGAAAGAATGCCGGTAAGTCACCCATTGTTAATATGGTATTACTTATTACGAATGTCATGATTTTGAATGTCAGGTTCCCTATCTTTCATGTGATACGGGATTAGAAAAAAACGTGCAGCAAGAAAAATACTGCAATACCGTTGCCACATTTAGTTATGTAATACTATATATTTCTAAAGGTGGCTTGAGAGTTTTTTGTAACTAGACTGCAACGAGTGGCCTTTATGGACAGGTATGCATGAGTTGTTTTGATATGTCTCTCAGATCCAGGTTATTAAAGCCTTTGGGATTCTGAAAAGAGCTGCTGCAGAGGTGAACAAGGACTATGGGCTGGACCCAAAGATTGCAGATGCCATAGTGAAGGCTGCAGATGAGGTGACTGATCACAGGAAGATGTCCATTGAAGTCAGGATAGCAGCTTTAATTGTATATTTGAGCATGACCTTTGCAACTTTTTTTTCATTCCATGTGTGTTTAGAGCTGTACTGAGCAAGTGTAACAAGTTATTTATGAATCTGTTGCTTTCTTATTATAACACAGGTATAGCTGTAAGTTGTGATGGACTATCAGTTGCAAGCTAAATTATTATTATTATAAACGGCATTTTGTCTTTGTGATATAACACCTGCGTGTACATTCATTGTTGGCAGGTTATAGCTGGGAAACTTGATGACCACTTTCCTCTGGTGGTATGGCAGACTGGATCAGGCACTCAGACTAACATGAATGTGAATGAGGTCATCAGCAACAGGGCCATTGAGATTCTGGGGGGGAAGCTGGGGAGCAAGGAGCCGGTGCACCCTAACGATCATGTTAACAAAAGCCAGGCAAGTACACAGAGATGCTTATGTTACAGGAGCATTTACCAAATCACAGCCTGCAGTGGATTAATCAGAAGACTGTGATTAATATTCAGCAGTGGTGTGCCTGTAGGCGGATGCACGTAATCTTAAATTCAATGCCTGACTGATATGAGATGCCCCCCTCCTCTGTCGATTTAACGTTCTGCTTCCTTGTGCTCCACAGAGCTCCAATGACACGTTTCCCACAGCCATGCATATTGCAGCAGCCAAGGAGGTGCACGAGGTGCTGCTCCCCGGTCTACAGACGCTGCACGACGCCCTGGCAGCGAAGGCGACGCAGTTCCGGGACATCGTCAAGATAGGGCGCACCCACACACAGGACGCCGTGCCGCTGTCCCTCGGACAGGTGCCGCGCAGGGTCCTCAGCACGGTCCAAATGATGCAGGACTTGCTGTACCGTGCTTCAGACAATGGTGGCACATCACGCCTCAACAGGCTGGCATATGATTACAGTGTTTAGTAGGCTTAAATGCCTCAGCGCCGTTCTTTTACAAATTCTGTCGGTTGCAGGGAAGTTTAAAATGCCACGCTGCCAATTTCAGCAGCTGTGTTAATCCATATCGCACATCAAGCTTGTGATTTAACTGTTCGCTTTTGAGCTTCAGTTTCTCAGACTTGATGGTGTGCAGGAACACCTTTAAAAAAGTAATATTGATAATAAGTTGCATTATGAAGTGGGTTTGAAAGGGAAATTTTTTATGGCATCCTAAAGGTCAATTTTCAAAATAAATTGCATGCATGATGTTAATTCTTTAGATGGTTAACCAATTTTCTCTACCTGCGCCTTCCAGGAGTTTGGTGGCTATGTTCAGCAGGTGAAGTATAGCATCGAGCGTGTGAAAGGAGCCATGCCCAGGGTCTATGAGTTAGCAGCCGGGGGCACTGCTGTGGGCACCGGCCTTAACACTCGCATTGGCTTCGCTGAGAAAGTTGCAGAGAAGATCTCTGCTCTTACAGGTACCTCATCTCCAAACATAACTGGCATCTTTCTGTAAAATTGAACATAATGCTGTATGGTCAGAGAGCCCAGTTCTAGTTCTTGTTCTTATGGAGGCGTTTATAGAAGATATGGAGTTTTATTACAAGAGTAAACATTTTACAGTTGAATGCTTGGTTGACACATGCCACTTAAGATTTTCATCCAGTTACAGAGACAGGTATTTCATTGGCGTAAAATCAGGTTTCATCCTAGGGTGCTATAGCAGAGTCTGTTCTCAGATTTGAACCAGGAGTCCTCACCTCCATGTAGCTTAAATAAACTTTTAAATCTGCACATATTTCTAACACCGATATTCTTAAGACATTTTGTGAAGGTCAGATGTCTTTAACTTTTTTGGCTGAGGTACAGCGCCGTAGGACCCAGGCCTGTTGGTAAATTCCTTGCCACGTTTGTGTCTTGTCTGTGCTGCGTTCAGGTCTGCCGTTCGTCACGGCGCCTAACAAGTTCGAGGCACTGGCGGCACATGATGCCTTGGTGGAGCTCAGCGGCGCGCTCAACACAGTGGCCTGCAGCATGATGAAGATCGCCAATGACATCCGCTTCCTGGGCTCGGGGCCCCGCTGCGGCCTGGGGGAGCTGGTCCTGCCGGAGAATGAGCCGGGCAGCAGCATCATGCCCGGTGCGTGTTCTTTCCTCACTTGCTCCCCTGGTACCTTCTGATCCAGGGCCATTGGCTCGTGCATCCATTTAACCAGGTACTGTCATGGAGAGGGTGTCGGACAGAGAAAGCACAGGCCTGACTGCATGGCTTAGATCCACCTTGTTTTACGAACACTTTAAGAAACATTTTCTCATCGAGTACACCCTGGTTTTTGCATAATGTGATGTGAGGGGTTGCAGACACAGGAGGAGAACGTTCTTGAGTGCCGAGGTGGTGTGACTCTCTGTTCATTTTGCTAATTAAATCATTTTGGATAGCGAGTCTTCTCATATCATGGTTAAGATGTCTGTCAGGCTCTATATAAAATGTGTTCTGGGAATCTGGGAAATACCTTATTCATCTTGCATCATCTAGCCTTGGTCAGTGTCCTTCAGGCTCTAAATATGTGCTACTTGGGGGTTCCCTCTCTCGCCGTGCTTTTATTAAAGAGCAGTAAGGGGGATAAATGGAGTAAGCAGGAAACTGACAGGAGGTTATTTTTGGCTGCAACGTGAGTGATCCCTGACTAAAATAGAAATGTTTAAAATGCAAATTCAGAGCTGCTATCAGTTTTGAGCTTGCAGTACTTGAAAGCCACTCCCGAAACAAAAGCGCAATGATTTTTTTTTTTTTTTCTTTTTCCCCAGACAAATTTGACAGAGCTTTGCTTTTAGCAGAGCTTCATGGGGTGAATGGAAGTGTCTGTTTGGGAGTATATTAGTAGTTTAGAGCTGTCCCTTCACTGCTGTTAGAGGCATTTTTGGGTTAGGTCCTGGGTTTTTGTAATGTTTGAAGCAATGCCAAATTTACCTTGCAGTTGTAGGAGGAATATGAGTCGGTAAAATCAGTTGGTTATTAGATAAGGGGTATGTTATCTAAACTGTGTGCTTCAGCGTTTATGAAGTAATGAATTGGTGTCCTTAAAATGAAGACAAACACTAAAAGGGAAGCTGCTGATTTTCTTCTTTGTTGGATCATGTTGACAGGCTTGAAATGCTCCCAGTGTTGTAAAAGGCCTTGGTGTCATTCTTGACTAATATAGAACGGGGGGGGTGGAGTGGGTAGCACTTGACATTTGTCCAAGAGCGTGTCTCCCAGCGGAATGCCATGGGAGAAGCATCGGTGACAGCTAAATCGAAGGAGTGAAGGCCTCCCTAATGGTTGTAGCTGCCTGCCTATCACGGGCCATTCGACAATGTTATTTCATGTGGGGCCTGAAGCTGGGGATTCTGAAGATAATGTGGGGGAGGGGATACATAGGAACAAACAAAATGTTTGTCAAGGAAAGAATAGAAAAGATAAAAGTGGGGCGGGTGGTAGTTGAGTGTAATTTGATTGAGCAGCTGTGGTTTATAGCAATACGTCTGCTACACCTTATTAGTTTTGTCTGGTTATTTTAACATTAGGCGGTGAAATCAGAGTGGTGGGCGGCTAATGACTGTGCTTGTTAAAAGATGGGAGGAACCCTGAGGATATCCTGTTTGATGTGAACCTTTCCATTTGGCCCTCTAACTCACCATTGGCTGTTTCAAGTTGTCCATCAGTCCTTCTGTCTTTGAATCACGTCTCCAACACAGTCATGTGAGCCTATGCCTAGCAAGCAGAGGGCACAAGGCAGGGGCTGACCTGGTCGGGATGCCAGTAGTCCAGGACATGAGAGCGTTTCTTTTGCTCGTCATTTTCAGGGAAGGTGAACCCCACACAGTGTGAAGCCATGACTATGGTGGCTGCCCAGGTAATGGGAAACCATGTTGCCGTGACCATCGGTGGCAGCAATGGACACTTTGAGCTGAATGTCTTCAAGCCCATGATGGTAAGAGTGCATTTAACTTGTTATTAAAAGTTTTCCAGTTTTAACGTGAAGTATTTATATTACAGCAAGTTTGAAGGGCTCTTTTCTTTGGTAATTTCTTTATCCTTTAATGAATAGTAAAGGATTGTTATTTTGAGGCTATGCTCTCCGAACAAAATAGCTCAGATCTGTGTAAAATGTTAGAGTATCCTTGTAGCTGTGGTTGATTTGAAAACCATACATTCATTACCATATATATCTATATATAATATAATCCATTTGTGTTGTTAAATAAACGGCTTATTTTGTGGTTAACATAAAGGGTTCTTAAGAGTTTCCAGGCTTGCACAACATACCAACACATGTCAGCCTCGAACCATATTTTGCTGTGAATGATTGATTGGTCTGGTGGTAACAGAGCGCAACGTCTGGAAAGTTGTGGGACTGACAGCAATGATCAGAGACCCCCCTGGTTCTAATAGGCATTTATGAAGTGTCTTCTGGTTCTCCCAGCACCCTCCTTTCTAAAGACAGCCAGAACTTGTCAGAGGTTCTAATGGTTTGAGGTTAACAGTTTCAAAATAACCATCTTTGCAAGCACTCCTTCCAGTTCTCTGCTGAGCAGTCAGACATTTTCTCTCCTTGGACTTCATCTTGGTAATGAAAATTATTGGAGTGAAAAATGCAAAATAACCCAATTGTATAGTAGTACTGCTGACAAGGGTTTACATGGGAACTGTGGTGTCATTTTTCCCAAGTTGGGTTTCTTCTGTGTTGTTTGACACATTTATTTTGAAAGGAAAAATGTTCTTATGGACCTAATATGTTGCACAAACCATAAACTGGATTATATTACATGGTTTAATTTTTACATGCTTTGAGGATAAAATTTCACAAATTGAGTCACGTTTTTGGTCTAAAACACCTGAGAGATGCATGGATTTTTTTTTAGTCATGGTTTTTTTTTTCTCTCAAATTTACTTGGATACCACAGGTATGCTTGGTTGAGGTGTATATTTGGTTAGTGAGGGTCCCCCCCCCCCCCCCTTGAAAACGTTCATTTTTGCACTTAAATGCAGCATGGTTATTTACACACACCCTCCCCCTCGTGGCTTTGACAGGTTTTGTTTACCTTGTATCTACAGTGTGTTATATAAGTGTAATAATTCTGAGCCCCAGACTCTCCTTCATTTATAATGTATATTCTACTCAAAAGCTGAATTCACAAAAGCGTAAATGTATCTTTTAATACGGCTGCATGTGTGCATCGTAATTGGCAAGCGGCAAAGATGGAGTTCTGCCAAGGCCTCCGGTTTTGTAAGACCACTTTTTGCTGCATTGCGGTGGAGAACAAGGAGCCTGTTGGGAAACAATCTGGTATGTGAGACCCGGTATGCACTCTGCCTTCCCAGATTAAAAACGTGCTGAACTCTGCCAGGCTGCTGGGCGACGCCTCGGTCTCCTTCACCAGGAACTGCGTGGAGGGCATCGAAGCCAACACGGAGAGAATCAACAAGCTGCTGAACGAGTCGCTCATGCTGGTGACAGCTCTCAACCCACATATAGGTAAGCAAAGTCCAACCACTAGAGGGCAGTCACACACAGCTTTCCCCACACAGACAGCAGGGCAAAATCCACCCAAGGTCAGATGGTGGAGAATATGGAGAATTTATATATTTTAACAGTATTATGCTATTATTGAAATATTCCATTAGCTGTCAAAACATTTCGCATGTACTGCATTTCAAATGTCACTCCCAATCTAAATGTCATACTTGGATGCGGATGGTCAACCAGGATAGCAAAATGGCTAGCAGATGTTGCTGGTCGACCTTAATTAGATTGGCAAACACACACACACACACACACACACACACACACACACACTATCTGCGTTCACCTGAGAAACGTGGACCAGCTGACCTTGAACAGCATTCTTCTGTGCCTGTCTATTGGTTCACACCATGCCATTAATGCAAGCAAAGTCATCATAGTAATGTGTGTGTGTGTGAAGCCAATTATAAAAGGGGGGAAAAAATAGAATAAAAGTTGTGTGGTTTCAGCCAACACAGAAAGTCTGAATCTTAGGCTAAATGATTTCTTAACATTTCTTTTAGCCTCTCATCATGAAAACCCATCTGTTTAATTGAATGGATTACCATATTCTCTGTAATGCAATCAAGGGCTTTTTAATGAGCAGTTAAGGGCCCCTTTGCTGTATCTATCTACACGGGTCTGTGCTGCGTTGGTGCTAAATACACAGGATGTCAGCATAATTCATGTTTTACAATGCTTAGATCTTATTAAAAACTGCCCAGATAGCAAACTTCAGGAGGCTTCATCAAATGGAGAATCACGAGGCAGCCGTACCCAACCCCTGTCCAGTCACCTTTATCAAATTCATATTTATCATTGTCCTAATCGGGCCTATGTTCCAACGGTACCACACGCCATCTTGTGGCCCTGAATAAACAGTACGTTAACTGGCACTCCCTCTAGGTTATGACAAAGCTGCCACGATCGCCAAGACCGCACACAAAGAGGGGTCGACGCTAAAAGCCACTGCCATCAAACTCGGGTACCTCACGGAAGAGCAGTTCGACAAGTGGGTCAAGCCTCAGGAAATGTTGGGTCCCAAGTAGAGGTTTGAGCAATGGTTACTTCACATCTGTACAATAAAAGGAACTCTTGGTGGAAAAGAACATTGTGCTTTATTTTTTTCTTTAAGTGATCTGCTTACATGGGTGGCTTGAGAAGGCTAAGGAGCTTCTGGTACTGATTTTCATTTTTCCCAAATTATTTGACTCATTGAAAGGATCAGAAAATGGTGTGTCTTAGATGGAATATGATTTACATGCTGACATCAAAGCACTCTTATAAAAAAGATTTTAATGCATGGTAGGTCTGCTAAAGGACCCATGGCTTCAGTTTCTGGTTTTCCTAAAACCGTTTTGTGGAGGTTTTTTGGTTGGCTTTCTGTGATGGAGGCTATGTTTTAGCCATTTTGCCAATACGGTTATATATTCCTAAATCCTTATGTTACCTATCGCTGTCAGCCTAGAGTGCCTAATTCCTACGTAATCCTGGCTTTCTCCTGGAGGTGGAAGCCAAGTAATGAGTGTTTAAGATGCCTGTCTTGATCCAAAATCCTCTAAACCGTTATTTCATAGTGTCGTTATTTTCTTACTGATTGTAAATGGTTCTTAAAGACTCTTCTCTCCATGCAATTTGATGAGCATGGGTGTTCAATTGAGGCAACTGATTACCACTAAAATGCAGAATTGGCTTGAGGTGAATGCTATATCTTATTAGGACCAAGGCAGATGGAAAAGAAAGGTGATGTACTTTTTCCCCATTGAAACCAATGCTGACTTTAAGTAAGTGCTGGTAAGGACTTCAGTGGTGTTACCATGGATACAGATATCCCTTCAGAATTCAACTCGGCTGTCTAAACAAGACTGTACCACTAAGATGACACTCTGCAGTAGTCATCTGTTCAAAAAGGATTTTGGGATGTATGACAGCTTGGAAAATAAAGTTCATATTGGTAAAAGTGAGCCTGGTGTGGCATTAGTTTGTCAATAAGCAATACTGCAATTTCTCTAAATATAATGGAATGTGTAATGAAAATGAATATCGTTTAACTTGTATGTTATTGTGTTAGAAATGTGGGGCAATCTAATTTTGGGAAGTAACAGAGTCGACTTAAACCAATTAGTTAGGAATGCAAATTTGGATACTAGTAGGAAGCCTGGTATTTGAACGCCATGTTTAATGTTCTTTCTAGATAACATTAGCATATTACTGAATCCACTGCCTTCCATTTCTTGTAGATTGATTTAGAGGCAGGTAACTGATCTTAACTGGAAAGCATCCTTTATAATCACCAGTTCGAATAAAAAGCTGAAAGGTCTTAACTGGTTCCTGATATCTATATTTTCCTACACAACTTTGCGTCTTAGCTTATCACAAGCTTCGACTGCGGTGAAAGCCGAAATAGTTTGGGGGAAAAGAAAAATCAGGAAAAAGCTGCAAACACACGTCACCATCGGAGTCGAGCGCCGCGTCTCCAGCTTAGGTTTCGATTCATGTTGTTGCGGGATTACGGAGTCAAAAAGGAAACGCTGAACGCGTTTATCATCCATAATTCAAGCTTTGGACCCCTGATCTCTCCAGATCGGGCGGTGTGTGTGTGTATATATATATATATATATATATATTTCTTATTGGGAATTGGTGAATGACACCTTCGCTGCCATATGGTCCTCCCAGCAGCTCCTCGCTGGGTGTGGCTGACCTTTCGAGGCTCTCCTGTGCCGGGAATAGACGGGGGGGCCACCGGCGCGGCTCTCAGCCTCTCCCCAAGGACACGCGAGCGTCTCCATCTCGGCTTACAACTTTACGCTCGTTCAGTGTTTCCCGACACGATAACGATTTGTCTTTTAATGACTGTCTATTAGGCAAGACTTTCTCATTTATCAGACCCTTCCCGGGTATCCGCAGGTCTATTTCCCCCCCGCCGCCTGAATCCACGACCTCTCTCATTAAAACGCTCATGACTCCCGTGTACTGAAATGACCGACGGTGACAGGCGGCAGAGGCAGGAGTCCATGCCTTGTGGCTGCTGAAATAGTGAGATAAAAACCCAAGCGAAACAGACGAAATGGGAGTAAATCAGCATTAACGCCGAAGTGTTTTAACAGCGTGGAAACTGCGGGGTGCAGAACACCTGCAATATAAACCCCCCGAATCGACATGACCTGCATTCAAATGTGAAGTCGAGCACGGGAACTGTAGTCTGAAATGGTTATGGCATTGTCCAGATGGTTACCTTTCCAGCCATCCACTTCAACTCTTACCATGGTCGTTTTCCATTCAAAATTAAAAATTAAAATGCCTTACGGAAAAACTCTCTTCCCTTCTTCCTCTCTTGAAGTAGTGACTACAGGATGAGTCTGCACTGCAGTATGTTTTGTCATAGCATTATTACATGAGACAACTTTGAATGAGAAGTGAAATTCAGCATTAACCAAATCTATATGTTATTACAAAAATCTGTTCCTCTGAGTGTTTGATGTTAGCATCACATTTATGCAACATATTTATTATCACAAGACTTCTGTTGTATAAATAGTATGTTAACATTTGTTCAAGGGAGCAATGCCAGACTAGTTTTTAACTGAGTCAGGATTCTGAGTTTTAACTCCCTGTACTCCTGCTGCTGTCATGTAGAGACAAGTAAGTTTATTTCCTCCCAGAATGGATGGAAATCATTAAATACTATATTGTAGCTCAGGAGAGATAGATTCCTTACAGAAGAAAGCAGGATTTGGGATATTTTTCAGAGAACCCACTGGTTTCTGTGTGTGTGTGTGTGTGTGTGTGTGTGTGTGTGTGTGTGTGTGTGTGTGTGTGTTTGAGTAAGCACACATATTCTTCCATCCATTTTCACATAGGCAATAAGAACACTTTTTGCCCGGAGAACTCCAAGTACACTGGTAGTGATGAGTGGGATGAGACTTCAAACCCACGGTTGGTGGGATTACCATGTGCTGTCAATCAATCACCAGCACCAGAAGTCAGATTATCTGACAAGCACCAGAGAATGTTACAGATTTCATACAGACTGAACAGGGCCTGCATTTAAACCCATCTCTCCAATGCAATCAAATTGTGTAACAAACTTCGCTTTTCTTATTCATTATTTTATTCTGAACGAAAGAACCTGAGTCAATTATTTTTGGTTGGTTTTCCACATGACTGGACCTGTTAATGAAAGAATTTGTAAAGTCTAACAGCAGAGATATATTAACTTTGAAATACATCACGATCGGTTAGAATTGGACCGCGAAGCATGCAGGCAACCAGAAGTAGGATGGGAAAAAATATGTTAATGCCCTCCCCTGAAAACAAATCAAAGACGAATTTCAGAGTCCTTTAAGGTGGAGTATTATAAGCTGGACTCTATTACCCCCTGTGTGGGCTGTGGGTTGGCCCTACCATTCCAGAAATCAAAAAGGTTTGATAGTAAAACATTAAGTATAAGCTATTCACACAAGCCACAGAATCCCATAAAACAATGTGGCTTGTATCACCATGAACATTGGCTTTGAAAATGGCATCTACTAACACTATTTGTCCTGTTAACATCTAATTTAGCATTGCTCTACAACGTATGCAAACCACATTAAGTGGAAGGCTTTAATAGAAATTCCCATAACTTCAGTGGACCATTAATAGTTAAATACCGCATTATATCATAAGGATGTCCTCAGATGAATAGGCACAATTCTCTGTATACATGTATATATCTTTTAATCTAGCCTTTACAGGGAAAGCAGATTAGATACTGGCCATTAGTGCATCTTAAATTCTGATGTGGTAAATCACCAAGACCTAAAGTCATTATCATTTAAATATGTCATTGGAATGTTTGATTTTGATAGTTATGATAATATATGTGCATGGCACATTTTTACTGGTTATTCCTTACCGAATTTTTCGATATAGGAGTTGGTTCTATATGCAATGGCATCAAATTTGATTGTGACAGCAATCCCTGGTCACATGACGCATCTGAGCATTGTTATTCGCCTCCTTGTCATACCTATCCTTCTGTGTAATGTTTGCTCTGTCGCTCCCGGCCATTTCCCAGTTTCTGCGATCTCAGCCAGGAAGTCACTACAGAGCTACTTTCCCCTCAAGAGATCTGGGAATGGTCCTTTTCTCGAAAACAACCCCAAATGGCAGCAACAGCTCAGCTTAGCTACCTTTCTTTAATCACATACCCATTAAATCCCATCTTATAGGCTGTGGATTGATTTTGTGTCTGTTGCATTATTCACACAGCAGAATGAAATTTGCCTCCTCTGATGTAGGCTAGGCCTTCCAAGGTACATAGAGCATGTGAAGGGCTTTTCTCATAGTAAATGAGGGAATTTTAAAAAGTGCCCATTTGCACTTGACTAAAACAATTTAGCATGTGTGCTATGATCAAATAACAGTAAAAAGCCTCTGCCCCTTGCCTACTCTGCTGCCTTCACATAAGCTCTCTGAAAGGAAATAGTGGACTGAGAGGAGCAAACTGTAGCTGGAGGAACCTCATGCAATGAGAGAGGCTTTCCATTACATATTCTTGGCTGCATATTTTTACCCTGGGCACAGAGAAGATGAAACCTGATACAGTCGTTTGGACCTCTGTGTGCATTCCATGTAAATGTTCTGAATATTTTCACTGAGAATTTATATTACTGACTACATCAGTTGATTAGTTAAGTGTAAATGTAAAGTAGTGAAGCACTTAAGAGGTATGTCTAACTAGCACAATAAAACTGATGATAATTGAACTGGGAATATCAAATGCTCTCACTAGTAATTTCATGGTGCTCATTGCTTTAGAATCAATATGTGTTCTGCCATTCTTTTGCTATCTAATTCAATTTGCTGTCCAGAATACTGATATGGATCACTATACAGCAATAGGACTTCAAAACAGTTGTTTTAATAAACAGCTTCAATTATATTGTTCTTTATAGGTGTTGATTGCCAGAGGGAAGACTTCACAGTTACTGAAGTGTAATTAACGCTCTAATGAAAGCTCCACCAATGCAATCTGTATACACACAAAGCGATGATTCAGTTATCATTCATAAAGCATGAGTGGATGACCAAAACAACAAGCCCAAACTATCCATTCTATAATGATATTAAAATATAAAATGTTGAATCACATGTTTCTATGTCATATTTGGAATAGGAATATTTTATTCTGAATCCAAATTAGGAATTGCATAAATTTGCACAAGACATTAATTATTCCCCTTCCCTGAGACAGCTCGTTTTCACAGAGTTCATGTTGAACAAAAATAAACTGTCATGTGAAATAACATCGTGTTGAGGTTTCAAAGTGAAAACATACCATAATTACACCCTAAAAAGATTACAATGCAGGTTTTTTTCAGTATCCAAAACTATGAAATCTAATTTGAGATCAATCTAAAGTCTACATTATTGATTCATTTTGCCATCAGATGTTTTTGAACAGGTTTCCCAGAGGGAATGCTGGTCTCCATCTGCATTTGAGTAGCCCTGATTAAGGGCATGGAGTTGCTCTTCAAAAGGTGCTTATAACAAATCACTGAGATTTTTTGATAGTAAGTGATTAAGCTATTAATAGTTCTTAAATGGGTTTATGGCATTCAGAATTGTAAGGACTGAATAATGAATTTGACAACAGGTGCTAGATGGTTAAAATCTTGCCAGGAGATATTGATCAATTAATCGATCCATCCACCCGTCCATCTTCCCACCACTTATACAGGTTTGAAGGGATTGCCTGAATCATGTCTCAGCACAGGACACAAAGCAGAGGAACATACTGGGTAGGATGGTAAGACCTAAAAGGTACTAGCAATATCTGCAAGTAATGTGAAAATGGTCAAGAGGCTATTGGGAGCCTCAGCGACATAAGTGCATATAAAGACTTGGGTCCAAGGACTGAGCTTGGAGGAACGCCTACTGTTAAAAGCTGCTTGGTCGTGGTAGTGTGACATTTTAAACTGAGGAAAGTGTTAAGAAAGTGTTGCTAAGATCCATAAATATCTTTTAAAATAAAAATCCTTTAGGGTCTGCTGTGTTTCTGCTACGTGAAGGGAATCATTACTAAAATGACAGCTATTTACATTCATATGAATTGGATATTGGGGTCATGCGAGGTTCTAGGGGGTGGTGGGAGGCAGTGCCCCCCTGTCACTAGTCCTGGGCCCCTTGATGAGAGTTAATTTTATTAACTTGATTGGTTGCAACACAAGACTTTTTTTCTTTTAATATGTGTCCCTCATAAACAACAACTAGCCCCAGACTGGCCCCCTTATTTTAAATGGCCATCACTGATTGGAGCTCATTCCAGCCTCAAAGCATTAAAATTCTAGACAGGAGAGGGAAACCTTAATTATCTGGCAACCAGTTGTATATAGATATAAGGTTCACAAAAGTAGTTTAAGTTTAGAGTGCAATATAAATGCCTTAACCATGTACTGAGATGTCATCTGTCCATTTTCATTAGAGGGTCATTGTGGGGTGGAGCCTATGTCAGAAAGCACAAGTCACAAGGCAGGCGAAAAGCTCAGACATGGTACCAGTCCATCACAGGGCACACACAATGGGCAATATAGAGATGCAAAATCACCAACATGCACATCTTTGGACAGCAGAAGAAAAAACACTAAGAACCTTCAAGCTATACACGGTGTGAGTACAATCCACTGCGCAATGATGTACTCTTGTGGGGCAAAGGGAGTTACTAATGAAAGTTGTGCTTCGTAAGTCAGTCGTGAGTAATATATAAGCACCACGACCTTCAATAGGAAAAGCATAATGTATGATCAGGAATGAATTACAATACGAAAGCCTAATATAACGACAACCATATTATTATTATTTTTGATGTAAATCTGTTATCCATTGCAGTGTATTGTATCGCAGACACCATCACCATAATAGCATCGCATTCTATAAGAAGAGCGAGCCCTTTCTACTCTAAACCCACTGCCCGTGCACAGTTGCCTAGGCACTCGCAACCTTTCAGTTCCTCGCACGTGATTGGTCAGAGGTCGATGCGCGCTCACGTGTGCGCCGCGGGTGCCGCGCATCTCTGCTCCCTCGGCCGGATTTGAACGAGGCACGCGGCAGCAGGGGTAACGTCGAGTGCCAGCTCCTCATCCTCTCCAATGAATTATCATCGCATTCCAGTGCCTGCCGGCTGACGACTGCACCGCCTATTTTCGAGCCAGAATAGGATTTTGTTTCCAGGCTGCGTTTTCCTTGAGGTAAACCACCATTTGGCCGTTCGTTTTCATCTATTTTGGTTGGTATTTTTTCGGTCCCCTCCTGTAAAATATGATGGATTGATTGGGCGCTGCGGAGCTCTCATAGTAGGCTGCTCCACAGATTGCCAGCGGCTCTCGTTTCGTTGTGGAAATAGCTACCCGATTGTCATTTCTTCTAGCAAGGAGAAAACGACAATAAATTGAATGTAATAAAAATAATAATAATAAAAAAAAATCCATATGTCTGTTACGTAAATCACGTCGTGCACCTTGAACTGGACGCCCGGAGCTCGCCGATCCAGCATCGTGCCTTCATCACGGTAGAATCGACGTCAAACGTTTAATTGAATCGGGCTGACGGTAATAAAGCTGTCTGCAATCATCGCCCCGTCAGCCCTGATGCTTACAGGAGACCATGCAGGATGAAGAGGGGATGCATGTCTTTACACAGCTTAGGTGGTCTTAGCAGCAGCCCTATGCACGCTGTTTTTTGTTATTTTGATGGAATGTGTCTATAATCGTGGCTATTGTGAAACGAATATCCCTGTGCGAATGTATAGCAGTTGTATTATGATTGATACTTTTGTGATCACTGTTATCCTTGATGTATTAGCTAATGGTTCCTTAGTATACATGATTGCATCGTGCATTGGATGAAAATGGATTATGTTGGTGTTGCCTGTAGTTGGTCATCTAGCTGGTCTTTTGCTGGGTCCAGCCTTGCTGGTCCTGCTGGGTGTCCGTGCATAAAGACTCCGGCTTCACTCATGTCTTTCAGTGGCACTTGATCACCTTGGGTTATGGCGCAGACAAACAGTTATGGGCAGAGCAGCAACGGAGTGGCGGACGAGTCGCCCAACATGCTGGTTTACAGAAAGGTAAGCTGTGATGATAGCCTTAATGATGCAGAGGTACGGATGCTGGTTTACAGGAAGGTAAGCTGTGATGATAGCCTTAATGATGCAGAGGTACGGATGCTGGTTTACAGGAAGGTAAGCTGTGATGATAG
>JAACJT020000035.1:9388519-9406780 GCA_009936485.2 Gymnarchus niloticus
ATGCGTTCCCCCCCCCCCCCCCCAGGGGGCGCCGGTTCCCGGCAGCCCCAGGCTTTCCGGTTTCGCGTTCATGCGGGAAAGGGTCCTCCCGTGGTTTCAGAACGGGACCCCCCCCCCCCCCCCACCTCCACCGTACCCCAGGCTGCCGACTGGCTCGCATCCGAACCGGTTAGTGATCCCAGTTTTGGAAATCAAAACCACCCTGAACTGCGGAATAGTTTCTCATGTTAAGCCCATATTTGAAGTCTATTCACTGACATGTGTCTATACTCTTCTCTTGGGGAATTAATGCCCTGTTGCGGCAGTTGTCCATGGTTGCTTGAACCACTGGGCTTTGCGGTCAATGAAATTCCCTCTACTGCCATTGTATTTCACTTTATCCCAGTGTGAAAAGGCATCGGTCAGCAATAACAATGTTTTCCGAGCACCGGTCTGCTTTATGAATATATGCTGATAAACGGGGGAATCAGACGTGGCTTAAACAGTGGGGGAGAAGAGTGGCTTGGGCTCGGAGCAGCCTGTAGGGTAGAGGGGCCACATCAAATACGGCCACCAAGGCTGTCGGAGGCTCACACCTGCACCTTGCTGGCATGCTGCCCTTCACACAGTAACGGGAGAATTCACTCGCATCCTGAATCAATTTACTCTCTCTCTCTCTTTTTCAAGATGATTTACTACCATTCTTCACAGCCATAGCAGTGTGACGAGGATGGTCTATGCAGACTTTGGGGAGGAATATCGTAAAGCAAGCCTAATCTTGTATTCGTTGCCCACCTGGAGCAGAGGCGGGGCGAGTGTTCTGGGCTCCGCCTTCGGAATGTTTGTTGGGAGGCTGTTGATCTCACTGAAGTCTTAAGCCGTGCGCCAGCTTCTCGGAGGAATCTGCGTGCACGTCAGAGGCATCTGCCACTGGAAACGTGGGTTTCGCTCGACATTGCGGTCCACCCCTGGGATCACGTTTGAGCGTTCCAGTGGCGATAGGAAAGAGTGGGTCTGGGAACCCAGCAGTGAACGTAATTGTCTGCTGCCAGCTTTTAATTTGTGTTATGCTAGTTTATTGGTTTATTGGTCTCTGCTGGGTCAAACTGTGTTGTAACCAGGAAGGCAAGGCAGTCCCACCCTAACTTACAGGTTTCTAAGACTCATTCTTCTATTTTACCCATTTCTGTATGCAGTTTGACTTGAATTCTCTCCAGCGATTGATGGATCTGTGTCTTCCCACGGGCAGCATCACATGGCTGTCCTGACCAATCAGGAGTCCCGTCCATGCTGACGTTAGCGGCCACTGAATTAACTTTGGTTCTCCTTCTCCTTCCAGATGGAAAACATCATAGCACGTATGCAAGATGAGAAAAACGGAATTCCCATCCGTACAGTCAAAAGTTTTTTATCCAAGATCCCAAGTGTTTTTTCCGGTAAGGACACCTTAACCATCTTCGTTACGACACAGCCTACTGCAGTCGACGAATGCATCTTGTGATCTGGAAGACTACGCTCACCGAGACTGAGGTGTCCAGGGACAAGTCAGATTTCCCCCGTGCAGTGCTGAATGTGGATTGAGCGGTTAGTTTAGGCGGTTGTGTTGTTGGACGATACACATCAGCAGTAAGTGTGTGCTGTTTGTTTAATGTCAAAAGAAAAACAGGCTTAGTTAGGCAAGAACAACAACAGAGGAAGCGCCAGTCATGCTAACAGCTACTCCAGCTATGACTGCTGAAATATGAAAATGCTTGTGTCGTACAGCAAATACTTTGCCTACATTTAGCTGCTTTCAAGTGCCTGGGCTATGTGATGGTTAATGCTGCTGAAAAGTTTAACAATAATGTAACAATTGTACTATTTTTATGTTAGTCTAGAATTGTTAATTATCTGTGAATAACAGGCAGTAAGTAACCAGTAGTGCCTCCTTTAGTAGACCAGGCACAAGACCCCCTCATCAGACTGCTCAGGTACTCTAAGACCCAGTAGGTCACGACTAAATTTATACTTGACTGTCTGTGTTGACGCAGAGTTTCGTGGGTGAACAAGTTGGCTGTGCGCCTCTGTTTTTAACACATTTTCTACTTTTATATTATAATCTTATACTGCCATGGATTTCTACATGTTTTCAGCATGTACCAGACGAGCATGAGTACTGTCAGGCAGTATAAGTTGTGAGGTGTGACCTGTATCGCACTTCAGCGGCCTGGATTGAGGATGAGTCAGTCAGCCGTTGAAGGTTGAGAGGCTGGTCAGATAGCAGCTGATTACATGTCCCAAGGCTCGCTACTGCCGAAAGGGTGATCTCAAGCATGTGAAATCAATTCCCAGATCCTACCGTGAATCACTTGTATTGCCTCGAGTGCTTTATGTGATGGTGAACATCTGGCTAATTAGGTGGCAAAAATAATAGAAAACAAACAGTTCAGAATCTTTGTAGAATATTATTTTCTGCTCTTTCGTTAATGAGTTTGTTTGGTCGTAAGTTGGCACCCGTTCGGCCTTTTGGTTGCGTGTGTTGCTGAAAGTATGGGTTTGCGTCCTCTGAGATGAATTTCTGTGACTGTGGTTGTCTGCTCAAAAGAAGGAGGAATGGTTTATGAGGAGAGAGGTGGTGATTGGGATTGAAAAGTACGCACTCAAAGTACGCCCTCGCACAAGAACGCACTCACCAGTATGCAGGGACTGGTGGTGAAACTCTAAGACACACCCACACTCTTACAAGCTGCTTTTCTACTGGAAGGCATTTAGTGAACCTGGGACTGTGTCTCATGCATGTTCTAACTCGTATTTATTAACACTTGACTTTAAATGTCAGCCTAATTTTTGATTTGTTTGGAGTTTGTTTTAATCTATTCTTTGCTTGCTGCTCTGATGGTCAAAACTTTCTGCCTGAATTTTGCCTGAAACCGGTTTAATTACACACTCTTTTGTGAGTAATACTATCAACTCACCGCTGGTTTTTTGGCAGCTGAGGCTGCATTTTATTTGAATTGTACTGACACCATTTTAGGTACTGAAGAAGGCTTTCAGAATTTAGCTGGATGTGTTATGATCGGTGTTGTCTTCCTGAATGTACGTTTTAATTACACCTTGATTATTCCCAGGAAGGTGTTGATTTTACGAGAACAACTAAAAGTGAAGCGTGTGGGCTGTAGTGGGTGTCAATACAGCATAAGTGTGCAGTGATAAAATTTTAGGCATTCAGAAATTGTTCATGTTGCTGAAGATCTGTCACTTTGTCAGCTTGCATATTTCAAAACATCTCATCAGGTCACCTCAGAATTTGAAGTTAGGAACCAACATACCCATTTTTTTTTTTTTTTTTTTTTCTCTCTAATTCTGTGGGTACACCTTGCCTGGCTAATCAATATTTCATAAGTTAGTTAATTTATGTAAATAATTTTAACTAATTAAGTGAGCTGGTGGTGAGATCTAACAAACACGTGGAACGGCTGAGGAGCTCTCGAGGAGAGGATTGGGAACCAAAGCTGTGTTCTTCTAGCTATCCAACCAGATATTACTAACATTATGGAGAATATCTGTTTTTCTAAATATATTTTGGTGTAAATTATGTTGTTCTTATTATCAGATGTACATTTACTGCCCTGATAGTAATAATCAGTTTTTTATTCATCTCCATGGGGAAATTTGTGATTTTCGTGTTTTCCCCATCTTGATCTCCAAGTCAAGAGCAAAGGGTCAGTACAGAGGGTCAGTCAGTGTCCAGCACTCCTGGAGTAATTGGGGTTAAAGCCCCACTCAAGGTGATATGGACACCCTTGGCAGCTGTGGGCCTCTAACCTGCAACCCTTTGCTCACAGGCACAGAGACCTAACCCACAGAGCCACACGTTTTGCTCACAGGCACAGAGACATAACCCGCAGAGCCACACGTTTTGCTCACAGGCACAGAGACCTAACCCGCAGAGCCACATCACTCACTGATAAATGGCGTTAAACATTTTACACCGTACTGTATATTTGCAATGGTAAACACAAGGACATTGTGGTGCAAGTAAAATCTTTATGTAAGGCTTCGCGAGAGGGAAAGGGAAACGTCAGTGCAAATTCAACAAGATGTACAAGGCTACAGCAGCATACAGAAGTTGCCAATTGAGGCAAATCAGTATGTTGATAACTATACACGAACACACAGCCCATCTGCTGGCAGTCCAGTAACTCGAAGAGTCATACTGAATGTAACATTTTACTTGAATATACAGTCCTTAAGGAACGAGGTGAGTGGATTGCATGTGGGCCCAGTAATGTCTGTTGTGGATGGATGTTTGATAGCATGTTTATTGATCCAATGGTGATGGACAATGACAGTGGTACAGTTAATAGAACTAAATCGCAAAACACTGGGGCACGTGTACAAGAGACAATCTCAACAAGATCCTGTTCTACAAACTCAAAAAGCTCCCGACATTCCTTCATTTTCCTCCTTCCAGCTTGCCTCCTTTAAACCTAAGGTTTTTAAAGGGATATGCACCTTGGCAGTGTCTTGCAGATGTGGTCTGGTGGAATGGGGGGCGTGCCCCCAAGGATTCGGGGACATTTAATTGGTGGCACTGGGTGTGGTAGTGTCCCGAAAGAGCATTAGAGAATATAAAATCGAGTCTTTTTTGATTGTATAAGATTCGGGCATAAAAAAAAAAGCAGAATGACAACCGATGAGAGAATCTGTCTTTGGCTGCTGCTGTGCCTCAAGTGTACGCCAAAATCAGCGAGTGCCAGAATCCTGGGACAGCGGCAGCATTGAGGTGGAAGGATCGGAGGGAAATGGAAAGAACGGGGAGAGGAGGGAGAAAGCGATGAAGGACGACGGAGAATATGTGGTCTTCCTCGTTCCTTACGACTTTGTTTTCCTTAACTAGAGAGGAGAGAGTTCAGCCTGAACATCAGGGATGATTGATTAGCTGTTAAGACTATCACATCCTTCACTCAGCCTGACGTCGTGATGCAATCACCTGTTCTCCTTCCACTGGTATCTTTTTTTTTTTTTTTTTTTTTTTTTTTTTTGGACTGTACCACTTTTCAAATGTCTTGATGCTGAGTCCTGGTTCTGAGGAGGCAGCAATGCTGAGGCATTTTACTCGAGGTATAAGTTTTATTGGTTCTACTCGATGTTATGTCCTCTCTCGTGTTGCACCTCCCCTCTTAAGATTTCTGTCAGCTGGGCTGTAAATCTCCTTATCAGCCTAGTGGGTCCATCTGGATCTTGATGACATTGAATTGCTTCATGGTCCAGCCAGTCTAGTTGTCAAGCCCAACTTATACAAAAAAAAGCAACCAGGATAGAACAGAGGAACGAGAATCGACATTCCAGTCTGAAGATAGTCTCGGTGTGCCAGGGCGTCCCGGAGCTAAATGTACACCGTTACCTCTGCCTTTCAAATAAATCTCAACGCTACCCCTCCCTTCAAATGATACACGGCGACTTTGGAGCCTTCTCATCTGTTAAAAAAAGGCTTTTTTTTTTTTTAAATAATATGGGGTGGGTATTTGCAGAGTCCTGGTCCTCCTGGAAGTAGCCTACATTTCAGTGTTTGGTTCACAGAAACACAAAATGTTTTCAAAACGGGCCGAACCATTCTGTCCTCCCGCGACTCGGTCATCTTTTCTGAAGCAAAAGGTCTTCCGCTAAATGGCATAATGATGAGTCGGACCCTAAGGTCTGGGGCATCTGTGTTGAATGGTGTATGAAAAGCTCTGAGCCGTAAAGTTCGAGTCTACGCTGGCCCCTTGTGGCTCATTTGAAGCTGGGGCCTCATAGCCGAGGACAGGTCCCATATAAGGGCGTGGCATTTAATGACGCGATTTATCGGGTCTGTGGCACGGCGTCCCCACATGCTGAAGGAGAGTGTACAGAGCAGCAGCCATGGCTGGATCCGTGAAGTGCCAAAATGCATCGGTGTCGGAAGAGACCCTCGGCAGTGCGAGCGCTTTAAGGCGGTGCTGTTTTTATGCTTGTAGATAGCTGTGCATTCTGCAGTTCGCTGCTGCTTATTTAGTTATGTAATGAAGTGCGTTACATAAGTACGCGTAATGCTGCCGGTGCAGCACTTGGCTCTGAAACGGCCATCTTCAATACTACTTTAAATATCTCAAAGTGGCCAAAGCACTGCTCCCACTGTGGACTGGAGGCCGTTCTAGTCTCCAGTGCACAAAGCTGAAAGGGCAGGTGGGGGATGGTGGAGCAGTCGCCACGGAAACCGACCCAAGCAATGGTCAGTGATACCAGGCCGAAATGGCATGACCAGGACTCCCGGTTAGATCGGGACATCGTCACTTGAGGGCACCGGGCAGCTGAGGCAAAATTTTATTAAAGGATTGGGCAAGAAATGAAATGCAGCAGTTTTATCTTAATTCAAAGAAAAGGTTAGTCTTAGGGTAAAGGGTGGATTGAAAAGTTTCTTACCAGTTTGGGAGTTTTTTTTTTTTTTAACATAATGATTAGAACTGTAACTGCTTGTTTATTCGCCGATTTCTCTCTTGTGAAAACTGTACTGAAGGATATCAGACCGTTTTTTTATTTTTTTATTTATTTATTTTTTTGGTCTGCCGGTTGGCTCAAAACCTGATCCAGTTTGCGTGGTGATGTCACTGGCTTTATGGCAGGTGCGGGTTCCTGGTTAACGACGAGCGCTGTCCAGGGTGCTGAACAAGACCTTGTGCAGATCAGACACTGTCTGAACTTTCTGTCTCGAGACCCGTCTACTGCTGGTATGGTCACAGGTACATTAAAGGCCATCAGTGACCTTCAGGTGTTCTGCCGCGAAAATGGCGTGCTTGCGAACACGTACGTGCAAACTACATGGCTTTCACTGTTTCACCCTGTCTGAAGAGCTCCTCTGCAGATTTACTGAGGTTAGAGGCGCGGATAGGTTGTCAAGATTGAGACCCCCAGCTCTGGGGGGGTCATCACACTGCTGTCTTACCTGCAGGTAGATGGGGACCCCATGAGAGGAAAGGGTCCCTGTGTTCTGGGGGACAGCAGTGGCTCTGCAGCAAGTCATGAATAAATGCCTTGATTCACGGTCAGATTTCATCTCTTTTCCTGCCTTGTTGGCACCTCCTTTATGTATAGCCATATATTTATCAGATCAGTTTGAGCTCTGGTCTGTTTCACTCAGGTAGTGTTGTGGGAAGCTACTTGGTGTCTCCCTTAAATGTAATACTGCCGAGCCCATAACGAAGGGACTTTTCAGATGAGGCATGGATGAAGTTTTAAGCTCTGCAACTCCTTTTTAAAGTCTGCTGATGTTACCTAGTTGCGGGGCTGGGGATCCTGCATGTGTAGGACAGAGGTCCAAAAAAATGAGAGGCTTCATTCAGATGTTAAGAAACAAATGTGGAGGACCTGGAGCAGAAATGTTAATAAATGCAGTAATAAGCTGCAAGGTTTTTATTCTCTGGTTCCTAAAGCCAGTGCCCCCTCATTTCAACTCAGCTGGCCCCTTTTAAATGCTTGGCACAATCTCCCACGAATGAGGCCAGCTGAGCTACTTTAATCAAATGGAAGATGTCGTTGGCCGATGAGTGTTGCAGACTGGGCTCGACTGGCCTCTCGCCTGCTGGGCCGCATTATGTCGGCCCGTTGCTTAAATGATAAGGTAAGACTGGCAGCTTAACCAGAAGGCTGGAGTAAATTTGCTTCTGCAGTACAAGGTGAGCCTGTAGTCTGTCCCAGCAAGCACAGGGTGCCAGTTCGAGCCTGGCCACACGCCATCATATACAATATGGGCACTTTAGAGTTGCCAGTTCGCCTAACATTCTCACTGTGTGGGAGGTAACCAACCCAAACACGGGGGCATCATGCAAGGTCTCTGGGGATGGGAGTCAAACCCTGAACCCAGGAGAGCTATCTGTTGACCCACTGTCCGGGCCGTGCCACCGGTATTGTTGTTTCATACAAGTAATGTGACTAGCTGTTTGCTATCCCACCTGCAGGAGAAGGCAGTAACCCTATCGCTTAACCTAGTCATGTGTCTCAGTTTGGTTTAGAGCAGCCTGTCTTGTTGATGCCATCCTTTGCATTTCTGTGCCAGTCATCCCAGTTACCTCAAAGTGCTGTTTTTTCATTAGCACTCCAAGTGGAGAAGCTGGGACAGTGGTTTCATGGTGCTTAAGAATACAGACCTTTAACTCAAGGCAGTCCTTTTCGAACCTCGGACGGGGCTGGCCATTTATTTTACACTTTAACAGGTCATCAAACAATAAATTGGTTTATTTCAGTAAAATGCCCATCTATTATAATTAACTAGATATTATGTAGTAATTATTTATACATGCAGTGATTTTAAATACCCTTTCAAATGAACCCCCTCTGTGTACACTAAATGATTCTCCCTATCAATTCACCGATTTATATTTAGGCTAACATTTTGGACTGGTATCATATTCAGGGAGTTTGCTACCCTGGGATGCACACCAGGCTCCTTTGATAAGCAGTTTGGGGGGAAAAATGCAAGGGTATTACTTTTTTTGTTCTGTTTATTTTCCTAAAAACTTTTTCTAGCCATAAATTAGACTTATTGAAAGTATTTCATGGACCGCTGCTCCCTTTGAAGGATGGGTGTCTGCCTGGAGGCTGTTTTTGAAGCACTGGGATTCAGTGGAGTCATTGAGGCTCAAATGGCGGCCATTTTCATCTGGGCAGACACAGGCTGCTTGTTGAGGCCCCTGAGTGTCGTTCTCCTGATCCATCAGTCCCGTGGCATTCCTCTGGAAGTAATCTGAACTGGCGGCAACGTCTTCAGAAAGAGAACCTGCTTCTCCGGGTCCGTCTGGGTGCCGAGGCTCGTCGCCTGAATGCCGTTCCTGTCAGGACTGTTCCCCGAAGTGCTAGGGGAAGAAGCGATAATTAAGAGTATAAATTTAGTTGGAGGAAACAGCTGGTGCCAAGCGGCGTGTGAAGGCGCCTAGATGCACGGGTGGCAGGTGGCAGCGGTCCTCGCGCCTCTCGTTGCGGTACCGCACCCGTGCCTCCTGCCCCGCCCCCACGTGGGCACCCCAGCTCTGACACACAGCACTCTTCCCGGGAATGCGCTCAGGGAGTCTCTGATGTCACTCTGGCTTGCTTGCCACATTTTCATTTCTTTACGTGCCGTGGTGTTCAGCGGTTTCACTCTGAAATGTGTTTCTGGCACCTGAAAAGAGAGGATTTTTAATACATAATGCTATGTTTTCAAAAGAATAAATATTTATTTGGGTCAAAAACAAAAGCCTTGCATCTTGTCCGGTTCCTGGACAAACCAGTGACTTTATTTTTGACATTTTGTCCTGATTTGGTAGATGTGGGTTTCTCTGTGTTCTGCTCTGAAACGTAACCTCACCACACTGGATTGTGGGTGTGGCCCTGACCAGACGGCCCCTGCTAGTGGCTGGCTTATTTCTAGGAGAGCTGAAATGGCAGACGTGGAGACAAATGGCCGTCTGTGGTGGGCCGGCTGTGACCAGACCTGGTTTGAAGCACGGTTTCCTGATTGTAAACCCTCCCCTCAACCAGCTGTCTTTCCTGAGCGTATGGGCCTTGCATAAAACAATGTCTGACTTCAACGTGTTAACCCTGTTCTGCATTTGCAGACAGGACATTCAGACCTCCTAACTGGAGCTCCTAAGAGCCACTGGCTCCTCTGTCCGTCGTGTGTGTGTGTGTGTGTGTGTGTGTGTGTGTGTGTGTGTGTGTGTGTGTGTGTGTGTGGGGATATGTTTATTATCGTGTTCTGGGGGCCCAGTGTCCCCTGGAGGAATGAAAACCTGTTACTTCATACTTTTGTGGGGATATTTGTCATGTACCGTCAGGGGGAAAACTCAATTTCATAAAAATGTGTGCCTGCAATCAAAAAATCTAAGGTGACTTACGGTTAAGGTTAGGGCTGAGTAAGGATTAGAGTTGTCGTAGTAAGGATTACAGTTAGGCCAATCGAAATGAATGGAACGTCTCTACAGCATTATAAAGACACAACTGTGTGTGTATGTGTATGCATGGAGCATGCTTTTGCATGTATACATTTAATATTTTTGTCTTCCAGGTTCTGATATAGTGCAGTGGATGATCAAAAATCTGAACATTGAGGATCAAGGTAGGATACTTGCTTATTTATCGTTGCTGTATGTTTGGGGGCATCAGCTTTCAGATACTAAATTTTAATGATTAGTCATCCTGGAGAACCACGCTAGTAACATTAGTCATCCTGGACACCTGCACTAGTAACATTCTGGGTATTTGCTGTACGTCAGTATGTCAACCAATCTTCATGTACGCTCAGCAGATCGAGTTTTTTCAACGGCACTCTGAGGGACGTTGTTGTCGGTCACTGCCGTGTCGTGATCGTTTTCACTCCGCTGAGCCAGACTGGTGGCTGCCGTATGTTAGCCATCATTAAATTAGCTTTCCCAGTTCTGTCCCCTGGGGACACGTCTTTCCTTCTCACTGCTCACAAAGAGACCCAGGTTCATTTATCACGATGAGCATATAGGGCAGAGGTCACATGACTGTTCTGTCAGGTAGGGGTTGCGGAGGAATGGACCAAGGGAGCAGTCCGTCCCCCCCCCCCCCCGTGCTCTGCCTGTGAGCTGTCAACAAGGCAGGCTCCCCTGAGAAATTGGGCCCTGCTTCAGCGAGATGGACGGGGACGACCTTTTCTGTGAGAATGATACTGTGACTTATGTCATCCCCTAACCTCCGCAGTATGGCCTCACCCTGGCAGTAGGAGTGGGATGGATGGTCTTTTCATCCAAACCTCTGAAGCCCCGCCCTTCTGTAAAGAATAGGGGTGGGTCCCCAGAAGGTGGTGGCGAATGGCAGCCACAGAGCTGTGAGTTTTATACTACCAAACTTGTGTAAAGAATAGGGAGGGGTCCCCAGAAAGTGGTGGCGAATGGCGGCTTCACAGCTGCTATTCCTGTGTACTTCAAAACTCGTGCGAGGGCGTCTGGTGGGGTGGACTGGGCCCCTGAGACTCCTTCAAGTCGAACGCTGTTTCATCACATAATTAGCCAGTCGCGAGTTGAATGCCATTATAAACGGCACGTCATTGTCCTTGACAACAGTTTGCTGCGTTCAGGTCGTAAGTGATAAACTGCTGGCTGTTGTAGAAGGAATACGTGGTTCGAGGCGACAAGAAGATATTCCGAAAGGACCCCGCTATGACAGATTTAATAAACGGGCAAAAAGACGGTATTAAATTGCTGACATTTATGCTGAGAGTACATGGCTGACATGTTCCGCTGAGGTTTTTTTATTTTGTTCATTTTTAGAATTAACTGCAGCTGTTAATTTCCTTTGTTGCATCATTAAGCTAATTAACATGTTCATGCATCATATTTAAAGAGAGTCTTCAGTAGGCCTACTGCTTGACTGCCTCTACAGCCCACTCTACTGTTCCAGCCACTCCAAAGTTTAGCACAATGCAGCGTCTCACATTCCTAAGGTGGGATGTATTCTTACTCTGGCAACTGTTCCTAAGGCCAAGTCAGCCAAGTAGGAAGCTGATTTAAGCAAGCCAGTCTGACACATGTATATATTTTACCTCCAAAGAGACAGCCTTTCAGGGCCACTGTTCTTCTTATCGAGGTGATATTTTATATCTTATTTTATTATTTATTTATTTAGTCAGTGTATTTTTGCCGTGCTTTATATGTCTGGGGAACTTTTTTAAATAACAAAAACAGCTTCTTTAAGCAGCCACTCTGCAGGCCTCTCTCGCCGCCATTTTCCACCTGCTCTTCCTCGCCCTGATTTATACGGTGTAGTTACTGACTGAGGATTCTGACTGGGCACCTTGAGTCCAGATACAGGCTAAGAATATGTAGAATTAATACCGAGCCAGCGAGGACGATGGAATTTGGCTGTGCAACTTCCTGCATCCTCATGCACTCCCGAGAGCTCCTGCATCCATCTTTTGCCCGGTTATCTGTTGGGTTGTTGATGAATATCCCAGCTGGTGTCACTCCACCTGCCACCAGCGGGTGGGCAGCGTGATCGGCCACTTCTTGTGGTCACCCGCCCTTTGTACCCTCTCCACCCCCGCACACGTTAATGAGGCATACACAGTATGGCTGTATTTCACGTTAAAGGCACACTGTGCCAAGACATGACGTCAGCCTTGTTTTATTATGGGACAGGATAATGTATTGCTAATATCCAGCTGTGTAAGTGGCCTGGGGTGACAGCGTGGGGTGAATTACCACTAAAGCCTCCTTTTTTTTTTTTTTAAAGGCTGTTTTTGTGGGATCTCAATGGGGCCAGCAAAGCATGGCACCCTAGGCTTCGGTGGATAGCGATGGCACCCAGCTCTGGCCCTCCACATGTCAGGACAGCAATAGGATCACCCACGGTGTGCTTAATGGCACCAGGTGATGATGCCTGCTGCTGCCCTTGCCATTCGTGTGTGTACACACACACACACACACGTGTGTGTGCACCTGTCGCCTTGTGATGCTTTTTCATGCCATGGCAGGAAGCTGGACCCCTCGGGCTGGGCAGAGCCATTTGAAGCCTCTGACCTTCACCCTGTCTTTCTGTTGCGTCCCTCCTGCTGGCTCCAGCCTGCTTTTCAGTTACGCCGTCTCTGATCTTCACTGTCTTTTCTTTTTGCCCCTCCCACTGGACACCTCCGATCTTTTGTCCCTCTGTGTTCTCTGTCGTCTTCCACTTATGCCCCTCATCAGATCCTGGCTGTTCTGCCCCTCACCCTAGATCCCACCCTTCTTTTTGCTCCTCCTCCCCATGCTGTCCACCCTCTTCCCATTACGCCCCTCCCCCCACACCCTGCCAGCTGTCTTGTGACTTCCATCTCCGGGATGTGGTGTCACTCTTAATTCCCAGAAGACCCCTGTTTTCACTCCATCCAGGCCACCTCCCTGATTACCTGGTGAAAACAGCAGGTGACACTCCTGTGTTTATCTGTACGATTCCACATAGCCACGCTAATGAGCTATTTACTCTAGCTAAGGTGACACACATCACCTGCATCTGAGACCCCTGTCCGGTAGCTGTGGTGTCCTCTTGGTAGATTGCCCCAGTCCGATCTGTCGCTGTTGGTATTGCCGGATCTCTACTGGGCTTCATGTGAGCGAGTGGCATTCGGGAACACGAGTGAATATAGTGGAAAGAAATGTTAAATAATTCATGGCATCTGACATCAGCAGCATTTCGTCAAGTCCCACTGAGCAGCAGAGAAGCAGAGCTTAGTTCAAATGTGGTTCGGTGCTACGTCTGATTCACACTTAGAGACTTTACTGCTAAAGCCAGTCATTCCTAAGATTATATGCAGGCTTCAAGAAAGACATTTTCGATAATGACATCGTTTGGTTTGCACTAATAAAATCAACCGTGGTATTTAAAACTGAATGAGTGTTAAATAATTTTAGATTTTGCTGTTTTAGAAAACCTACAGAATAATCAGTACTCCCACTTTTGGGTGGACACGCTAATCACAAAGAGTCAACATAATAAAATGCAGCCAGACGTATAAATGAAACTGCTTCATATTGTAGCTGTGCGACGTACGGAATGTTTATTTCTGCTTTTGACTTTCTCAGATGAGGCATTTAGTGAACTGGTTAAAATTAAGATCATGTGAGAAATTACACAAAACGTATGCAAAAAAATGAATATAAATGAAGATTCCTAATGAATATTTTAATGTGTCCTTGGAGTGGTTTGAGTAAAACTCTTGTCAGAATCGCAGCAGGCTGTGGAGAGGAGATCAGGGCCCGAGATGTCATGTGGCTGATGGAGGTGAAACAGGCTGCATGTTTGAATGGGAGCAGTTGGCAGGCCGCACGCTGCATGAGATGAACATGCTCGGCTCGTACCAATTTCGCATGACCACGGGGGGCTGCAGAGAGGCGATTAAAAAGGAAGCTCTATTAGGGTCCCGTGTAGATCTCACGGATCCCAGAGCTTAGCCCCCTGCTTGGGCCTTGCCATCCCCCTTATGGGTTTCTCTGGGGGGTTTCAAGAGACAGAACACCATAGTTTGGGTGGAACCAAATCTACATAGGAGCTGTTCAACACTGTCCAAGGCTGTTGGGGCCATACCAAATTTGGCAGTGTGGAGGAGGGAGAGAGAGCACCGTTCCAGACCCTTTGGAATTACACATAATCCTGGCCATACCCGTGAGCCACAGGGGAGATGGGTGTTTATAGTATGAGTATCATACAGAGAAGGTGGAAAGTCAAGAAAATGAATGTGTAACCTGAAGGTTGCTAGGTTACATCCTAGGAGCAGCCAAGCTTTTGTGTTTTTGAGAAAAATGGCTAGCCTAGTTCTAAGTTCCAGTTTGCAAGTGTAAAATTTTGTTTACGCTAAAGGAACCTGCATTAAAGTAGGAAGGGGATGAGGTGAGGTGACTCGACGTTCAGCATTCTTGTGCATTAGTCATCCCTAGATGATCTTTGGCCTTTCTCCCCTGTATGGATGTAAAGCCCATTTGACGCTGTACCGAGTCATTGCCTGAGTTCTGTTTTCGTAGCGTCGTTTTCACATCGTGAAGCTGTCCATTCCACAGGGACTCACAGATGTCTCCTGTTCTGTTGCTCCTCTCTCACAATGAGCCGTTTCCCTATGATTTACACTCTCATATTCCAGCAAGGCATCCATTTTGTTTCTTTTTTGCATCTCGTGTTAATCGTTCAGGTTTTTCTTTCTTGTGATTGTGAATGAATTCAGTATGCAGGAAGGCGATGGGGCCTAGGGCCATTGAGAAGCCTGGCATGTACACAATCCCTGACATCGTTGACTTGCTGAAATATTAATAGCGGCTGGCTTATTAATGTGCAACCTGGCTCCTGCCTGCTTTAAATGCGGCCCCCCTGCCGAAGGGACAAGCGGGATAACATGGGGGAGGGCGGTGCTGTCGTTGTTGCTCCAGTGGAGGCGCTACACCTTGGGACCTTGATGGCAGCCCACGGCTACTTCTTCCCCATATCGGACCACGTGCTCACGCTGAAGGACGACGGCACCTTTTACCGGTTTCAGGTGAGGTTCGCAACCTGCTGGAGTCCTCTACCAGTATATTTTTACCTTCCTTTATGGACCAAACCGTCAAGAAAGCACCACGTGGGATGGTGGTTAAAAACGTAGACGTACGGTAGGTGCAGAAGGTTGTTGGATCTAATCCCCGGTCCCGTGGACTACGGAGCAGTCAAGTTTATTATGGCACCAGTAATTAACCTTGATTTCTCCGGTTAGGTGTCCATCTGTAAAATCAGGTCTGGATTTTGTCGCTGGGTGCTTTTTTGGCATTTCGCATGATCACGCATCGACCTGCTGTGTAAGGGACCATGACTAAATTCTACTTACCAGAAGGGAGTAGAGCAGGAGATGGGTGCAAGTGGAAAGTCTGACTGCTGTCTAAAGATCACTTGTGGCTATTTGTACATTCTTGAGGTTTCCCTGGAGGTGGGGCTGTGCTTTAAAAACCTGCAGGGTGTCAGGTATTTTTTTAGTGGCACCCACAGTGGACTCCCAAAGTACCAAGTGGATTCTAAACATGGTGTCTCGTCGGCGTGCACGCTAACGAGCCTCGGCAAGGAGGCCAGTGTCGAATAGGGTGGATTCTGGGTGTTGTGAGCGAGGTGCACACACAGATCCTCTCCATTTCTGTGACGACAGCAGCCCCTTAGTGCTGTACTGGCTTCCAGTTCAGATGCTCATTAGTGTCTGAGAGGTTACATTTGAGTCATTTATTCTCCTCACAAATGGCTGCTATGTATTTGTATGTAATGTATGCAATTATGTCTGAGTCAATGGCAGTTTTTCAATCCCATGGTGATCAATGTCATGCTTAAGCTCCCCTGGGAACACTTTAAACACCTGAATGTCAGTACAGATATGACTGTGTATTAAGTTTGCTTCTCTTTATAAGTGATAACCCTGCCAAAGTCCTCACCCTGCACTTACGTGGACATCAGAATTAAACCCCAGCCTAGCTGAAGTGGTTTTAAATGCTATTTTGATTGTCTTTTTCTTCCAGACACCGTACTTCTGGCCATCAAACTGCTGGGAACCCGAGAACACCGACTATGGTGAGGGAATGTGGCCGTCCCGCCTCGTGGCTCGCAAGGTCAGGGTTCCGTTTCCGTGGCGGCGCCGCGTGCAACTGGGTCGCCGTTTTCCTGGGAGACGTGCCGCTTTGGCGATGTCGTGGGTTTGGTGCTATCTCGTGCCGCCGCGTGTCCGCACATGCGAGGGCGTCGTTGCGTGTGGGAGCAGATGAGTACCTTCGGGTGTCTCCCCTCCCCGGCTTACACCGGCGATTCACAGAAACGCGGTCCGAGCGTCAGCTTTGCGTCAGGCACGAACACACAATTGTCGTGTGAGAGCGCTTCGCAGGAACGCTGTCTTCTGGACACACGTGGCAGATCCTGAGCTTAATGAAGGCTGAACTGTCTAGAGTAGTCAGCCCCCCCTGAGGAATTATCACGTTCTGATTGGACAGGCCGCGTGTGGCAGACCCGCCTACCAGTTTGGGTCTCAGAAGGTGTTTTTCCTACGAAGCCGACCCTTTAGTTGTTTTAATATGCGGCTCTTCGCTTTGGTAAACGTGCAAGAATTAGATACCCACTAATGTTTAGCCATTCCCCTTCCCCATGAATCTGTTGCGTAAGTGGTTGCCATGACCCATGATGATTAATCGATACAGGATTGTAAGACGTCTTCCTTTTCTTTTTTTTTAAAAAAAAAAAACGTTTTCATTCTTCATCCATGTTAGAGACTGTTAGCGCAACGTTCATTTCAGGCCTTGAGCAATCCTCCAGTCAGCTGGTGCCAGGTGTCCACCGTTAACCGATTTGGTCACATGGTTTTGCTTTGACCAATCATAGTCAAGGTCTGGGATCTTTTTAATGAATGCGTTAATTAAGCCGAGAGAGCACGCAATCAAGTGTGTTAATACGGTGACGTTTTAATCGGAGGCACAGTGAATCAAATCTCAGATGTGGCGCAGAAGAGTTGGAAATGTTCAGCACAACGAGCCTCTTTAATCCTATATGATGGCTTGATTAGATCTTGACTGAATCTCTCCATGGTGGCTACATTGTTTGAGCTGGTCCTGTACATCAAAGAAGCCAACAAAGCAAACTCTTTCAACCCTCAAAGAATTACCAGAGTGAGGCTCGATACCATCTGCAGCAATGCACGAGTTTGCCAGCTTAGCCCCTGCAGCGGCTGCACGAGGGAGCCCCACTTTGATGGTAGCTAAGCGGTCGTTCAGCGCCCCCTTGAGGTCCGGAGTTGTCTCTACCATGGTCCGTTGTTTTCTAGTTCTGTAAACTAAGCCCGGGCAGAGGAGCTATATCCTGGTCCTTAGCAGCTCCAGCATCCAGTGGGAGTAGCAGTATGTCAACTCCTTGACTTGGAGGCATTGCTCATGGAGGGTATGGTGACCAGCACTGAGGTCTCGCATCTCTAGGCTGTGATCGGTCGCCCTGCAATGGACAGTCTGCTTCATGCCATGCGCCTCCTGAGATGTGGTGCCTGTTGTCCTGCCTACACAGCTATAGATGATGGGTGAAATTGGATAGGTGCGTTTGTTCGTTTTTTTTTTTTGTTTTTTTTTTTTTCTTTGCCCAGGTTCTTCAGTGCAGTCAGGGTAGTCCGCCATCTTCAGAGTTGTGTTGGTGTGCAGTACGGTGTATATTTGCAGTTGCTTTGTGGCTTTAACCTGACAGCGGTAAACATTCCCAGGATAAAGAAGTGTTGTTCAAAGCAGGCTGTGAAACATCGTGCTGTCAAGTGCTGTGCGGAGAATTTTGCAGTGTGTTTTTTTGCTTTTTTTTTTTTTTTTAACCCACCTGCTGTCATTTAATGCCACTCTTCATCTTTCAAATTCAGCATGTGAAAATGGTGCCTTTTTTTTTTGTTTCCCCCCCCAGCCACGCACGTTTCCAAATACGAAGTCAGAAAGTCCTTCAGGATCTTTCAGGCTATACGTCTGTAGGCCCCTGTTAGCTGCACTTGGGAGAATTCCGGTGCGACGTTGTTCCTTACCGTTCCGTGACGTTCCCCTGTGCCGTTTCAGTATTCACAGCACAACACACCTGTTTGGAGAACCGCGGTTAGCACGTCAGGCTGATCGATTCGCGGTGAGAGTGAAGTGTGATTCGGCACAGAGGTCATTACTCTCCCCCGCTGAGTCATGGCTCTTTCCCGGCCCTCTAAGTTCGGTTCTGCTTGCTGACCGTATAAGAGCCGACTCGGCGTAGGCAGCTAAGGTAGGCAAAAAAAAAAAAAAAAAAAATTTTAATCTGTTAAACTAATGGGAG
>JAACJT020000035.1:9417014-9435604 GCA_009936485.2 Gymnarchus niloticus
AAGTTGTTTGCTTTTTACCCTGGTTTTTAATTTGAACTGAGTCCAGCTTGCTTCTTTTCTGGACCTCTGTTTCGGGGCAGTCCTCCATTTCGGCTTGCTATTTGTTTCTTGCCGTTTATTTTTTCCTGTTATTTTTGTTTCCGTTTACCCCCCCCCCCCCCAAATTGGAAAACTGTCAGGACCGCAGAACCTCTTTTGAGAAATTCACTCGCAGTGTGGTAAGTGGACGAGTCTGGCCTAGACGGTCGCTCGGACCCTGTGCCGATCAAGCCAGTGTGGAGTGCCTTTCACTTTGTCCCCACTGTCATGTTAGAGGTCCCTCTCTCACTCTCTGGCAGGCTCTGCCCCAGTGTCTGGTCTTGCTGTGTTTTACCAAGAACCTATCCACTGATTTAGAAATGGCTTGTGAAGGCTTCTGGACTAGGGAAAGCCTCTTTCCCTGAACCCCTTGTGATGTGTGCGCGATGTACATTTTCAGTTTAAACACCTCAAGGTCCGGTAAATGCTGTGCCACCAGATTCTATGCTATGGCATGAATGTGTGTGGATGTTAGCGGAGCCAGAGATGTTTATAATGTGTGTCCTCATATGTCTGCTTTCTTGTCCACAGAAAAGTAAGAACTTGTTTTGAAGGAGTTTGCTTCCAGGTAATGTTAATAGGTTTCCTCCCCAAATTGTTTGAATGGCTAAATTTCATACAATGGTTAAGAATGACTGGAAATGTTTGAACTAGTGGACTCCATGTTTACCAGTGTGTCCTTGTATGACCAGATCACCTGACTCCTTTTAAGTAGAGGGCCATGCGGTCTCACTCCAAGTATTTAACAGATTCAATGATCTTACACATGTAGTGCCTTTCTTGTGTGGATGACTCAAATTCAGTTCTAGGTATTGTGCTCCATTTTTCAAAATAATGCTTGTATGCAATTACACACCAAAAGTGTAGTTTCTTAATACATTTTGTTCTTTTCTTGTAGGGGAAATCATTTACTTCAAAGAGGCTAACAAGTCTTGTGCAGTCATGCTAAAATATGGTCATCGTTTAGCTTGGAAGAGGATCATTGTTTCTACGTTGTTGTAGTCTACAGTTCATTCCGATGAGCCAGTTGCATGTCCGAGGAACGATTTTATTTCCCCCCTCTCTGAGAAGGCATTTTGGACTTCTAGGAGAAGATGTTTAAATGCCTTCAAAGGAAGTTATTTGTCAGGTCATCTTCCCTAGTTATACATCAGCTGGATCTGTGTCTGCAAACTGAAAAATGGGGGGGGGGCAGGCAGGCAGTGCCTGAGTGAAGTCTCTGCATTGGAAGGTGTTTCAGGACATGATATTGTAATTTGACACTCAAAGTTAGTGGTTCCCTCCCATCACACATGTAATGTCACATTCTGATAAAAGCTGTCTTTGTCCTATGTAGTCTAAGTTTCTTGCTTTATTTTTTTATACCATATTTAAAGATGCATTTATGTAATTAAAATGGCCCTTGATCTGATTGTGGGTACATTCTTAATTTTTCCTGCAGTAAACTTTCCTTCCAAAATGGAAATCAGTAGTTTTGCAAGCTCAGAATTACACTTGGAACAGGGTAAAAATTCCCAAGGTGGGGGAGAAAGAGACTCCACAGATGCTGGGTTTCCATGTATAGAGGCTTTTAAAAAAAACCCAACACCCCCCCATTTCAATTTGCTTTAGGACCAGGGGTTGTCTTAGCCACCATAATGATGGTTGTGCTTTTGGACTGGTATATAGCCATCTGATTAAAGACAGTTTATATCCTCAGGCACAGGTCTGGTGACAGTCTATATTTTGCCCAATTGTGGAATCTGTCCACATGATTCTTCTTATCCCCATTGTGTCAACAGATTGAGACATGACATTTCTTGGTCCTGCAGTTTTGGGTAGTAGACTGCCATCTAAGCAACTAAATGACCTTACACACATGGCTCTGGAGATTTGGTTAGAGAACTATGAACAGAGATACTGTTTCATTGTGTGGCTTCCCCCCCCCCCCTCAATAAAACAAAGATATGCAAAAACTGTGGAAAATCTGCTAATGCAATGAAATTTTTCAGATTCTAAAAAGGAAAACAAATCCTGTTGTGGCATTTTTGCCTCCCTCAAGCAAAAAACGGGGAGCTGTAGCTCTTTCAAACCAAACATGAATACCTTTGGTGGGAGAAACCTCCTCTGTTGCCCACAGGAAGTGCTTTGGTGTGGTTTGCTGGACCCAGAACTGAGGATGAAAGAGCATGGTGTTCTTCCCCACCGGTGTTAGTGGATCAAAAACCCAAGTCAGGGCGTGAGTGGCTGAACAGTGCCGCCAGTAGCTTACCCACAGTCACAAACATCCGGCCTTTGACTGCTGAGGGCTTTATGCAGCGGTTAGAGATGTACATGTTCCCCACAGTCATGTGAGTTGTCCAGAGAATTAATTGTCCTTCCTTCTCCCCTAAGGCCATGTGACCAAGGAACAGTCATTGTTTGGCATTGCAGTTAACGTGAACACCAACCCAAAACACATTTTGTAACGTGTCCTTTTGTGTGTTAGAATGTACACACCAAGTGCTTAAGGGCATATGTAAAAACTGTGAATGGAGTAGGACAGCATACGGTGCGAGTATGACTTAAAAAAACACTGGCAATAAGGTGGCAGCAGCCACCGGAGCGTATAGTCTCGAATAGGTTTCACTGTTTCATTACCAACTGCAGCCACTAGATAGCGCCAAGTCTTGTCACACAAGGAGCAGCTCAGCACCCATTAACATCAGCCGTCTGATTCAACTGTAAATATGTATAATGAAGCATATAAAATCTGAACCAGTATGGAACTTGCATTACAAGCAATAGACAATCGAGGGTGTAGTTCTGTTACGGAAATACAAAGTGATGAATAGTGTTCTCACTAGAGCTGCCCTAAGAAACTACAAAATTCCATATTAATATGGAATTTTGTGTGTGAGTGGCATCTAAATATACACACACCAGAAATGCCTGTGTACTGTAGCAGTGTTAGGCTTTACCTTTTTAAATTTCATGTTGAAGGAGTGTTGCACTATTGGTCCAGCAGAGGGATAGAGGGTTTGCCCAGAGTGGTCTTGGCCCCTATGAAGGTTAATCGAGCAGGTACTGCTGTTCTGGTTGGTGAAAAGACATCAGGAGCCCTTATTAAAGACCGTCTGTAATTCAACATTTAGCGGGAATAATGTCACTCAAATTGTTGCCGTGGCCAGCTTTGACTGCTTATAAACCATACACCAAATGTAGAGAATAAAGTCTTTTAATAAAAACTGGTAAACAAAGTGCTCTAAAGTGGTGGTTTTTCCATAAGATGAAACAGTTCTCAGCAAGGCTTCAAACTCACCCGTTAGCAAAGCACATCAGGCTCTGTGCGACTGTCAGCCAACTGGAGGGGGAGAGAAACTGCAGCGGGAAGTCTGGGTGAAAGTGGTTACAGGAACAGCTTCAGAGTAGGGCTGGAGGGAGGGTGCAGGGGGTGGGAAGGGGGAGTGGAACGCAGGGGATGGGGGAGCTTGGTGTGATTTGTTTAGCGATGGGAGCCAATAGAAACCCCAGACGGCGATAATATCCACATGTTGTCGACTGAGAGGGGCCAGAAGCGAGAGACGAGACGACAGACACAGGGACGGCAGCCCCTGGCTTGCATGGGCGTCAGTGCCGCACTCAGCCATAGGAGCGCGTGTCGGGCAGCAGCCCCCTGGCCGGGACGGCACCGCAGCGCACAGCTCCGGCACTCACCTGCGGCGTAGAACCTCGCACTGCAGGTAAGCGCCCACTAGGCAGCCTCCGGCACCATTCAGCAGCTCACTGTGCTTTGATGGGCTTTTCTGTCATCTTTCCTGCAGTGTGTTTAAAGGGATCATTCAGGCATTCTCTTTAAGGGCTTTAAGAGTTCACGCTAAGTGCTTGGTGTGCTGAGATAAGGATATGCATGTGACGTTGAGTGGAAAAAAATTAACTGTCGTCCTGACTCCCTATGAATGCCAAGGAGAAGCCTGTACAATGGTTCACCTTGAGATGTTAACCCAAACAGATTAACACATGATTTTAATCTTTAGAATATTCTTCAAATATTTAAATTGTAGTTCTGTCTTTTATTAGAGGATATCAATGAGCGGAGGGGGGAGTTACCATGTTACTTTGAACGCAAACAAAATCTAATCAGGATTTCTTCACAGCTTGTATATTTTGTTTGAAATTCAAACAGCGACTTACCGCGCAGGGGAATGTCACACGAGAGCACGTCTAGGGTCGCGCCATTTGAACGGGTCTGTCAGTGGCATCAATGGAACGGCTCAAGACCTGTTTTGCCCGGCGGCTGAGGCTGGTGACCGCTCCACCTCACACCGTTGTCTCGTTTGAGTTAGAGAGGATTGCCGGCAGTGCCACGCTGAGGCAAACACATTACACCGAGAGAGTTTCATTTGGGGAAGCAAAGACGTGCTGCATTTGCGCCATACTCTCCCTTCCACGATGTTGTGTGTCCGCTTCACATATGCATCGCATTTTAATTATCACAAACTGAAGCAGTGCTCTCATGTCCTACTATTTTAAACCCACAATGGGACTGAAGTTTAAAATAAAGTTTACTATGCCAGAACTAATGAATGAGGCAACTTGTGAACTAAGACAATGGGGTTTATGCATTTTTCAGGTGTTACAGTTCTTGCAATAAGTTGAGATGAGGAAAGAATTAGTTGGAAAACCCAGATTGAAAAGCGTGTCAAATTACTGCACGCGTTTCAGATGCAGAGTGCATGCGGTGGCTTTTCTCCTCGGGAGTGAGTGTGCGGTCAGCATTTGTCTGGTTAATGGTGGTATTCCTATGGCTACAGCTAAACCCCCATGGTGGCAGCATAGTTAATGAATGGCTGGATCGAGAAGAGGCAAGCTGAACACCAGAGTCTGCGGCAGGAGTCTACGAAAACATAGTAGCAAGCTTTCCAAATACACTGCAACAGAACTAAATGACAGGCGGAAGGGTGGGACACATTTGTTGAGGCCGGTTATGGCAGAGAGCTTTTTTGCGGTTCCACATTAGCCAGCTTGAACATCCCCTCCATAGCCACGAGTCAAACAACCATATTTCCCTTTAGTGTCCATGTTTTCCCACACCTCTCAGCACTAACTTCACACACAAACTCAGCGTACCACACCAGTGCAAGACGAATGGAAGACGGCTCCTACATACACTACACCTGTACTTTACCCCTAAAAACAGGATCGCTTGCATTACATCCCATTTTGCACATTCTCTGCTTGCAGACAGGTTTCGGTTTTGTACCTTTTTTCTCACGCCACTTCAGCTAGCTGTAAGACCTCCAGCTGCCAGCTTCGGCAGGGCTTCAGTATGAGCGGGCTTCGCCCAGGTCTGTTTTCACACGGTCCATGGCAGGCCACCAGACTTCCAGGGTAAAAGAAGCGCTCCCTTTCTCCCAGCAGCCATGGACAGGGATGCCCTAACATGAGGAGGGAGCCAAGCGGTTAACACAAAGTGCACGGATTCCACCATTCCATTGATGATACACGGCAGATCCTTCACAGGTCAGCTGAGCTCAGGACCCAGATTTGCAATTTGAAGAAAGGTTGAAGTAATCATAGTGAACATGTAGAAATATCACTTTAAACCTGCCTTACAAGCAAGTCACAGTACACCGCTTCCATCAAGGACTGCAACACTGGGTGGGGAGGCAGTCAATGTGGATTGTCCTTGGAAAATGTTCAAGTCGGTTCAAGTTAGTGGGTACGGCTGCGTAGAAGAGCCACAGTTCAATACTGAAGATTTATTTCCCTGAACTATCACATGTTCCTACTGAATCTGTGCTTTAGACCATCAGTAGGCTTGCCTAGGTGGTCACTGGGAGCTGGGAAGACTTATCACTGCTCAGTGTGCAGTCTGATTACCTTTAAACCTTGTTCACTGTCTGACCCTGTAGTGACACTAAGATGCTTACATTCCTGGACAAGCGTACTGGCTGTTCTGTGAGGGTGAATCATGGGCTGGACCCACACTGGAGCTGACCACTTTGCTTACACTATGGTTTGGTCCTTCTGTGACCAGGTGTCAGATTTTACGCTCCATGCTGCAGGTTCGCCTGCAGGGGATGGATGGGGGATGTCAGAGCAGGTCAGGGAGGGGCACAACGGCCCACTGCTCTGGCTCAGTGCCCCTGGGGGAGGGGGGGGGACTGCAGGCCCGTAAAATCAGAGGATTTGAAGCGTTACTGAGAACGCCAAGCTGACCGCAGCCAGACACACAAAAAAACAAACAGAAACCAAAGAAGCACCCCCAGGCTTGTTATTTATTTCATAGCACATGTGGGAACTGCAGAGTGGAGCCCCTCTTTTGAAAGGAGGGGTGCACCCACAGTAGGGTCATCTCTCAGCTGCTGGCAATTACAAGCGGTTGCAAGCCAATGGCCAAACAGCTCCAGGGCCTCTCATTATACCCATGTTGTATGAGTTCTTTTAAACACCTTGAAATTTTGCTTTCTCAGTGAATAACCTGGAAAATAGTTTTTTGGGAAAGGCAAGTTAGCATTTTCCATTTGACAACTTTGGGGAAAAAAAAATTGATTTGAGGATCATTTATAAAAATAGGGTTATGATGGTCTCCTTGTTTTACACAGTCGTGTGCGGTGTGGCTCTGGCACCTGCTGCGGATCATCTCTCATTACTAGCAGGAGCCCAACATGTTCCTTAAAGGGCCATGCAGGCACTGGTAGCGCTTTTACAGCCTTAAGACCTCTAGGCTCTCTGGTCCTTCATTACTGTATATCCATCTGAAAATTTGATACAATACACTTCAGTAAGAAGTCTACACAGAGCTGATGTGGCCAGACAACATGAGCCTAAAGACGGAATAGTTTAAGTATATGGTGGTATGGTTCGTGGGGGGTTCTGTGGGTTACTAATCTTGAAATGCCAAAACTGGGTACCTTAAATATTTGCACTTTAAGGGCAACCAGCTACATAACACTATGTATTTTGTGTTCAAGGACAATTTTTTTTTTTTTTAGATAGATTAGACATCATAGGCATTAAACTACATTGTCTAAAATTACTAGGATATTTTTAATGCCAAAAAGAGTGAGTGATTATAACGCAAGACGGACAGCAGACCAAACACCTGAAGCCAGCATACAGCTTCCTTGGTCCCCTCATTCTCAACCAGTGAGAAGCCTTCCCCGTCCCAACCAGTAAGCCAGCGAGAAGCCTTCCCCGTAGCACATCTGCTGCAAAGATGTCAGCCTGACTGACAGACAGAGCCGTAATCGTTATTTTGGTATAGAATCGTCCTTCCTGCTGAGCTTGACAAAGTGACAAATTAAACGTAATCTGCCTCTTCCTGTCCACGGAGGAAACCGTTCGGAATCGAGGAATGCTCTAAGGGTATCGGTGACCCCCGCAGGCCTGTGAGAGGTGCTGGTGGTGGTCGTCTGTCAGCATCACAACAGTTTGAATGTGCAGTATCCAAATTGTCAGCGTGCTTTTGGTGTTGAAAAAGAAAGCCCTGTCTTAAGGACAGGGTCAGATAGGATAATAGTCCAGAGTCAGACTTTCAAGACTGAATTCAGAAAAGATTGCTGCACTAAATGTTTATATATCTATAACGTGCCTCATAACTAGACTAAGCAAAACCTTGAGGAGGTCTGGCAGTGTTTTTCTATACATCACCATTGATTAAGAGGAATGTTTAATTTCAGTGTTTTTATAACTGATGAAATTGCAAAAAGTAATGAGTCAATTAAGGAAATTAGACTTAGGATGACAGATTCATTTCCTGCCCTTTTTTTTTTTTTTTTAAACAAGCACATAGACTGGCCTCCTCAAGATTAATGCCTCTTAAAGCTTATACATCAATGTATCATACTCATTTCACCACCACTTTGAGCTTCAATGGCTTAGCTCTTGACAGATTAAGTACTTTAATGAAGCACTTGAGTGAAGGTTAAAGAAAGTTTTAAAAGGTGGAACAAGGGAGGTTTTATGTATTTTCATGCAAGCTGCCAGCAGTCAGTAGACATTTCTCATGGGGAGGAGGGTTCCAAAGATTAAGAATTTGCTGGAATGGATGTGGTGATGGTTCCCAGACCTTGCCAGTAATGGTAATCAGTTTATCACAATACATCTCTATTGCTAACTCGCTACAGAATTACTTTCTCCTGAAGCTCTCACTGGCTCTACCATCGCTCATCAAAGCTGGCGATGGGTCTCTACTCCAAATGACAGATGACACACAATTTCCACTTGCTTGGGCAACACAAGCATGTTAAGGCCACACTGAGAAACTAAGACCTTTTCATTTGCTGCATCAGCCGCTGTGTCTGCTCTGAGTGGATCAGTATCATGTTGCAAAATTCACACCATGTCCAGAAGTGCAATGAGTCAGAAATAACAAAAACGCCATCTAAAAAAAATCCAGGAAAGTATGACGTCACAGGAGTCTCCAGAATCCATGAGGGAGAAGTGTAGTTGCTGTCTGAAAGCTGGACTTAAAAACCAGACAGTGAGCACGTGTGTCAAGGACAAGGAACCAAGCGAGGTGCACTTGGGGCAACGTACATCGTAAAGAAACCAGGCACTGTGATATCAGAAGGGGCCGATACGGGCAACAACATTATGTCAAAAGAGCAAAATCGGAGGTAGTGCTGATGAGTAGAGAGAAGATTCAAGGGAATGGTTTAGAATGACAGAAGTGACAAAACATTTAGACATGAATCCATATATTATAAGGGAAAAGGTATGGACTCTCCTCAGTGTGAGGCAGGGCTTACAGCTGCTATCCTAGTGTCTGCAGTAGTTTAAGATGATCTCTGACCCCCTTGCATCCCTCCCTCCCCCGAAGGATGTACAGGAGTCTCCTGTTGTCGGTGCTGCTCGTTGGAGTCCTGTGCTCTGCTGTGGAATCCCGAAAGAAACGACCACAGGGCTCCATCCCCTCGCCAAACAAGGGTGGCACCAACATGTCCGACCAGCACAGCCGCAAACAGGAGGTGCTGGCATCCAGCCAGGAGGCCCTGGTGGTGACGGAACGGAAGTACCTGAGAAGGGACTGGTGCAAGACACAGCCACTGCGGCAGACCGTAGCCGAGGAGGGCTGCAGGAGCCGCACGGTGATCAACCGCTTCTGCTACGGCCAGTGCAACTCCTTCTACATCCCACGTCACGTCAGGAAAGAGCAGGAGGCCTTCCAGTCGTGCGCCTTCTGCCGGCCACACAAGTTCACGACGCTCACCGTGGAGCTGGACTGCCCTGACCTGCAGCCTCCATTCCGGCACCGAAAAATCCAGCGGGTCAAACAGTGCCGGTGCATCTCAGTGCACGTGGGTGAGTCTGGAAAGCAGTGAGGCTGGGAAACAGAGTTGCACAGATGCTTTGCTTATTTCTTCATGAAGGAGATCTCTCTCACTGACATGGTTATGGAAATTGGACACACCTTCAAGAGAACACAAAGCAAGTCCAGGCCACCGGTGGAGGAGGTGCCTCAGAACCTGTAGACAGTTAACAGATGCCAAAATCAGGACTACTTTGATGGGTCGACTCGGGGTGGGAAGACAGACCCATCTATAACGTTTATCCTATTTCACGGTTTGTAAATACCTCGAATTGCACGGGGCGGGGATGAACAACTCAGAACTGCCTGACTTAAAGTGTCAGGTGGCTGAAAGGCAAACTGAAGTCTGCTAGTGACAGGCCCATGAGGATGCAGTAGCTGAATAGCTGGCGTTGGTACAGATGGGAAAGTCATCAAAGCTTTTTGGGGGGTGGGGGGGGGGGGATTAGCAGCACGGTGCCAGAAACACCATGGAATGTTAGTGCCAAACTGATAGCAGAATGGCTAATGAAGCCTGCGGCGATAAGAACAGGTGCCTTGCAGCTGCCTGAAGGAACTGCTCAGATGACCTGGAACAAAGCAGAACACAGTATAATGGCAGCCGGGTGGGGGCACTGACTGCGCTACCTGTGTAACCAGATAGACTGTCCATGGGAACAGCAACCACAGTGCTTATGGATCATATATACCTGATAATGAGAAAATAAATTCTATTAAATCTACTTCCTGTAGAGGTGTACATCTGTCTGGCCATTACAAAGAAAGTCAAGTTCATCATAGTGAGAAAACCATGGAAGATGTACTGAATTTATTTATTCATTTATTTTATATAAATTACATTTTTCCCAAAACAAAAATTCTAATTAGAAACACTTATTGCACATGGGGATAAAGTTTAAAGGACTCCAGAGTTTAGTTGTAATCACATTGGGCACAGAACCAGCATGCTGGGATAGAAGTAAAAATTAACAAAAATATGTTACATAAAGATTTGAGCACTACTTTACACAGATAAAAACATATATTGGCATCTTTAAATAAGTAACCCGAGTCAAGCATCGAATCTCAATGCAGTTTTAGACATCTGAAGGTCTGACAGAACATAACACTGAAGTGAGAGCAGGTGCAGCTCGGTGCAGCCTGATCCGTGCTCACTTAGCTGTGCAGGATGTCACATTGCTCAGGTTTTGGTAAAACACACACCCAGGAGCTGGCTCTGTACAGCCTCTCATTGCCATCAGACCTTAATCGTGCTATGAGCTGACCGGCGCAGCAGAATTAGCCCCCCCACAGCCCTACACTTTGGGTGAAGCTGTAAACAAGTGCCCTGCTTTGCCGTGGCTCTTCGCATGGGTAATGACCCCACTGGTTCTGGAGAACCCTGGTGAGGGACAGCCCAAATCAGTTCTGTAACATAGCTCAGCTCAGATGTAGATTCATCAGAAAGGACCCATTAAGAAAAGCAAGTTGGCACACTGTAGCTGGGCCGCCAAGCTGGTTTTTCAAATATCCTTTTTTTTTTTTTTTTTTTAAACTACTTGCTGAAAGATGGTAAGAACACTGGCGACTGGGTACTTAACGTCTAAAAACCCCTGGCTGAAGGGGGTCTTGAGGGTAGCCAGCTATTGTTACAAATGTCTGACCACCATGATAAAAACACTACCACCTCCACCCTGACTGTAACGGCAACAGCACTGCCAGTTAGACAGAATTAGTCTCCACTGATTAAAGCAGCTCCATCTCCTTCAACCTCTCTTTGTACATATTTACACCACATTCTCAGGAACACACATACGAACATACACACACATATACATTTCTGTATTGGCTAAAGCCCACCTGCAATGTTCTATTGCTTAAAAATGCACTTACAGGACCCTAAAGCAAGGATGGATGCGATGTTACAGCCATGATGATGAGAGCTCGGCACCCTCACACCAGTGAGGTACAAACCCATCAAGATCAAACTGCTGCTACTTCTCTCTCGGAAGTCAGCTGCACAGATGTTACTACAAAGGTTCTTCCCCTTCTTTGGGGCTGTAGGCATTTAGGATGAAGTGGTGGACTTGGCCAGTATGGCTACAGTATTCGCAGTGCCAGTTGGGGGGGGGGGGGGGAGAGGCTTAATTCTCATCACATCTGTTTTCGGGTTGTTAGTCTGTGCTTTCGTCTCCTGGAAATGAAGTGGCCGACATCCCCAGGCGCTCAGATCTTCATTCCCAGTTTTGCTTTCTGTAAAACAAAAGAAAGAGGAGATCAAAAATGGGTCACATGCAGAAATCACACTGCTGTTTACTTACCGGTCAAACAGAATGTGCCACATGTTCATGCTCAAGTCATCAGCATGACAGAGTGCATAGCTACTCCTGGAGGAAACGGGCCGGTCCTTCGGGCGTACTTACTATGCCGGAGGCGTGCTTCGGCTTGACGCTGTACGAGGCTTTCTCCTTGGCCTGCCGGAAACACTCCTCAGCCACTTTTAGCCTGAAAGATGAAACATGCGTGTGAAGAAACCAGGCTCTCATTGGGCTGCATGGGGAACAAAGGGAAAAGGAGAAGCGCGCTAAAGTGTCACCTCTGAAAGGTGACATGCTCTGTAGTTGAAATGATCAGATGCAAACCAGTGGCTTTTGGGGAAGGTTGTGCAAGTCAGCCAAAGGGCAGCTCCCTGGTACAAGAGGCACCTGACTTCAGAAAAGTAATCTCAAACTAATGACCCAGACTCATATTCCCTAGCCTGGGCCCATCCTGCATACTGAACAGACTCAAATTAAGGACACTGCAGGAAATTCATTCATGGCCTGTGCTGGGACTGTACATTTGAACATGTGCAGGTAACAAGGAGACGCAAACTGGTTTTGAACCCTATAGTATGGGCCAAGAAACAAGACGTCCTGCTCTGGCCTAAAGGGGACCGGAAAGGGAGATGTAAACCACTAAATTTCCCCTGTTGTTACCATGTCAAGCCAAGCAGCCCTATAGTCTCGTCAACTTGAGGCCCATCTCTGGGACCCATGAAGCAGTCCAGTCGAAAACAGAATAATCTGACAGTGCTCACTACCGTTTCCTCATTAGTGTGAAGGAAATGCCAGACCTTTCATTTTCTCCCTCAATGTTATTAGTGCCATTATAGTTAATTAAGGGTTAAATTGCTGTTATTGATGTTGCAATCAAGATAAAAACTCATACAAGAATTTGAATAATTGCATGTGCATTTTCGGGGCTGAGTGTGGGAAGTGGGGGGGGTTCAACAAGAAATCCCAAAAACTTTGTTTGGGTGCATGTCCTCTCCAAGACTGCAGGACTACATTAAGAACCTAGCAAGACTGTAGTGGTATTTCTTCAATTGCAGGTATCTCCCAAAATAGAACAGAAATGACATTTAATTACCAAAGAGAACTGAGCGTCACCACTCAGCATTGCAAGACCACAATTGAAAGAAATAAAATGACATGTAATGACCAGAAATATTACAGTATAAAATTGAACTAATGCATGCCGGCATACAGGGTGAAGAACATGAACTGGGCAGCTACATCACCATGACTCAGTAGACCTTAAAAACTCACCAGTGTTTTTAACCCTATTAAACAGAAATCGCCTGGTGAAGCCAAGATGCGACACACTGGAGATAATCCGAGAAGCCCAGCACCTCCAGAAAACTCACCTGCCATGTAAAGAGACTCCATTCTTTGTCACAATGAAGCTTCCAGAGACACATAGCAAAGATCACACTTAAGTTTATAACGCAGGTCAAACTATAGGTCGCCGCACAGAACTTCAGAATGAAGAAATTCGTCGTGCTTTTCTGGTGAGGTGGCAGCATGTGTGTTTGACACTGTAAACGGTCTGAAGAGTGACCATAAGGAAGTGGGACCTGCTGCTTCATCACATCTTCAGATTGCTGATCGTAAATGTGTCAGACAGCTCATTTACAGGCAAAGACCTAATTCATTTACACAATCACCACATAAAAATCCCAAAGCAACACAGCAGCTTTCAAATTTACAACAAAGGACCATGTACTGTATACACACACACACACACACAATATATAATAGGTGAAATGTTTCACACACGTCATTCAGTCTTAAGCTGGACTAGAGAGTTCAAACCAAACATTACAGCATTGGGAGTGGTCAGACTACAACTGGCCTGTCTAACAGTAACGAGATCAGGCACTAGTTGGACTTCATTACCCTTTATCACCAACTCGCACCCTTCACACAGCTCGCCGTGACTCTGGTGTAGTAAGCTCAAAAAGGCAAGACTGTGGCTCCTGCTTGGCAGTCACAGGGTTTCTTCAGTCAGCTTTTATTTGACTGGAGGGGGAATTTCCATTTGAATCAGTTCCTTATTACATTTTCATCATTCCACAAGTACCAGCAAATAACCTTGCCTGTTTAAGGACTGTGATGCTACAGAACACAAATCTACACACAACAAACGGCATTCAATCCTCACGTAAATGAACAAAAAAAAACACACCATCTGTTTACTGCCAATCGGCTCATCTTTCAGCAAGAGAATGCAGGAGTGCATGTCACATTGATCTGTATGTGATTCCTGGCAGCTCAAAGTCCCAGCTCTTCCTTGGCCTGCATGCTGAGCATCTCAGGGATATTCTGGATTGGCACATACTACAACATGTTCCAGCTCCCACCGATAAAAGACAACTGTGCACAGCTATTGAAGACAACCCGGACAACATTCCACAGGCCACAATCAACAACCTAATCAACTCAATGCCAAGTGTGTGGGTCACACTGCAGGAGGCAAATGGTGTTCACATAAGATATGGGAATTCTGTTCCACAAACCTCTCATGTTTTTCCAGACATCTTTAAACGAGAAACTAATGAATCCATTTCTAGTGTGTGCATTTCCCTATCAATAAAATTCTCGGAATGGTTGAGTGTGGCGTTTATTTTCTTGTACAGTACACACACACACACACACACACACACACACACACACGTATATATCGCCGACTGCCTCAATGCCGTATCTCACGTGGAAAAAGTACCGTTTGAAGCCTCTTAAAGGTTTAGTTCCTATCCTAAACATGCCTTTTTGATCAATATGCTCCATAAAAATAGCCTTTGATGTCAGGACACAGGGATTAACTATTTATACTTTTCCTCCTAGGACTTTCTTGCAATTTACCTCAACAAGCACTGGACAATTATGATTTATGCTTTTAATCCACAAACCATTTTTGCCCATTGCCCTAAAAACCATAACAGCATGTCAAAAATTACAGAACATCCAGAGACCAAGAATAAACATATTTACTGAAGGAGAAACTTCAAATGGATTAAGCTTAATATGGAGTAGTTGTATATACAGCATGTCAAAGTCAGTAAGCGTCACCATTAGATATTTGCACAGTATGATTAGCTGTGTAACGGTGCATAGCATTAAGAATGTCTTAAGGTAAGAAGGCACAGCCCTCCAGAAGCACTTGACACTGTGCCTTTAAACAGAAAGCTGCCTCTTCTCTCTTCTTCCTAGCATTTTAGCCTTAACGCTAACAATCAGTGACTGAATTAAGAATCGATTAATTTTGAAGAGTTATGTCAAGCAACAGTTTGAAGTGAAGTCCCCGTTTCAGACAGGCGAAAACGGGGACTTCTGGCAACAGAGGCTTTTTTTTTTTTTTTTACCACCCCCAAGCAGCGTCATCTGCTGTCCTTGAGAAATGTTTATTTCCTGGCCAACACACTGCTGACACTCTTGGCCGTGAGGGCTGCAGTAGATTTCAGCCCCTGAACACCCAGCTTTCGAAAAGGACCTGAAGAGCTCCTCCATAACAGAAGGCTGTAATTGAGGGTCTGACTATTTGACAGTGATGAAACTGGACGAAGCCACTGTGTCAGGAAAGTGGCATTTAAATGAACCAGTGCCCAAAGATAAGAGTCACTGATGAGGAGTTGGCCACGCATAATCTGACAGGGCACGTGAGAATTCTGGTGCTCTAACCAACACACACACACACACACACACACACACACACACAACAGGGCAGAATTAAAAACAAAAGCCTAAGTGCACCTCCCTCCCCATATGAAAAATAAGCACAGGGAAGAAGCTAACATACACGATTCATACTCAACTCACTGGAACAAAGATATGATGATGTGCTGTGTGACCGAAGTATGCTGCTGCCTGGAAATAGAGGCAGAATGATATTTAAGAACTAATACTGTAGAGCTTTTCACCCACCAAAGGACAAGACCCAGGTTTAAATGTAGAGACATTAAGCATAACACACAACTACAGATGAGCAAATACAAGCATTAGTCACACAGGATTCTTCCAGACCACTTTGAACGCTACCAAGCTTGTGATATTTAAAATTCACCTTAATTGCAAATGCATTAGGAAATGTAAGAGTGGAGGATTTTCCAAGCCTATTTGAAGGCAAGCTGAATTCTAAGATGATTGATCTGGTTGGTAAGCATACGCTCGCTTCACTTGCTCCAGACCAAGCGCGACTGAAGTGTTTATGCAGGAGAGAATTATGGGCTGATGGGCTGAGACAGGACTCTCAGTAGTAGACCTGAGCATCAGAACAGCAAGCAGCACGTTTAAACAGCGTGTATGTGCGCGCGCACACACACAGCCACTAAAAAGCAGCTCATCCATTGTGGTGGGGCCGTCCACCACGTACCCTTAGCCTTCCTGCTCTACGGTGACATGTCCTCTTGGTTGCCATAGTTTTGAGGGTCAGACGTCAATGCCCTCACTGAAGCCTCAAGTATGGCATGCTGTGTGAAAGGAGCTTTCACTAGTAATTAATTACCACTGGAACAAGATCTTTAGTTCTTCAGTAAAAATCAAAGAGCTCATGGCAGAAAATGGCTCCAAAAAAGCCTGAACCCAGGACAAATGAAACAGCAGAACATGCAAGCAAAAGCCAGTGTTAGAAATTCTCTTCAAAATTCATTTTCCTGAGGCTAAATTAAAGAAATACATAGTTAAAATCTTGGATGCAAACCAGGACTGAAACATGAGCAAAGTCTCCTTTTAACCCTTAAATGCATGGAAATTTCAAAAACCACTACTGTATACCTTGGGTCGTTAGCAACGCAGAATAAAAATGCAAAACGATACACAAATCATTCTGAAACTTGAAGTACCGACTTTTTTTTTTTTTTTTACACTATATCATTCGATCCTGTCTGGGGTCACCACAGTGGACCAAATGTCTCCATCTCCTCCTGTCCTCCGCATCCCGCTCTGTCACACCAACCACCTGCATGTCTAACATTTTTTTTTTTTTTTTTAAACCACATAACCTATTATTTTGGCAACTTTTTCCTCAGCATAAGAACACAGTTAGCCTCCATTGTTATTTTAATTGTCAGTTCAATTCCAATTTTTTGTGAACACCGTTAAAACCTTAAATATGCCACCAGTAGGACTGCAGACTGAATATCAAACTAATAGAGAGGTTCATTTCAACATATGACTACAAGAGAAGCATTCCAGAAAACAGTACCTTTTTTTTAACCATCTGTCCATTATCTGATGTCTACTGAAGGCCAAAGACTTGAATGTGACCTATTCATTAATAATTGACTCATTCAAGGCAAGTGAAGGACTGTACTGAGGCAATCAACCAGTCAAACTGAAAATTAGCAGAGAGGAAAAGCGGGATTATTCATTTGTAAAATGTCACATGCTGTCACACACCTGTATAACACAATGGTGCCCCTTGACTATTTCAGGAAATGTGGGATATTTTAGTACACAGTAATCTGCTGTAGTCTCCGCTGCTGCATACTGATCAGGGCTCTTCCTTCCTGTAAGATCATGTGAGACTGGAGTAAGCGAGCCATGGAAGAAGTCGAGTCATAGGCTATGCGCTAAATGGTTCATTTGTGCCCTCTGGCATTACTTCCTATATAGGAAAGTATAAAGTTCACGATAACAGGAACTAGTCAGTGAAAGATGACATTTTAGAAATTACATCCCAAGACGCTCTTAGGTTGCTAAGATACCAACATTTGCAAAATAAAAAGGGAGCCTTTGCAGAAGAAATCGCTAACATAAGCAATTTCATAACTTAAATGACTATAAAGTTACCCAGTAGTGCTATCTTGTCTGAATTACACACAGTTAAGATGATACCTTCACGCCGCATTAGGGCATACATGCAGCACGCTAGCATATATTTACTCAAATTGTGCAGTGTGGGTATTTTAGTGCACTAGGCCTATAAAGCAAGTCACCTGCTGTTGAAAATTCCAGCAGTACTAAAACACAGCGGACACACTATACAGTGCACTCTCTGTAGTAGGGAGAGATTTTTAAAGCAGTTACATCCCCTTGAACCAAGAGTGCCTACTGGAAAATGTGTTTGGAATGTACTTGCGCAGCTCCTACAACTCATATTGCGATGCGAATCGCTCACTGGTCACTTCTACGCATCTTCTCCTAGTTCAAATCAGAGGTGTGTTTAAAGCCCTGGGTGTAGGGGAACAGCATTGTAACAGCACTACACAGTATAATATATGCAATGTCACTCAAGTCAGAAACTGAAAAAAATAAGAATTCTTAAGGGCCATGTTAGACTGGGGAGGGAAATGGGTCGACCCCTAACAAACCCAGAGCTGCCAACAGATGGCTCGACGCCAGAAGAGCAGAATTCTGTCTGGCAACATTCAGAGCCATCCTCTTCCCATTAATAACTTTACCCAGGTAAGTATCCCCGTCAGACAGATCCAAGCCTGTCGGCTCCATCCCGACTTGGTCGTGGGACAAGTTTACGGCTCGTCTGGAGGGCTGACGGTTCGTGACAAATTAGTGTATTGCGACAGTATAGGGGGAATTCTTTGGGGTTTTTAAAGGTACCGTTGGATGGGAAGGTAAACATGGTGGCAGCAGATCTCCTGATTAAGGGGTAAAACAAATGTCAGCAGAAACACAACACCGTGACGTCTAGCTCCGGGAACTAATCTGGTGCTGAGAGCTATTTTGACTAAAGCGGTTTTGGTTCGAGGTGGCCTGTATTGCATTGTTTGAAGGGTGCGCCAGGCGGTTCAGCTGCACAGGCACTGCTTTTAATCCATCCAATTTCTGAAACATGCAGGATTGATTTCAACTGCGCACACACATACAGATTAGTGGGGGGGGGGGGGGGGGGGGGAATCAAGAGAAAAGAAAAAAAATTATTGTGGGTGTGAGGGGGGACATAAACAAAACACACAATGTGAGTGAAAGAAAAAAGAAAA
>JAACJT020000035.1:9441191-9474154 GCA_009936485.2 Gymnarchus niloticus
GTGTGTGTGTGTGTGTGTGTGTGTGTGTGTGTGTGTGTGTGTGTGTGTGTGTGTGTGTGTGTGTGTGTGTGTGGTGTCTACCCTTCAAACTTGGGGTGAATGGTAGAAACCAAGCATTGTCACTTTAATGGTTACTAATCTGTGGACAGGTCAGACATTCTGAGTCACGAGTACAATGCATAGTTTGGAATTGTCATGATTCTTCTATCCTTTTCCATTTCATTTATCAAGTACAGGGTCATGGTTGTAATAATGCGAATAGCTATGTTTTACCCAGACAAAAATCAATGAGACCCGTGTGAGATCTGTGTGGAGAGTAAGAGATTATTAAATAAAGTTAGGCTGTTTGAGAAACTGGAGTCCTGAGAATTTCTTTGGATGATACTGTTTTACAGGGTGCAGTATATGTCAGTGGTGAGGCTGGAACTGCCAGATAGGAGAACACTTGGTTAGGTGCTTGTGCTTTGCAAAGCACACACTTACACACATACAGTGGACATTATCAAAACTCCAGTTCATCTAACTGCACTGTTTTTGGACAATGAAAGTATATAAGAGTACCTTTAAGGGAACAAACAAAAAGCTTTCCAGGCCAGTACAACCTGGTTCTCTACGGTTCTCTAGACAACAACCTTCTACTGCTGACTGCCACCACTATTTTACCCAAAGCTCCTCCCCTTGGTCATACCACTCCTAACGAAAAAGGAAGAAATTATTTAACATAATTATGGATAATATGAAATACAAACTGCGTGTATAAACAAAATACAAGAAATTCAACTTGAGTAAGAATATTTCAAAATTCCAAAAAGTGCTAACTTGCCCTGCACATGACATACAGTAAGTCAGTGACTACTTTTCTGTGCAGGCACGTTAAAGGGCAGATTCTCTTTTTGTCTCAGCTGAGGCCCCCAAAAGTGAGCCCTGAGAACTCTGCAAAAAAACCAATGAACAAAAGCACAAATAAAAGAGGCCCAGAAGAAAATATGAAACATTCCACGGTCAACCACAATCAATAAGTTCAGCAAACATTTATCAATAAACAGAAAACAGATAATTAAATGGTGTGTTTGCACGTTTTCATGATATGGATGGTGTTGACGGAATTTTTGAATGATTAAAAAATGCCTACAGTGCTAACAAAGGTAGCAATATGATGAATAAAGAAAATGATGGTGGTCCATTTCCTGACCATGACAAACCATGACAGAGTCTCCTGTCACACAGAGGGTAGCTGCCCAAGCTCAGGGAGAATGGGAGTCTGCTTGTGCTCTTGGCATTCTGGGATACCTCCTAGCTCATCATGATCTTGTCCTGATAACTGATGGATCCTGGGACAACAGGTCACATAAGGAAGAGGAGAATTGACAAGTGAAATATTATTTCACTCAGCCAAACTTCATTTAGTATCAAGCACTTTGCGGAGATATAAGGTAATTTTGCAATGGGAATAAAAAAACCCTAAACACCAGTAAAATTTGTTACTGACCTCCTCAAATAATGTGACTGAGTTTTCCTCCAGGGAAAAATAATGGCTATAAAATATCAGATGCAATGGATATGGCATATGAAATTGATTGAAGGATGCGAGACTGGGCATTGAGTTGTTGGATGCGGGAGATCAAGGACAGGCTGCTGCAGACAGCTGTTGCAGTCCTCTGGATCACGGCACTTGCCTTGTACACAAGCATAACTCCTATTCTGGATGAGGCAGATATCACACCGGGGATTGTTTTACAGTCTCTGCCAAAGTAAAGTTGACGGTTTTGTTCATTACAAGCTCACAGAAAACAGCTAATGTGTAACAACCACTGTGCAACCTTTTAGACTGGCCTGTGTCCAGAAAGGTAAATAACCAGAAGGTTAAATTTTCTTTCATGTTTTCTATCAGTTCTTTTTCAGTTTTTATGGCATATGTCTCTATTATTGTTTCCCCAACCATTCTCAGTCATTTCCTGAACCACAAATTCTAATTTACTAATGTAAAATCAAAATAACTGTTCTATGTACAAAAGTCATATAGTTTCATTTTGCTAGGTGTCCCTGTAATATGCATTCAGTGTGGCCTTGAAAAATAATCTGTCCATATCTTAAGTCAGTGCTTGTGCAATCAGGATGGTGCTCTTTGTAATCCATCCCAGAAGGCACAGTACTTAAAGAAGTGTATATATAAGGTAGCAGTCCTTTAGAAAGCCTTTCAGAAAATCTTTGAAACTCACACACCAAGGTATCTATGGGTTATAAGGATGCAGACAAAGGACAGTGCTATGACCCATGACTATAAAATCAGCATGAGCAAACCTTCAAATTACTTCATTCAGTCAATCCAGTATGTATGAGGCATTGATATACTGTATATTTCTCCAACCGCAGGCCTCTTCACTGGCTGAGTGTTGTACTGACAGCATATCAAAGAGCTCAGACCAAAGCTCTCATTCACAGTTTGCTCTGGGGGATCCCCAGACATTGCCATGGCAGCTGGGAGATATAGTCCCTCCAACATGTACTGGGTGTTCCCCAGGACCTCCACTGAACGATTGCTAGGACAGGTCCCTTTGGAGTTGACCAGGTTACATTCTTAAGAGTTACCTGAGCTGCCTTAGCACACTCCCCAAGATCTGAAGAATCTATTTCAAGGTCCCTCCAGTTCTCCAAACTCTTTAGACTGTCATGGTGAGTGAGTCCAGTAAGCTTGCAGAGAAACCACAATCTTCTTTCTTTCAGCCATTACCCACAGCTCACAACCACTTGAGGATTAGTATGTAGACTCTCTAGTGAGGCTGGGGGTATACTTACAAAGATGAGTGAACTAGCTAAAGTCAAAAGACTGCTGAATACATTGCTGTAGACAAACGGCAACGTATCTGAAAAGACACAAAAAGACATTTTGTAGTTCACCCTACCAACACAAGGGGTTGAACAGTGATTTTGCTAAATTTTGGTTCTTTTACAGTTTAATGGCCATTTCTTATTTTATTGTTATTAAACCTTTATTTAACCAGGTTTGTCCCATTTAGATTTAAAATCTCTTTTACAATAGAGACCGGGCCAACATAGGCAGCAATAAAAATTTTGTCACAAAAATAAAAAGTAAAACACTTGCACTGAATCGCTGGTCTGCTCATGCACTTTTCACTCTCCCCCCACCCCCCTTTCTGAGGTGGTCTTTTCAAAGGTCTCAAGCGGTCTACCTATTTGTCAGGTGACCTACTGTGCCTTCCCTCCCTGTTACCTGTCCACCCTGACCGGTTTGTCGTCATCTGAGCCACCACACTGGCTCTTTATCCAGACTACCTGGTTAATGAACTTGTCCTACCCGGTGCCAGCCAGAGGAGGATGGGCCTGCCCCTTGAGTCTGGTTCCTCCCAAAGTTTCTTCCTTCCGAAGGAGTTTTTCCTTGCTTACTGTCTCAGGACCCTGGGCCCAGGACTATGTAAAGCGCTTTGTGACAACGCTCCTTGTTAAAAGCGCTATATAAATAAAATTGAATTGAATTTAATTGAATTAGTACCTATTTAAAATCTTGCCGTGATTGTCGTATAAATGTTGATATCATGAACATGCTCGGCTAGCTTTCTGTCAAGTTCATTCATTCTGGTCACAAAACTGTGATTGGGTTACACAATCGACTAACAAGCTTTGACCAATCGCGGAGAGTTTTTTTTTTTGTGAGCACACTGAATGTCGGGTAAACGACACCTTTCTGCATTTTGCGTTTGAAGTGTATCCCCAGCTTAAACCAGTCTCACTTCCCCTTCACAGACCTCCTCAGTGTGATCTATATATACATGTATTGGACAGTATACACTCTAAATAATATGTGATAATATTATACTGATTTTGAGATACGTACATGCACAATAACTTCAGGAGTTGTGATTCTTTTGGATGTACAGTAGATGTGAATTTGTGCAAATGCATGAGATATGGATGCTGTGATTAATATTTATGGGATTCTAAAATATAGTTTGACTCACACCTGATTCCTTTATGTATTAGACTCACTAGACCAGCTCAGTCATCAGAAAAATCCTTGTTTACCATCCCAGCCCATAATCAAATTCAAAAGCACCCAGCACTAAGAAGACTTCAGCTTTCATCGTCAATACTGGCCTTCAGCAGATCAGTCATGGGTAAATTTCGAGTTTTTCGCAATCGCTTTGAGGTTTTTGTAATCGCGTTGAATCATTTCATGAGTAAGGTTACTTTCCTTTGCAAACAAATAAAGACATCTTCTCAATTTCATCCCGCAGGTATGGACAGTATCCTGCCAGTAATTACACTCCAGTATATATGCTGTTCTCGGGTCACCCTGTGCAAGGTACTGAAATTGAACCAGAAATTAAGTGTTCGGTCAGGTAGAGAACCTTGAAGGAGTGTCTTAGTGTGCAGTAGGAGAGAGAAGAGCACACAGAGGGCTCAGAAGAGGTAGGTATAGAGGGAGGTGAGGCCACAGGCATTCAAGAGTGTCCAGTGTAATATGGGCTACCATTGGAGATGACGTAGTTAATCATGGCCCGAGTATGTCTAATGCAGAGCAATGAGTGAGGACATCGCAGGGCAGTTTGACAGGCAAAAAGACGTTCCCCTCTGGACCTTGGGGAACATGACATGACGTGTGATATAGATATAGTGATGTGGCCAGAGAAGGGACTGGATGCCCAATGAGGCATTTCATTCATATTCTACTATTTCAGTTTACAATAAACAGTCTTACAATAAAACTGTATGTACTTTCCTGCTGCGGTATGTATATCATGTGCTTACTGTTTTCTCATTACATTCTTGTTTCATTTCTGTATCATTTTAATGTATTTTTTATTTTTCAGTACTGTGACCATTTCATTTTTGACATTGAATTGTATAAATATTTTATTTTTCCACATTTGTCAAAACATGTTCTTCACATCTGTAATGCAAAATTCAGTCAGTATGATTTTGATGGGAAAATATGGCATTTTTTGTTTTCATGTTTAAGTAATGATGAAGGATTATATCCATTTGGTGATGGTGTTGTAGTGATCGACAAGCTGTGTGTGTTTTGATGCATGTCATTAACGTTTTGAGTGTTCCCAGTTCTTTTGCACAGGTTCTGTTTGTACTAATTTGAGACTTGTGTTTAGAGTTTGGAGAAGGGTGATTCTGGTGTGAGAAATCTGTCAAAGCGATAGAGAAAAACTGTAATAACGGCTGCTGTAGTGACATATTTTGAAGCTAATTGAACTAACTAATTGGTCACCACTGACAGCAGATTCTTTGTGGAAAGGCTGTGTGCATGTACTACCATATATACAGTGGATACACAGTATTTAGGGTAAGTATGAGGTTACTTGGCTAATTAGGTTAATTATAGAAACCATTGATTACATTTTAATTTATTGTTATTTAAATCTTAATGTACTGCATCTAAATCCAATCTCAACATTTGTAAAGCACTGAATAGTCATTGGTTTTATGTTGATGTCTACAGGTTAGTTATCAAAACACAAATGTGACCCTACCTACAATCACAGTTGGTGAAAGTCATTGAAAAAGTCCTGCCAAACATCACAATATTGAATTTGATTGTTATTATTATTACACTTTCATATTAAAATGAGCTGATTGTAAAGTGTATCAAATTTAATCACTGTATAAATGACCATTTAGCTGGCTATTCCTATAAAATTTGTCTCTATTCATATTAATATGACATTTGTCTTTAATTAAAATCTAACTCAGAAAACCTCCTGCTTCCTCTGGATGTAGAACACTGACCCTTGACGAAAAGCATTCATACCATCTAGTTACTATAAATGATCAATCAATTGAAGAAGACTGAAAGTGACATCAAGGTAAGTATAGGTAATATAGGTTATACTAAATATGTAAGGTGAGGTGGATTCAAACAGTAGCAAGTGTTGTGCAAAGAGGCCAATCTAAAGATGAATTGGACAGGAGTTGTGGACAGTTTGATGCATGGTTGTCCATTTTGGGTTGATGACCCTCATGCATCACTTAATACATTTCTCATCTGCAAGGATAAATTGTTTAGTCTAACAGGACTACAGTTATATCTATCCATCATCAGCCTGTGAATGTATAGTTATTATACTCACCCAACTGGAGACAGAAGACTTGGCAGTTTTATTGCCTGCTTCCAGTAATTCTTTGGTCTACCTTGGCCATTGGTAGCTTCTGATGGGGGTGGGCACTTAAAAAGCAGGGTCAGCATCTTGTGCATCATCAAGCCTCAAGCCACTTTCTGAAATGTTTTTCTAAAGTATCATCCATCTGTCTTCCATAACCTCTTATCCAGTCAGTCTGGAATCTACTCCCAGAAGAGTCCTGGTTGGACTGCCGTATCATTGCAGATTATATAATTTATAAAATGTATAAAACCAAATGCAGAAATTCACACACTGTATGAATGCTTCCTAGTTGTCGACAAATCCCTCAAAAAGAACATATCTCATTAAATATGGAAAAGGCTTAATTTCAATATGCATCCTTATCGATTTGGATCAGGGCCAAGCGGATGGCTGGGGGTGTCGAGTTCGGGGATGCGCGACCAGCATGGAGGCAGTGAAGGCTGGGCAATCCAGGCCACGGCATCATCACAGTCCTTGACCTGAGTGTACCCCAGGGTCCCAAAACACATCTCCCCCCAGGCATCGTGGCCCGACAGATAAGGAATGATGAATGCAGATTGTTTTCTCCCTGACAGCATCATTAGTCTGCAGTGAGTTAGAGTGCCCACGCCCCCCATTGCTGCCGCCTGGTACCTGGCAATGCCGGTGAGTGATGGGTGCGTCGTGCTGGGGGCCAATTCCGCCAGCCCCCTGAGGGGAGGCCAGGCAGAACAACGCCACGGCTCAGAAGTAGAATTCTGCCTGCTAACGCGGCGTCCATGAACGCATGAGCGCCCCTTTGTCGGGCCAGAGAGTGAAAGTGGGGGAGCTCCATGCCACCTGACCTGCCTAAACCGCCGTGCGTTTTGTTTGTTTTTCTCTTTTCTGCACCGCACATCTCCAAGAGCATGTTCCATTCCCGCTCTGGGTCCAAGCCGTCTTTTGTTCTTCCGGCAGCAAACTCGGACAAATGGCACGGCCGCTTCAGAGTGCTTCTCACTCCACTGACTCTCGAGTTTCCCACTTTATGTCGAGCTCTCGCTGCTGTTTTTTTTTCCCTCCATGCTTTCAGGCCAATGTAGAATTAACTTTGAAGGTCAATCTAACCAACTGGTTGCCAGCATCTGCATTTCTAATTCCTCTCTTTGTGTTTTTATAATCCGGTCCTAGCTTATACAATTTGAATGTATTATTCTGCACTAAAAGCTTGCTGCATTAGACACTGAACAGGCATTTTTACCAGTCCATTATCCTCATGACAAATATAACCTTCACCTCTCTACAAGTGAGTAACTTCCATTTTCCCATAACCACTAATCCAGTACAGGGCCACGGTGAGCCTGGAGTTGATGCAACTGGACACAAGGCAGGACACACCCACATCTCTGTGCTTCATCACAGGTCACACCTAAGATCAAAAACTATGGCAATTTAGAACCATATTTATGGACTGCCAGAAAGCATCCACGTATATGGAGCAATTTCACACACAGAGGCAGGGACAGAAATCAAACCCGTGACCCTGGCGGTATGAGACTGCAGTCATAACCGCTCAGCCACTGTGTGTATAACTTACAGACATATTTAAATCATCCCAAGGTCTTCAGTAAGCCCAGTTCCTAGAAAATAGAGCATATTGGTGGTTTGCTTTTTAACTGACAAATACTTCTTCCTCTTAGAGACTCCTTAAGGTGCGAGCCAACTAACCAGTGTGAGGAAACCAAGTAGCAAGTAAACAAACTGTTTCTAAACAGGGACCGTTTTAATCACTCAGCCAGCTCAGTGGCCTCCACACATCTTGCTACTGGGAACCTGCATATTTGCTGGAATTTGATGCGGCTTCACTGAAGTATTCTCCAAAGTAGCAAAAACAAACACTTCTAATTGTTCCCTGCTGCTTTGGAGCCGGTAAACCCTAGAACGAGGCATTTGGCATCTGCGAGTAAGGAGCAAGAATGGAGATCAGCCTGAAGGCTTGAAAAATGCATGAGGCAGCCACCAGCCATAATCAGAAAGCGGCTCACAATTTGCTTGTGCACCTAATTCAATTTTTGCTTTGCCCCCTCCATTGACTAAGACTTAACGAATCTTCCCTCAGGGGTCTTTGTTTGAGCGTGGTGCTGTTACCGGGTGGTTATGATTTTCAAAACTCTGTCACTTAAGTGTTTAAGGTCTTTAGAAAATGTGGAAAATAGAAATTAGCAAGTAGAGATGGATATATGTATATTTGCTATCTGGGTAAAAAAAAAAGAATTTTTCACAAAAATATCGTGCACATAAAAATAGGGGTTATATTTATGGGTTATATGTGGTTTGTCATCATTAACTTCCTGACCGAGTTAAAAAAAAAAAAATTGGACTACAAAACTGGCAACAAAAATCTATATTTTTAAAAAAATTAATATAACCCTTAAATGCATGGAAATTTCAACAACCATACCTTGGGTTTTTCCCAACCTGACACAAAGATAACAATAACACAAAATGAACTGCAAACTATTATCAAACTATTCTCAAGATATCAGCAAATGTTACCTAGTTTACCTAGTTTAAATGCTAACTAGTTCAGCTAGTATTTTGGTAAGTTTTTTGCAATATAAACACCATTATTCATCTTAATTTGAAGGTTATATGTCTCCAAAAGCACAGCAGGTAAAACAACAGCAAACTGGCTTACATCTGACGATGAGACCAATATAACCAAATTTTTAAAATTTTTGGATGCAGCTCATTATGGCAATAATTAGCGTTTGGTAATTTTGCCTATATTTTGCATATGCTTTACTGTCCTTTTTGTAGTGATTTTTGAATTATTATATACATTACTTTATTTTGGCTATTCTCCAGTCAGCCCATCTCCACGGAAAATTTATAGACAGGAAATGACATTTGGTATGTGAACTACTTATTTGTCTAATTAGGGATTTAGGTCTTTCTTCAGGGACAAGGTCAGCATTAAGGTGAGGCATTACCATGACAACTGTTGCAATTAGAGGCCATCACTATATGATGTATATAAAGATATTTCTATATCAGGTCAAACAGGAGGGAAGTGATTGCCTAAAGATGAACCGTATAGGAGTGGAGGGGTGGAGGAAAAGACATGACACAGGAAGGCAATAAAGAATAGACAGACCGGTTTGGATCAGTTTTTTCCAGATACCCATCAGACAAATCAGTCGAGTGCACCAAACAAGTACAACCAACTAGACAATTACACCAGGAATAGTGCTTAATCCCAGATGGAGAATAAAATAGGACTAAACACTAATGGCTGACTGTTTGTGTACCTACAAGAGCTCATTAACTGCTGCCACCTCTTGTTTGCCATGGTTTTACATTCCCCCCAGAACAGCGAATCCCAGAAGCAGGTTCCACATGGTTTGTGGAATGTATTAAAAATATCTGTAATAAAAACAATACATTTTCTGCATTTTGTTGAAACAAAGTGTGAAATAAGGTTACAACCACTACAGGGATGCAGGGAAAATGATTTAATAGTTAAATGATATTTACATGGATGAACACCATTGTACCAAATTAGAAAAGACAAAGGGAAATTTACCCAAATATGTATGTTATTCCTCAAAAATCTTAGTACAAAGGGTTTATAAAGACATACAGTTAGTAAAATTATTTGACCTATTTCAGTCTTGGCAGCATTTTACATATTATCATTTCTGGAAATATGAATTTCTCACTACTTTAGCCACTTCATTATTATTGACCCAAAAGCTATTATACCCTTAAAATTACACTTCTTCCATAATCAGCCCAACTCCAATATTTTCCAAAGATTTTTATTGGGAAGTGAAATGGCAGAAAACGCAGAGGCTTGCTGGCTAGCTTTCTTACTTTTTAACAAGACGGCCTGATTAGAAAGCCATCTCTCAACAAATTGATGTTAGCCCGTTTAAACACAATTAGGCATGATTCGATTTTGTGGAGAGTTTAACGTTTTTTTTTTTCAGGAATTAATTTGTTTATTCAGACAAACAAGAAAGCAGACACACAAAAGGTACAAATCAGAAAGGACCAAGTGATCATATATTCACTGCCTTTTCTCTGCCTCAGCTCAAGACATTCAAGTGCTGTTTTATGAATTCTGCAGGAGGAAGTGCATTCATGTCCTTCTAATATCCATATCACACTGACTAAAATTTACACACATCTAAAATTTGCTTGTCTCAATTAATAAAATAATGTAGGATTACATTGTTTAAATTAAGTGTAAGCATTTCATAAAAATTTCAGCAGCTGACATTGAAGTTGCGTGATTTTTAATTTATCCTTTGCTCTCAGCCTAAGATATGTGGAGAACTTGTGATTGCATTATGCAGTTCCCCTGTAATCATGAGCTACATGTAGGTCAGTGTTGAATCAAAAAACAGCAAAGTTACAGCAAATCCACCATTGAAATTCCTGTTAGAGGTGAAGGGTACATTATGGTTCCTGACAGCCTCTGGACCTGCTCAGTAATAAGGTATGAATTCCAAGCCTGGCTCTTGTTTTTTTTTTTTTTTTTTTTAGTCAGACATGGAAGTTCATCAACACTCAGCCAGAGAACATGTAAACAGCCAGTCAAGACAACACTCACACAGTGTTTTGCACATGGCGATTAGCACTGAGGTCATGAAAACAGCACTGCCTTTTGGCAGAACACCCCATTCCTGCTCAGAATGACCACATGGAGCTGCTACTGAATACACCCGCTGTTTACTCAGCCGTATGAAATGCACCAGAGTGATCTACAGTACTGTGAAAAAGTCTTAGGCAGCCCAAAAAATGCTTTTGGCCATTTATCTGGGTAGTAATTTTTTTTTTTTTTTAGTTTTTTAGAAAAAAAATGAATATTTATTTGAATATAAACAAATAAGCAGTAATACAAAAGGAAGTGAAAATAATTTCTTCTACTTTCCAACAGGTTACCGATGCTTGGTCGAATGGATCGAACAACATAACTTTAGTTCCCAAACCTCTCCTCAAAATCAACCCAGCCATTCCATGTAGTTTTTAATTTTCACCACCGGACTACTAAAGTAGTTAATTCACTTATGAGCTATTGAGCAGCCAAACAAGGCACACTCCTAGTTGATCTCCAGAAGTATATTGGTATGTTGGATGATAACTGTAAATTCTGGGGTGACATGAAGAGATGTAAAACATGCCAACTAATGCACTTTGATCAACATGAACAGTCTTCGTTGTCCACCTAAGGCTTTTGTACACTACTGTAATTTTTCCCCTAACATCTCAGCGATGTTTAGCTCAATTGCTTCAATAAGAGCCTTGCAACATCCAGCTTGGTTGGCTTAACTCATTTGAATGTCACTTTTACTTCAATTCACTGCAGGGAGCTGTCAGACCTGGAATGTGCTTCCAATGGTAAAATATAATCCCACTCAAGAACCTCAGTTATAATGGCATGGAGAATGAAAGAATGCCTAGGAGCCTTCTCATTCAGCTCAGGTTTGTTTTGTTGTGCCTCACGAATCACATCTTCAACATACTGAAATTAACATTTACCCCCTGGGGATGATGGGCTTTCACGGGTGACCCGTTGCTGATTACTGATGGTGCTAAGACTAAACAACGGCTTTCATGTTCTTTGATTCCAGTTTGTTATAGATTGAGATTTTAAAATTAATCCAAGAATACAGTGTCCATCAAGCCTGCTGAAAATCTAATAAGCACTCGCCTCGCTGAAGTAAGCAAGGTTTTTATGACATGTCCAAACTAAGAAAGGATATGCAGAACCCTTAAGCTAGCAGTGGCAAACCCCCAGTGCAACCTTAATAGCCAGTAGCTGTCTATCGCCAACATTGTAATTGCATTCACCTAGAACAGCTGCTGGGAAAATGCACAATTGTGCATTTTATTACTTTTTCCAGTGATCTGTGTAGAAACAGCTACTACAGATTCTCTGACTTCCACCATCACAGTAAGTGCTAAATTGGGATGGGTCGGAATGGAGATTCAGGTAAACTGTTGAGTTCCTCAAAATCTGCTGCAGTACACTGGATGCAGGTGGAAAAACCCTTTTTTAATTTGTACAGATCAGCAGAAACTGTACTAACGTTACAAATGAACCGTCTATATAAATGAGAAAAACAAATCCCTGAATCTGTTTAAGGGTCAGTTTAAACAAGGCAATTATCTCATGAGACATGTATGGAAAAATCACGAGTTACAAGACTCCTGCAACACGAAATTGTTTAGACGAAACAATTTCTCATTGGATAAGTCGCATGGTGTGATGGATTATGCATCAGACAGTCATGCTTTGAACACGAAGCAGGAAGGTAGCTCTTTCTCATTTACTGGCTGGGGTTTTTATAAAGGATACCTCCATCGGAAAAAAAAGAAGACAACTAGTTTGGGTTAGGGAATCCATCGCAAAAAGGGACAACTGTGGTGCTCATCATTGTCTGCTAAAGGAATTACAGATGGAAGACCCCAAAAGTTACAAGAACTTTCTACGAATGGATTCTGACAGTTTCCAAGAACTTTTAGCTAAAGTGGAACCAAAAAATCAACTTCAGATGACTAATATGCGAGAACCAATATCTGCTGCCTTTCTTCTCTTTTTTATGATAGGATTAGGACTTCACATTCCATAAATCAGTTTCTTTATGATAAATTTGTATCAAACTTGTGTCATATTTGTAGTACAGTACTGTGCAAAAGTCTTGAGCCACCCCTCATTTCTTCATAATTTGCTTCCAAAGAGCCAGACTTGTATTTTTTTAATGTAGTCTTGACGAATAGTTCTCCAGGCTTCCTGAAGGACTTTCAAAGTTTTTGGCTCTCATTTTCAGTCTAGTCACTGTACTTGACCAGTTTCAGAGGAATGTTTTTTGTTTGTAAAGCCACACAGTGACTTACTTACAGTGGATATAAAAAGTGTACACACCCATTAAAATGCCAGGTTTTTGTGACGTAAAAAAATGAGACCACGATAAATCATTTCAAAACTTTTCCCACCTTTAATGTGACCTATAACCTGTACAAGTCAATTGAAAAACAAACAAATCTGTTAGGGGGAAAATATAAAAAAAAACGTACAATAAGCTGGTTGCATAAGTGTGCACACCCATAAACTAATACTTTGTTGAAGCACCTTTTGATTTAATTACAGCATTCAGTCTTTTTGGGTAGGAGTCTATCAGCATGCCACATCTTGACTTGGCAATATTTGCCCACTCTTCCTTGCAAAAGCACTCCAAATCTGTCAAGCCCATAAAATCGGAGCAATATTGTCTCAAGCGACAGTTATTAAGCTAGTCAAACATATGATTGTTGTCAGGGTTGGGTTGTACCGAAATACAAGTACTGGCGTTATGTATTCAGAATATAAAAATGTGTAATCTATATTCAGCTCACCTTACATTTATAAAACGATATTTGAGAATACAAGTACTTTAGAAATTTAAGGCAAATACTTTAAAAATGCTTTTAAAATAGTTAAAATAAAGTATATATACATATATTTTTTTTAAATCTTACATTAGTCTAAACCAGCAGAACTGTGTCAGAGTGTAACATTAAATTTTACATCATTTCTTTGCTTGCCATTCATGCTTAGCAATTAGAGCATGCTATTACACAGTCCGTTTGGCTTTTGGCAATATCATCACCATTTTAAATTTAAGAAAGTTATGGAGGGCAATAACTATTTTGTAGAGTGCAAACTGCTTACCAGTTATTAAAAAACTGTCTGCATTGAAAAGAATCCACTTTAAATCTAAAAGAAACATCTACAGGTAAGTGCCTTGCTAGCTTACTGAGAAAGCCATCCGATACAGCCAAACCAGCTTGACCAGCCACTCCCAACATATTTTTGTTCCTCATCCCCAGTTCTAAAAGCTGTGTCCAATGATTGGGTTTCCGTTATATTTCCCTCAGCTCCCTCACCTCAAGTTGAGGTATTAAGTTTCCTAACTCCTACTGAGTGTTCTATTATCTGTATGAAAGTCTGCCTGTGCATGATTTCTGATATTTCTTGGTTTTTTTTTTGCCTTTTACCTCTCATTTTTGGTTTTGTTTGGCATGCTGATTAAAGAGCCCTACTCTGCACAGTTAGATCCTGTCCACATATTCATTACACTTCCATGTAGAATGTCTGCCTTTAGTGCTCATGCAGCATTTTATGCTTTATGGGAAGCCGCCATAGATGAAGATTAATATATTTCTGGAAAGTCATGGTGATTTTCCTCTCGTGTATTGGTAATCAGGGTCGGCACTTCATGGGGGGGGGGGGGGGGGGGGGGAAGGGGGGCACAACTATGTCTTTCAGAACTTAAAATTTAGACCAAACGTCCAACAACTGAGGGTGCTGGGGGAGATCCCGGAAAGATCTGCATTGCTGTCTTGGATTGATAGAAAAGTCACTAAAAATGAAATGTACACTGACATTTTCTTAATGTCAGAAAAACATCACGTGAATCTTGCTGGGCTGTTAACACTTTTCACATGCAGTGGATTTGGGTATTGTTTCACCACCACCACCAGCTTACAAAGATGACTCATTAAGACTCCCCTAACGAGGCTTGTTAGAATGAGACGCAGTGTACCTCCCCCGACAAACTGACAGAAACCTGCCCCCCCAGGACAGATGGTGGAATGGTGGGATCAGTCACCGGTTTGCATCTCCACCGGCAGGACGCCACTTTTGCCAACACGCTTTTGCTCACGTTCAAAGACGTCGAAGACAAAAAGAGCAAGCGTGCAACAGATTAGACAGCCGTTTGAAAATACTGTGCTCAGCCATAACTGTGCTGCACAGGCACACAGACATTTTGCTCCTTTCAAGTTGTTCAATAAGAAATAAATAAAATACTTAGGAAAAAGCTACCAAAGAGGACAAAACAAGATGTGCATTAGATTAATCAATGCTGCTCATTCCACTTCCGACGAAGCGCTTTGGTCTTATAGGGCAGCTTGATAAACAACTTCCTGATGTCTGGCGCTATCCACACAATGTTTACTTGGCTTTGGAAAGCACCACACAGGGGAAGGGGCAAGCAGGACCAGTTCTAAAGGGGGCTGGGTGATGTTGCACTCCTAGGGAAAACGTCTGGGCATACTGAGGTCAGCACACAGGGCACAATGACAAATTAGGAGTGTGGCTGTGGGTAGCTGTGCTGTGTTTCTGGGCCACCAAGTCCTGAAAGCAGACTGGTTTTACAGGGTTTTGGCCTAGATATGAATGTGCGGACATCAGTAAAGCAGACTACAAAGTGATTCAGGTCTTTGAGGCCAGTTCCAAGATTTATGTGCTTCACAGAGTATGGGCAAAGTAGAATCATATTTTAATACAAAAAAAAAAAAAAAATCATGAAATATCACTGAATCAACTAAATCAAATATCAACTGCTACAACAGGCCACTGTCAGAGACGTGACAATGCACACCTGTCCATTCACAGGGAATTCAAAAGCACACATCCTAGAATATCACCATAACTGCCTAAAAAGACCCTGGCATCTCCCAGGAGACCAGACCTGCTGTAAACATATTTAACATGAGCTCCTGAGTGAGCTTTCTCCAGCAGAACATCAGGCACGTTCAATGCATGTATACCGCATGCATCCCATCCGTGTGTCCTAAAGCAGAACTAACGACGGCACATAACAGAGATAATGACAAAGATAATCTTAATGGCCAGCCCCGAAGCACCACTAGCATTTCACACAATTAAATGAGGGGAGAGAGGCTAAAGGTTAGCCTGGGTGGTTGACTCCATCAGGAGTACAATCTCATCTGCCCTTGGATCTGACACTGACCAAGAGGTGGTCAATGGTACATTCAATGCCTCTGAATGAGAATGTGACAGTTAAGCTACTTGGCAACCTTGTATAGACAACTCTCAGCATCTCAATCGCACCTCCTCTGACGGGAGCCTAGCCCACCTTACCTTGGTGGAGGAATGCTTCCATGTTGTCCTTAAATGGCTGCAGGTGTTGCTCAGAGGACTCGCGACACACCTTCTCCGTTTCCATGGTGCATGCTGAAGTGGAGAAAGTATGTTAGCTTGCTAACAAATCCAGTCAGTGCTAGGCAGATTCCATGGCCTTCCAGCAATCCTTTGCCATTCCATAATTGATCCATCCCAGATCCCACCATTCCACCCCTTTCCTATTCCTTCAAAGGTGCCGCTCTCCACACAAAATATTTTGCCAATAAAACTACTGGTAGTGAAAAAAAATTCCATTTTTGATAAATAGGCACAAGTCAAATTCTTGCTTGGGGGAGGGGGGATTGGGGGCTCACAAAAAAAAATAAAATAAAAAATCACCACCCAAAGGAAAACAATGCAGGTTAACAGCCAATGTCAGACTTGCGGGTTTAAGTTTTTGCAATTTTAACCAGAACCAGTATGTGCTTTTGGTGCATAAATATTCTTTGGATTCCTTCCAACCTTCAGTTACCATTTTGTTTAACAGCTTGGAATTTTTATTAAAATTTTTTTTTTTTTACCTGAACCACACAGTTTTGTTCAGCTATTGAGTTCCAATGGAGCTATAAGCACAAACTAACATCTAGTAAAATAACCGTACTTGTGACTGCTGCCTCAGCTGAAGAGGTAGTAGAAGCCCAAATGTGACTAAGCGGGTTAAGATTGGGATAAACGTAGCACCTTCAAGTGTGGTTTGCACACACACACACACACACACACACACACACACACACACACACACACAATTATTCTCAATGAAACCCCAAACTTGCTTTACCTATTGACACACAACTGTTCAAAGAAATGCCTTCAAATAATGCCCACATAACTGTTTGCAGCTAATGCAGGCTTGCAGAATCTGTAAAAGGGCCAAGAGTCATGCACTGTCGATGCCAATGACAAATTAGGAAGTCGCGGCTAAAAACGCAAAATCAGAATTCCATCTGGCCTGTTTAGAGGAATGTCTTGAACAGAGTCCAAGGGTACAGCAAAAAGCCGGAGTTACCTAGTTAACCTAACTGTCAATGAGTTTAGCATCTGCTGCGACAACTCAGAATGCGGTCGTGCAGCCACCCTGTTGATGATCTGCTGATGCCACTGTAATAAGCAGAAGCCCACAAGGAATGTTGCACATTTACAGCTGTCAGATGATACAATCCAGGCTTTTCAACGGTCTCACAAAGAGGCATATTTAACTGTCAGACAAATCGGACTGAAAAAGTCTACACAGAGGTATTTATGCACGGAAAGCAAGAATTGAAAAAGAAGTCTATAAAAAGTAAAACATGCTCCCCCCCCAAAAATCCAAAAACCAGGCATGGCATTATTTACTGCACCATAAAATCATAACATTTAGATTAAAAAAGAATTCAGCACCCACACCTGTACTGCCATATTAAATCCCTATAAGGGAAAGCAATTTTTCCATTTAGGCTGATTTCGAGGGGAGATGTGCAGACAGTCAAACCAGTGAACTGTGTAGTCTTGCCACGCCATAGAATGATAGGACAACCAAAACATCAAGAGTAGCAGCAATTTCTTTGAAATGTCTTGTGATTTTGCAAGTATCAGCAAGGTGAAGAGTCAGGCCATACCATTAGATAAAACCTTATCACTGCTCTTTCGCACGCACAATTAGCGCCATCTCACAAGGGCAAGAGTGAAACAGGAAACAATTTTAACATATTCATGGTGTGAATTTTCAGACTTACAGCAAATTTGCTGTTGCTGTAGCATGTCAAAACCAATCAGGCTACAGGCAAGACATACAAATCACTCAGTTTGTCTCCTAAAGGCCCGGCCGACTTAAACAATGACATTTGACAATGATACATCTCACAAACATGAGCCTTGCATTTAAATACAGGGCAGTGATGATATTCAGACTCCAAGCTGTAGTGTCTATGGGGGAAAGTACACCACCAGGCCGGATTCTTTGCGTCGCCTGACTAACAGTAATAGCGACTTGGGGTGCCGGGGTTTCCTGTGACTGGGTCTTGTTTGGATTTCGGAAGGACAGTAAAACATGACTCATGTATTGAAACGAGTTTCTCTTACACGCATCTGTTTTTGATTCTGAGGGCAAGAGCGGCAACCAGATGCTGATGGTTATCCCAGAGCTGCCGTGCTGCTTAGGACGGGTACCGTCTTCACGTGCGGTGCACGTGTCGGCTATCAGTCACTGATAGACAGCAGGGTCATCCTCCTTCCTGATAGTGCGGTCAACCTGTTTAGCACAGGATCAGGTCTTTTTGCCCCCACACATTGTTGCATTGTGATGGCCAGCAACTAAAACTTAGATTATAATCTACTGTACGTCTTTTTGCAAAAGAAATATCTGGTAAAAAAAAAAAAAAAAAAAAAAAAAAAGGATAATGCATGACATGAACACAAACAGCCACTAGTTAATTATGGTGGCCTGATTTAGCACATTTCATCTCTTTTACAAGCTACTCATACAGGTGTAGGAATTCAGGAATTGCAGTAAGTACTGACCCTTTCAACAGAAATACCAGGTATGATTTGCAGTTAGTGAAATTGCTCTTTATGGAGAATGAATGGGATATTAATGTCCATTTCACACTGATTACATTCAAACCTCTATGCCCATTTTACAAAATTCCACTAAACACCCTCAAATCAGGCATGTTCTGCCTATCACACAGAGAAGCATTAGAGGCAACTGCAGGACAAAGGCACAGCAGACAGGTGGTGGGTGTGTGTGTGTGTGTGTGTGTGTGTGTGTGTGTGTGTGTGTGTGTGTGTGTGTGTGGGGATCAAACGTTGAGCAGGCCACTTGTTCTGACCCCTGCTGCACTCACTGAGAGACCCTTAACACGCTGACTGCTTTGTGAAGCAATAATCTCGGCTAGGCCCTGGAGTAGCCAAGACCCATGCATGGGGTCCCCATCAAGGTAACGCCTAACATGCTGTCAAAATGTGTCTTGTCAAAAATTCAGTCCTTGAGTTGTTCACACGTTCATGAAGTGCACTCATTTAAAACCAATTTATTCTAACTGAATTTTGGTCTCGTGTTATTGGATGTTGTAGAGGTGGGGCATAATGCAACAATGAAAAGGTACACGGTGACACAGACCAAACCTAAATGTTTTCCAAATGTTTTTAAAACGCTTTAACTAGAATACTATGCTTGATTATAAAAAGTTCTGCTGTAATTATAATACATACCAGCTAAATAACCACTGACCCTTTGCACGTTAAATGGCAGGCACATTCAAGTGATTAAATGCTTACTTCCACCCACTAATGGAGGTCACGTCCTGATCCCTGCCCTTGTAAGCAGAAGTGTAGCTCTTGACATCACAGGAGTTCATGTTGGATGATGGGCTTCCTGCCCCTCCTCAGAATAGCCCGTGTTATGCAGTAGTTTTTTTTGCGTTTACCTCTGGATTTAACACACTTGGGTATTTTAACAGTTTAAGGGTGAAAACATCTCCCGGACTGCATTTACTCAAGACTGGCCCATCTCGGGAGTGAAAAACATTTTATCTAGACAACAAGAACCCACTAATAATCAAAAAAGAAACAAACAAGCCATGTCCAGATGGGATGTGTCATTCACTATGCCAGCAAGCAATTATTGATATTTACAAGCAAACCTATAGTACTAACTCTACTATTAAATGCATGTTTAGAGTTCAATTCTCTTCAGGTCCAGGCAATAAAATTCTTTAAGCAATCCTTGTTAACCCCGTAGTGTTATAACAAATACACAAAGACCTATTTGTAGATAAAATCAAGATAAACCAGCTACAGTAAAATTTTGCATGAAAATTCTATCAGGAGAGATCTGTACGCCTCGGCCAAAACTGGGTGTATCCTAACTGCCAATTTCAGTTGAATCTTTCAGGCGGTCCACAACCTAAGGATGCATGTTAATTAGCCATTGGCTGACATGGCAAAAATAATAATTTTCATAAAAGTGCTGTCGTCCAAAGCAAACCCATGTATGTCAAGGGTAATTATAGCATACATCTGAACAAAAAGCTCTGGCAGCAAAAGTAAAGCAAAGCAGAGTACATTTAAATAAGATGACATTCCCACATTATCAAGAATGTATATTACTATAAATATAATTAAGATTAATAACAATAAAGTAGATTCTTTGACTTCTTATGCAAGGGCTTCACTCTCACAGTTGACAGCCACTGACAGCTACATATTCTGGGGCTTTTCAAGGAGGAAGAGCATTTTATATGGCAACAAGCTGACTGCAGGAGCCATCCTGAGCAGGATGAAAACGCTTAGGAAAACCAAAATCGTCCAGTATCAGAATAAAGATGTTCTGGGCCTTCGTGATGGATGATAAATTATCCTAAACTGAACCATCACATGGCTGATGAGTTTCCTTGTTTTTAAACATATGGGTCAAATTCTCAAGATGTGAAAGGATGTCAAAGGGAATATTCAACTTACAACTGAGGTCCTTCTTCAGCTTGCGTAGGTCCTTTTGGAAATCCTCAAACTTCATCTGTGAGGCCTGGAAGAGGTCTTGGGGCTCCGGGAGAGGGTAGACACAGGTCTCCCGGCCGGCATCCTACGACCCAAAATGACAAGGCCTTGGGACACAGCTGCAGGACATTCAGAGACCTGCCATACCACTTTGCACAAAACAAGGCAGCCCCACAAGAGGGCCTGAGGATGGCAGGCTGCAGTGGGGTCAGTCCCCTCTGCTGACAGCTACATGCCAGGGCAGCATGACCAAAAGTACAGGAAACGAGTCAACATCATGTCTATGAAGTAAGACTTCTTGTGGAAAGCAGAGAGCTTCAAGTGGTTTTGTGACCTCGTTTAAATTAGAGACAGAATGAATCAGCAGTAATTCGTTTTGAGAGGTGCTACACAAACAGACAGGGGCCTCCAGAAACAGATTCTGCCCTGAGGCATTTATTAATATTGCAACAATGCATAAGCAGGCATTAATATCAGAATGTCCTCAATGCGACTTCGCTTGAGGTTGACTAAGTTGTACCGCTGTAATCTTAGAGCTTTTATAGGAGTTCAACCTTAACCCCTTTAGGACACTTGAGAAACTGACTTCCCCACAGCTGTTATCGTGATGGCTGACTTACATGCCCCCTTCCCATTACTTTGCCAGGTAGGAACCAGGCCAGATGAGGGAGATCCAGGCTCAATTTGTTATCCCTAATGACAATCAGGAACCTGGACTGGGGTGTTTTCAAAACTAGACTACTAAGGTCATGGAGACAGCGTATTTTAAATAGTTGCTACTTACTATTCTGAACCTCAGATTAAAATCAGTAAACAATCTTGAAACAATAAAATGCACAAACGCCAGCTAGGCTTATAAGTATTAGGGAAATTAAGAGTAGCCTAACTGGTTAATTCCCTGGGGTTCATAAATTACACGGCTACAGACTGGCACAATATTAAGAGCTGCAGACTTCCCATGGAACAAATCTTGGCTGAAACAACAGATACTGGTGCCTGAGACTAGTATTTAATATTTATTGAAAAAGCTTGGTTTCAAAGGAAAATGTATAACTTCCTGGGAAAATGGCGTCTGGTACTCATGGGAGTAAGGGGGAAACCTCAGTGGTGTCACACGAAAGAGTGACCGATAAACAATTCCACAATGCGTTCCGGTATGGCTTAACAATGGAAAAACCACATTACTGAATGGACATAGTATCACATGGCTAAATTATACAGCAAATACAGGAGGGACCCTGAAGATCTGAGGTTCTCCTGTCTGCATGTGTCACCGTACAGGGCTTTTACCATTGCAAATCAGAAAGGGACATTGATGTTAATGGAGTATGAAACAGGTTTGGATTGTAAAGCTTACCTCATCAAAGTGCCTTAGATAGTAAGAAACTACATAAGACAACAGACTCTTCATGTTATCCTGAAAAAGAAATTTTACAAATCAGCAGATTATGCATGAAGCAGATCATGTTTGAATCAAGGGACCTCTTCAAGGTAGCCATGTGTAGTTAGCAATATGAATAACTACAACAAGCCTAAAGTCTGTTTTTGGAATAGTAAGGGCCTTTCGTGATTTGGACTTTATTTCATTCTTAGTGATACACGGGATACATATAACGGCCAGACAGACCACTCACACTGCTCTTAACGTCCTTCAGCTTGGGAAGAATGTCCAGGGCAAAGCCATCCGCCTGCCCTCGGGTCCTGTTCCCACCGTTCATGAAGTTCCCAAAGGCAAGTACCAGGCCCAGCACCTGCATGACTCCAGTGCCACTCCGCAGAGTCTGGTGACCGGTAGAGAGTGGGGTTTAAATAAATTCAAACCAACAATCAGGAGCTGGAATAAAATGGCGAATAGTCTGGCCCAGAATTCATTTGTTAATAGTCTACCGATAAGATCGAAGCCGAGGTAACATCACCAGAGAGCCACAAGTGGACAGAACACTGCAGGGTCCTCACCGTACACACTTTCTGAAGCGTTTCCAGTTTGCGGTGGATAGAGGAGCTGCATTCTGTAAAGGTTGACTGAAAGAGGATGCAGAATACTCTCCCTGAAAAATTGGGGACTTGTGACAACTGGAAGAGAAACCTACAAGTGAAAAATGTGCATTAAAACTGTGTTTTTCCTTTTTTGACATGACCTTCATATTTCAGAAAACCTAAAAAAACCCATAGCTCTTATAGATTCAAATTCACGTATTGAGAGCGGAGGTTTCAGACTATATATTACCATCTTCTGCTTCTCTGTAAATTAAAATTACAGTTTATGCCAAACTGCGGTGAAAGGCATCATTACTGGACCCAACTTTTTACCCTAATACAGTTCAAGTTAATGGTGTAACTGATACTAAATAAAGACAACATATCGCTGTCTTGGAAGAACCATTGCTTCAATTCAATATTAAAAGAAAAGGGCACTATCAGGTTGAGCATCAGAATGTTTGTCCAGTTAAGTAAAAACTGGTGCATCTTACTGTTCAGGTTTGTCCAGCGGTTTGGCATTGTCCTTGTCTTTAGAAGACTTCATGTGCTTCTCAATTTTCTCCAGCTCTTCCTGCTGAGCCCTCTGAAAAGATGGTAAACATGCCAGGAATTATGCTCCTCCTCAAGGTGAACCCTGAACGACACTTTAGGTGACTCTTGTGCAAGATTAATGATAACTTTCTATCCAAAGAAAGGTGAAGTGAGGTTAAGGCCTTCTGCTCAAAAGCAACAACGTTTACACTGCACTTTGAAGAAAAATGCTCAACTTGACCTAAAATAAAACCAAAACCATTAAAGCAGGACACACAAGCTTCACCGTCTAATATACCTCCTCCCTTAAACTTATTGTAACAGAACTAAAAATGTGGCTCAAAACCCCTCAACTGCAGAGATGTTCTATAAGGAAATAGTCTGAATAGCACATCTTCGCAATATCAGAAACAGACAGCATAGGACTCCACTGAAGATCAACAGCCCTAAAGACTGAAACACAAAAACAAATTCCCAGGAGAGAAAAGTAATCCTGAGGATAACGGGAGCCTAAATTTAACAAGCTCTATTTTGGTTGTGATTAGTAACTAAAACAGCAAGATCGGAGCATTTCAAACTTCAGAGGAAGTTTTCCAAACTTCAGAAAATCATTTTACGTTTGCTACCATTAAGATGTAGCAGCTCATCTCTGACAGTATGCCAGGCAGGTACAGATACCACAGACTCTCACTGATACATAAGACTTAACAAGCCGCCAAGAAGGAAGGGGGATCTGCATTTGTTAAATCAGCCACACTGATTTCCCTACACCACAGAGCCTCACAACCAGAACAAAACTTAAGCATGCAAACATACATACCAAGTGCACAACTGCAGAAAGTGTAGTATATAATGCATTATGGACAATTAGACCTTTAGAAAATTCTCTTAGACATTGAAATGTAGCAAATATTCCACAAATGTGTGTTCATTCTTCTCTGTTTTATACGTTATATATAATTTGTGGGTTAGCAAATCAACACAACTTCAATGAGGAAGCGAGGGTGGCGAGACTTCAGTAAACCAGATGTCTTGAAAATTATTCAGTTCCCGAAATGTAAGAAAGCAAAGGATAAGTGAAAGTTGAAAACAGCAATCAGATTTTGAAAAATCTCAGTTATAAGCTGTAATAAAGGTACTTACATTTACAATTACCTAAGACATGGCTTCAATAACTTGGCAGAAGAATGTACATGAGCATAAACTTCAGAAAGCATTTGGATCCATTAGAGCTCATCAGAAAAAGAAAGGGGGGTGGGGGCAAACTTAAACAAAAGGAGACCATGTTAACTTCAAGGCCCAGTACATGCATAGTTTTGCAATACTTCAAACGAGGGCATCAAATGGAGTGATTAGTATTCTGTTCACTTTGCCATCTGTCTACAAGAGCAAGCTCTGCTTCCAATTTACAGAGTGTTTTAAAGTGTAAATAGTTTTAATACAAAGCAGATTCCAAAGGCTGCAAGAAGAATTATGAATGAGTGCAGTAAATGAGAAACTAGGATCTTATCACAAGTCCAACACATTGATAAGTTTGTTTGGCCGTGGAGTATCAGTAATGACATTATAGGTGCAGATGGACACCAAGCCCAAAAACAGGCCATTCCAGGAAGACAAAAGAACAGAACATTCAGAGGTGTTTCGTGGGGTGACCACACTTCTTGCATGCAACCTCCGCTAACCCCGTTTTCTCCAGTACACCAATTACGCACCGCTATTTTCTAACTGCCCAATAGGCTGGCACTGAAAGATGACCCAACATCTCATTTTGAGTCTGACCACTTGAGGACCAGATGGCTTCTCTGATTATGAATGCATCAGGACTAGTGCCCCTGACCTCCCATACAATGCAATCACAAATACCCACTCCCCAGTCACCAGGGCACTCGGGCCTCACGCCAGCAACATGGGCTGTGGCACACTGCAGTTATAAATTATGGTATGGAGACAGGACAGAGTCACAGAAAGTCCCAAAAAGCTAAACAAAACTCGACTGACTCAGCAGCATGTCAGATGGGGAATAAAAGGCTTTGATCCCATGGTTACGACACATTTGCTTGGACTGAAGCGCGTCTCGTGTCCTTGGAAACTTTTCCATAGCTGTCAATATGAACGTGGCCCTCGTTAATTTTGCTTATGTCATGTCGATAGCCATAAACATTTGAAGAATTTCATTATACTGTATCTACCAGAAATACAAGAGGGAAAAAAAACACAAGCCATTCGGCTTCAGTAATGCATTGCCCTATAAAGAGACTTTCATAAAACACACCACTGATCCACGTCTCGATTACTTTTATTCAAGCAATAAAGATGTGCTTTTTCATTAAAACTGTCACCAGAACAGCACCGATTAACCTCAAGAAAAAGAGGGGGGCAAACCACTGGCAGAGGCTGAGCAACAAACGCATGACTTGCTGTTTGTACAAAGACATGGTAACATAACAGGGAAAGGTAACAACTCACTGATGCCGTAGAACCAAAAAACCGCCATCCTTACAATGCCTCTCATCGCCTGGGGCATGTAATAACAAGCCTCTCAATAAGCACTAAAGGGAAATGTCGCCAAATCAGACACCAGTTTTAAGCAAGTCATACTTCACTGTCAACATTCCAGTTTCAGGGATTTCCATACTTTGGAATTAATGTATTCCCCCATCTCCTTCAGAAGTCAGCCAGACAGCACCCTCACTCTGACACTCAGATGAGTTCCAAATATGCATGGAAATGCTGGAGAGAGACAATGGATTCTGCAAATTACACATGGCTCAAATTAACAACAGGAGATTAAAAAGGGTTTATTAGAATGGGTACGCTGAAAGTTTAATCATTAAAGGCTGCATAATATTCCAGGAACTGCTGTTTGGGTGTAAACAGAACATTTCCCATCTCCCTGAGCAAGCATGTTAGTTTTGTCCTGTGACATCACTCCCCCACCACCGCCTGACGTTAGTCATTTGTTGTTAATGATAAGCAACAAAAAGGGAAAACACAAAATACGGTAACCATTATAGCTCTGTTGACAATTTAACTTTTAATTTATTAAAAATATAACTTCACTTCGGGTTGCGTGCAAGTAGCATAAGCATTTCTGCATAATAGTGTAAAGAACACAAGGAACACGGGTTTAATGTCACGGATCCAAACTCATAACCACAGGAAATGAATGACAGAATTCCCTGAAATTGTGACTGAAAAGCAAGGATTAAAAATGAACAGTTCTGCCCCCACAAAAAAAAAAAAAAAACCTTTTGAACACTTACATTTTCATAGAGGGCCTGCAGGGTCTCCAGGTCAACCACAGTGTTGTCCAAGTTGAGCACTGCTGTTGGGGTCATAAGAAGAGCAGACTTAGGTATATTGGACAGGAGATGTGTGTCCAGAGTTGGGCAACAGGGCAATCCAGGAAAAGGGCATTACCAGCATCCATGGTAACAAGAGCTAGTTGTGCAACACGGAGGAGCACAGAGGGGCCTTGATTCCTGATGAGGCCTTCACAAAAAGGCACCACATCCCACAGTCAGAGGAGGGCAACCTGTCAAACTTTATGGTGGACGGTCCAAACACTCACCTGCTTCAACCAGAACCCAACAGTGCTAAGACTAAAGATTAGGTGTGAACTTAATGCCAAGGAAAGTGGAGCAGGGGAGAAAAATAGATACCAGCACAACGTGGGCTCATTCTTGACACTAACTTAAATATTAGGTGGACAAAATCCATTGATAGAGACCCTTGACCAGGGCAAAATCATCAGGGCCCAAAGCCCAGAGCTTCAGATGTGATCTAGCATCCCCCCCCCATTCCCACAGAATTCCCTGTCACCCACAAATGAGGGGCCTCTGAGCACCCCCTAACAAGCATGACATATCTAAGCAGCTTAAGAGGTACAATGAGTATATAAGCAATTAACTGAATTTTGCTTTCCCGATCAATACTACACATCACAACAGAGATAATCACAGTTTGACAATTTCATTTTCTATTAGTGCTTATCCAGTATGGGGTCATGGAGAGGATCACAGGATGAGGTGATGAACACCCAACATAGGATGCCTCAGAGAATTAGTGCTGGGACAAATAAGGCTTCAAAATCCATGGTGAGCGGGAGTACCAGGAACAGCCAGTTGATGCTGGCAACAGACCACGGGTTTTGAAGCATCATTTGTCCCATCACTACAGAGAATCAGAAGACAGAAAAATTCATGCACGCAGGGTGTGGACAATTTACAGAATCTAACACACCCAAGCCATTCATCTTCAGACTACTGGAAAAACCTAGCACAAAATGGAAAATATGCAGCTGAAATGACTCAAAGGAACTACAATTTTGTTAAATTTAATCATTCAAAATTAGTGGAGCACAGGAGCAGTGCAAAACCTCAGTTGTAATGATTCATATAGGAAGAGAAAAATGATTAAAAACCTCCATGTAATTTCAGATTAGTGTAACACTAACTAGCAACCTAAGTAATGAGTTGCAAAAATATTCAAATTTGGTCAAAATGAAATGTGTAATTTGGCAAGTAAAATAATTTAAACTCAGCTAGAAATGACAAAGGTTAGGACACGGCAAGTCTGCTTCCATGATCAGTTCTGAATTTGTTAGACACACAAAACGCAAAAAAGCAAACCTCCCCTAATATGTTGGAATAGGTAGTACTAGTTGTTTAAGGAAGGCCGACAAAATCTACCATAATTTAAGAGGCTTATTCCTTCACTTCACTATAATTATAAATGATTGCCTTTGTGATATACTCATTAAGGTCCATTAAGCACCATCAGCATATAATCTGTTTACATTCATAGCCTTCCCAGCCCTCTGCTAGCTTGCGATGCTTCAGTCAAAGTTTCATTGGTACCTGAGGTCAGATGAAGCCCCAGTGAAACCCTAAACCAGCCACACCTCTGACAGTATACAAGCGGAAACACTTGCCTACCATGTTATAATCACTAATCACTGTGAAAGCCACACATCGTCAAAGGGAGGAGGGGAAGGGGAAAAAAAAAAAAAAATCTGTCAGGGAGCATAGCAGTCATGTTTAAATTCCTGATGTCGCCTTTTTGTCTAGGCAAAAGGATCTGGCGCCCAAAACTGTAATCCTTTAAAAGTAAATGTTTAAACACAAACAGAACAGAAGTTGTCGACTGTTTAATCGGCAATATAATATTACATTGCTGTATTTAGTATAGCTTTGTGCGAACGCTACTACAGACCTGATGGGCTTTGTGACAAGACAGGAAGACTCCAGCCCAAGTTTAAAAATAAAATCAGGCTAGCTGAACCAACTGGGCCATGAGGTGGCACATAGAAGAGATACTGCACAACTGGCAGTTTTTCTACATAAATAACATCAATTTAACATTTATAAAGTACTTAAGATGTGCATTTTAGCACAAAGTAGGATTTCTGGAGTTTTCTGTGGTATGTTATAGATTTAAATCTGAATTACGTCATCGTACCTTCTAGCAGAGCCAAAATATTTCACTGAAACAATTCCTCCTAAACACTTTTTAAAGGCACAACAGAATACAGATCGCAACCTTGGAACTTAACCCAAAACTTCTGGTTTGAAGCCCAGATCTTTAAGAGCAGGATATAATCAAACCTGGATTAAAGTAACTTCTGCAGAAAAGGATTTTTGATCTTGCTAAAAACATTAATTCAGCCCTTGAAATGAGTAAACAGTAAAACCATCTATTTATCTTCTGGTTAACCTGAAGTGTATCCCAAGCAACATAGAACATAAAGCAGAACAACCTGGATGGGCACAGAATCACACATTAGGGGCAATTGGGAGATGCCACTTAGCCCAACTGCGTGCCTTTATACTGCAGAAAGAAATCAACACAATGGCACAGATGTAACCATGCAACACAAAGCCACCATGCAATCCAATAGTAAAACAACCCTGATTGAAAAGGGTTCCCTTCTCATCAAGAAACAAGACTTAATGCAGGAATTCACCAGTGTGATGCTCTAGCAAACATTGTAGGGAGCAACCCTCTGCAATTTAACAGACAAAACATATTAGCGAGGGGATAGGTAGGTGATTCAACAGGGAACCAAACAAATGACAGTGATAGTCCTTCAGCATGTCTCAGCACAAGCACTTTTACATCCATGGATGCTAACATGGACATGTACGGTAAGTATTCTTTGGGTCACCAAGACAACCCAGAGACAAGAAGTCACATCACATGCAATAAAATAGCTAAGAGAATGTTTATTGTACAAAACAGCTGACAGTGCCACGAAACCTTCCAACACAGGCTGCCGAATAAATAATTCAAGCACAACCAACCTGAGACAAAACAGAACAAAGTATCACAGTGTCAGAAATGGGATGTTTTTCTTAGCTTTCTAAACTAGACAATAATTCTGTGCATACACCAATGTAATTTTTACAAAAATCAAATTCAACTTGGAGGGCCTTTCAGCTCACTGGTACTTACAGGTTTGGGCTTTCAAATCCTGCCTCAACTCTGAAGGCATGGCGTTTTCCCAGATGTTTCATCCCACAATCCAAAGACACATCATCTAGCAGACTAATGATTCTTAATCACCCATAGTGTGTGATTTGGTGAGCGTGTGTAGTTACTGTGCTCTGATGGGCTGGCACCCTATCCAGGATGTTCCCCGCCTTGTGCCCCAAGATGCCTGGAATAGACTCTAGGCAATCCCACACAAGATCCTAGCTACTACACCCAATAGTAACGGAATAAACAAAAATAAAAAATGCAAGGCTAAAGGTTTAACAGAAGAAACCAAACTCTCCAGAGCAGACAGAGAGAGAAAAACAGACTGATTCTGAGGTACAAGTACTAAATACACTGGTTACAGGAAAATGAAGTACAAATTCTCCTGGCCCAGCATAAAATATACAACATTCCAACCAAAAACGTCTGACCAAAAAAAATAATTTCCTTTTAAAAAGTTTTGCATATCCGAGCAAAACTAAACCGTTACTTGCATATAGTTTAATATGGTCAAAAATGTCTCAAGCAGCTATAAGACAAATACCCATCCATTTCCATAACTTAAATTAAATTTGTTACATAAATACAAGCCATCACTCAAGTGGCCAAGATTTAATGAAAAAGTACATTTATTGTGAATTTTGTATTTTTGACATTCAAATCTGATGAAAAGCATCTTCAAAAATCTTTGATGGCAGATGTGCGGTTACCACCACAACAGATGAGAAATCCTCATGTTCATTTGGTCTGAAGAAGAGACTCAAGATCAGGAACCAAAAACTCCATTGATATACACACACGCCCCGAGCCCCATCTGCCCAATCTCATACAGCAATTACCTTTTGGCAACACGACTGGCAGACATCATAGACTTTCTATAACAATGCAAATTAGTATTTAGAAAATGTAAACTTTAGAAATATGCTATTACTCAGATCTATGGTTTCCAAAGGATGCACTTTGATTATATAAAAACATAGACTGACTAGAAATCGGTTCTACCTCACTGTCAACATCATCCAATACTAAAGCCTGCTTTTTTTGAGAACACTACAGTGGTTGATAAATCACTTGTAACTGCCTCCTCGCTGAAATACTTGGTCAATGCAGGGTTCTTTTACCAGCAAATAATCTGAATGTGTTAAAGTCCACCCTTCAGGACTGGCACCGGCACCATTTCAGTGGAAAAAGAGGCAAAAGATGACCTTTTTTAAGGGAAGACAGACTACTGTAGGGAGGCATATCATCCATTTAGAAAGTGATCCATCCAAACAAGACTTAACATTGTTATTTACAGTTCAGACAAAACTGTTGGAAAAGAAAGCTAGGTAAGAGAAGGAAACCTGGCCAGTGAAGCCCTCAGTCAGCTTTCTCCAAGACCCCTGAAGACATCAAGGGCAAAACAATGCTTAAAAGCAGGCCATTACATAAACCATGGACACAACCACAGAAAGGGAAATTCATTCAATAATGAGACTACGAGGAGGACAACAGGCAAGTCCCACCTTGGGCCTTCCAGCAGAAACACACAACCTTCTGGTACTCACATAGACCCAATGCATTACTCTGAAAGGGAAGCCAGGCAGGAACTAATGAAAATTATGGGCTGATCATAAAATGAGACACCTAGCCCCAGAGGACTGCTAAGCAAAACATGTGAAGAATTCTAGGGCTCGTTCCAGATAAAGGGTCTATGAAATATTATAGTGAAACCTGAAATTTGATTGGACAAATTTGGGGCAATTCGGGAAATCCACAAATCCTGAAATCAAGCTTTCAAATCCATTTTCTTCAATCAGAATTCAGGTTTAACTGTAGGATATGTTAAACCCACTTTCAGGAATATACCCCCAAGTCTTCCCAATTTTAGTAAACAAACTTAGCTCCACCCCCCATTTAGATTCAGCTCAGGCCTGTCAGGATATGCTCAGAGGCAGAGCAGCAGCAGGCTGAAAGTTGGATGGTACCCTCCTGCAGTTTCCACCAATAGAAGCTCGACACCAGCTGAATACTGACCGTGCTGAATATCCTTCATATCCAAATGCAGGCTGGACATCAAAATCCCCACTGCTTGAGATCTCTTGTTGTTCAAAAGCTTCACAACCTACAAAACACAGATAAAGCAATGACACCACAATCCAAAGGGTTTTATACACCTTACCTAGCCACGGCAATAAAAGGTAGAGGCCCAGCATCACTAGACTGCTCTATGCCCCCCATCACAGTGGGTGGCTGCACACACGACCTCTCCTACACTTCGCAGCAAGATTGCACATAATGACAGCAAATTGATTTTTAAAAGCCTGACGTGCCATTTGGTTAGCAGCATGTTCTTTGACATTTATGGATTGCCCACCCTCCAAAGTGTTTATTCGAAGCAGATGTGCCACAGTCACCTGCTCTTCTCCCAACTTTGCAAATATTGGATTTTAGACTTTTTAAACCGATGTGTCCTGACAATGACAGAAGATATCAGTGAGCAAAAAAGTGTCACAGGTGACAACCACAGACGCACAATTGGCCACATATCCCTCTCCATGCATACAAACAAAAGGAACACTACTTGGGTCTTGGGTTTCAATTAATGGAAGCACTACTTTCTTATAACCCGAAGAAAATGCCTCTGCTGTCTATTCTCATTATGCTAAACGGTGTTTCAGGCATTGCCTTCAATCCACCTTCTGAATGAGCCAGACAGCAGACATGGTGTACATTCTGCGGTTTAACCAAGAAAGCAACATTAGCAAGTAAGCCGCATGAAATCTTTGTTTTGACCTTTACAGGTCCCAAGGTACTAGACCTTTTTTGCATGGGAAACATACTAAAAGGGGGGAGGGGGAAAACAGGAAAATGATAATTAAAAGGGGGAAGAGGGAGGTTCTGTATATGATTAGAAATTAATAGCATCCATTTCCCATCAGCAAGCAGCTGCAGCACTGACTACCACCCTGATTAAATAATTAGCTTGACTGGGCTTTTAAATCTTGGCCAAAATGTCTGCTCCAGGAGGGGAAGGCCAGGTCACCTCCCCACTAAAACGGAGTTCCATTTTTAAATTTTACCTCAACCTAGGGGAGCAAAGGCAATTCTTAGGGATCAGGTTTTCAGATTTCAATGGAAACAATGGTCAGTCAAAGCAAGAGCTTTGGCTGGCACTCACGTCTGGAAACATTTCTCAAACCTAAGCAACAGAACACGTCGGGCATAAAAAGTTACTCAATGTAAACAGACGACACAAGGTTTCACCTATTTTTCCTCCCACATCACACGGGACCATCAGCTTCAGCAAGACCAAATAAACTACATGCTCTGCAAAAGGTATGCAGCTATGGGGGGGGGGGGGGGGGGGGAAAACACCAAAAAACACACCAGAGAAAACAAAACGGAAAGAGACAGGGTAGAATTCTTGAGGAGAAAAGAATATACAGGCCAGT
>JAACJT020000035.1:9492016-9504476 GCA_009936485.2 Gymnarchus niloticus
CTGGTGGGGGTTCGCCACCCCGACGAGCCTTTTTTGGGAAGGGGATGGGGAGAGGGCAACAAGGGCGCAGGATTGTATCAGAGGTCGGGGAGGAAGAAGCGCCGAGGAGAAGAAGAAGAGCCCGAACCGGGGGGGGAGACAGGGCAGGGTTAGGTGTAAGAACAAGACATCCTCACATCCAATGAAATAAACCGTGAAAAAAATACACTGGGTGGGGGTGGGACATTAGCACCAAAATGTCACTTCTGGACGAACTTTGTTTCTGCCAAAGAACAAGCAGCCATTGTTCGGCTTTCCTCTACCACTCCAACCATCGGCAGCATGCATTCACACAAACCGCATCAAAGGATCAAAGCTCTGCGTGGCAGATCAGACAAAAACAGTAGATCCCCATCACATCAGTCCTCCAGCTTTTTACCAAACCAGGAAATAAACTGTCAGTCCACCAAGAAAGGAAATGTCATAAACTGAGTACACCACATTCTAAGGCCTAAAGGCACCATAACTCTCTAATGCTAAATGAACAGTAAATGGCAAGATAAAGAAGAGCCTGAGACCCACCTGAGAAAACATCCTGGAAGCTACATGTGGACGACTGCACACAGGACGACCTCCGTGTGGCACACAAGGGCTGACTTCCTCCTCTCAGCCTCTCCTCTGAACCCCCGTACTCTAGGAAGTCAGCAGAGCCAGCTTTACCGGTCTGGATTTTACCGAGCTCCTCTGTCCAGTCTGCCGATCGGCTCAGCGGGCCAGTGATGCTGTGGGAACGCTGCCTCTTCAGCCGCCTCCTCTCGGTCCGGTGGCCAAGCTCATGCCCTCGCCGACGGAACAGGGGGCTCTGGGAGGGTGAAGGTGCTGGGGAGTGATTCGGGGAGCTGAGCTGCCTGGTGGTGGTCTTGATGTACAAGGGATGAATAGGGGGGTAAGGCTTGACTGAGGGGGTGGTCACAGTTGACTTAAGTAGACGGGTTGCTAGTGGGCTCTCTGGGGGCCACTGGGAGGACAGGCTGCTTCTTCGCCACTGTACAAGTGAGGGCACAAGGGGTTCCACTCTTGCATCCACTGGAGCAACAGGCCCAGGAAACTCATCGCCCCCAGAAAATCCATTCACAAAACTCAGTCCATCGTCAAGATTCCCAGTAACATCATCAATGCCCTCATTTAAACAGGGCGCTACATCCGAGCTGTCCTCTACTGGCTCCTCTACACTTTCAAAAGAGCCTGTGAGGTCGGGGAAGCTGCTGGCGCTGGTCGTCTTGGCAACAGGGCTCCCTGTTCTCCCTTCCTCCTCGGCTACAGTGGGCCGAGCTTCCTCACTCAATAGCTCTGAGCTCTTTGTCCCCAGAGCAGTACAAAGAGTGTCCCCGCAATCGGGGCTCACGCCATTGAGCTCCTGCCCAGCTCCAGCTACATTGTCGTCCTCAGCCGGGCTATCAAGAGAAAAAACAAGCTCGGCAACCAGGCCATTCTCCTGGTCACAGAGAGCCGGGGAGGCGGCGGGAGGAGGCTCCGGGGCTGACGGGGCAGCTGCTTCATCGTTAGCCGCTTGCTTAAAATCCACTCTCCAGCTTGCCTGCTCAGCGGCTGAAATGATGACCCCCTGCTGCAGCCTAATCGCCTGCTGGATGTCAGCAAGCAAATCCTCTTGCTCTGCAGCAGAGTGGAAGCTGTAGATGTCCGTATCAGAGCCTGAGCTGGCCCTTTGTCCATCCTGGGTCTCGACGGTGGTCTGTCGGCTTTCGACAGTGAGGTGGAAGCGTTCTGCCTCAGTGTCCGAGGGCCCCAGTTCGTCAGCTGAGAGGCTGATATCGGGGGTTTTGGTCTGTACCGAGAGCGCGCTGTCCAGCTCATCGTGTTGCAGGGCCTGGCAACCCAAAACATCCTCTCTGGAACCTCCAGCAGACCCTTTTGCCTTGGACAGGTTCTTGCGAATCCGGATATTTGAAAACACGGAGGTTTTGGAGTCTGATTTGGCTTTCTTTTTGCCCAGGTCCACCCCCTTTCCATGCTTGCCCTGCGATTTCTTGCCATGAAATCCTTTCTTTGTGTTCTCCAGCTCACCGGGCCCCACAGCATCATCAAGGCCATCAAAGGCTTCCCCCTGTGCTCTCTTCAGCTTCCCGTCCTGATTCCCCATGATGTTCTGCGGGCACGCCTCCGCAGTCAGGCCATGCTCACGCTCCGCTCCGGATGCGTCTGGCGGCCTGGGCTGGCTTTCTGATGAGGCGGCTTCTGCTGCGGCTGCTGCTGACGACAATGCCGACGCGGAAGCAAATGCCTGCTCTCGCTCTCCCCCCTCTGCTGGCTCTGCCACGCTGCATAATGAGCTGGTGGTGGAGAGTCCCACTGGGGCATGCTCAGTACAGCACTCCTGCACTCTGCAATCTGAATCTTCCCACGGCTGCAGCAGCTGCGCTTGCTGCTCCTGCCCGCTTAGGGTCAATATGTTGATGTGCCGCCCCTCTCTAAAAGGGGTCCTGACAAAGATTTCCCTTAGAGCTGGGACCTGGGTCTCCACAGCCTGGATGACTTGCATATTGAACTCCTGACGTTGGGTTTTATCCCTGCATGGGACAAAATTTTAAAAATTATTGGAGGTTTCTGAAAAGACAAACCTAATTACAAAAGATACATGATGATTCTCATGTAGCAGTGATTTACCAAATCCCTGTAATTAAAACAAATTAGATTTTACCTGATAGCACGTTTGACTGAATTTAGCACTCGTCATCCCCTAATTAATATTTAGATTAAAAAATAGGAATTTTCCATAAAAGTTTCTAGCTAATGCAGCAGAAACAAGTCTGTACTCAGTAGCACTCACATTGTAAGCAATCCTAATTAGGACATTCCTTGAGGCAGACATTTAATTACATCCCTGGGGGGGTAGGGTTACAATAAGAGGGTATATCGCCTTTGGCCATGTGCTGTTAAACCACCACATCATCCCAGGGGGTTACAGACCCTACTGCCCCTACATTTTAACAATTCAACCAGAACGATTCTTAAATACCGCGGTCAATCAGAATAAGACACTAAAAAAAAATAATCACATAACATTGTGCTATTTGCAAAGTATTGCTCAATTATTTTTTTAAAGGTAGGAAAATACACTTGAGTCAACTCCACAAATCTGATTACATTTTCAGACATATGAAACTATAGTGAATGATTCATTAAGCCAGATGCTTTGCGCAAAGGGCACCTAAGAGAGGCAGCACGGCGCAAACACTGTACTGAAACTACATGGAGGTAAAAGGGTGACTCATCTCCACGGACATCCCTTTAATATGCATAATTTCTGGGAGCAGGAATGACCGTTGTGCTTCATCTTCATTCACATGCATGATATTTAACTGCCCAACCTACTCACCGACCCACCCACCCAATCTACACTCTTGATCACCTGTCAACTACAACGCCAAATAACTAAAGCAGCGCACACGCCACGTAAAATCCCGCACGATGCTGAGCGCATAAACAGAGCAACGCTTTCAAAAGTACTTCGACGCATTCAGGAGTAAAAATACTTGTATTTGGGAGCGAGTCTTTCCGATGGTTGGCCGATATTTAGGCTGAGTTCGAGGGTTTCTCAAGCGAGGTAATGAAAACACACAAAGCACTCAGGATCGGCAAAGAAGATTATTAATAGTCTGAAGTGATTGGTTTAAAGACTAATTTAGTGTACACCGGGCAGCCATTTCTTTATACAACGTTGCTGGCCAATTTAACTTCATTTGCGTATAAATCGCCAGTTTAACATCCGCTTCTTACCAAATTTAGCCGCTGCATGCATATACATTTGCTCCATTCCAACATACGATCTGATTAATATATAAGCCCATATTTAGCTGAGTAAGTTGAACTGGAGATTACATATATACTGTATATATGGATCGCCTGGGGATATTCAAGAAGAGGGTTTAAAAACACTAGGATGACAAAGCTAACACAGCAGCAACAATTCAGTAGCAGTCACATTATAAGCAATCCTTATTGTGTAATCAAACGTCTGCCTCAGGGAATCTCCTAATGATTGCCGACAATGTTTCTCTAGGAGGAGAATTTACCTTGGTAGGCCGCAAAATATTGGCCGAGTCGGATAAACGGCATTTAACAAACATTACATATACATTTTAATAATACTCGAAGCTGGCTCAACCCATACTTTAACACCTGTCAAACTGCATTTAAAAAGTTTCTCTTCGCATCCTTAAAATGTTACATAACATCAATGCAGTCTCACTTCAAGTCCCTTTAGGGCAAATACACGAAACAAAACATCGCCTCAACTTATACTATTTTGTAAAGCACAAGTCTTTAAGTCATAGAAACACGCTTAACCGGGTATTTTATTCCGTTGGGAAAGTATGCTCTTATTTCTTCGTCAAAATTAAGTCAAAAATACTTCCGTCAGCTGACAGCCTTCAGTGTGGTTTTATAAGACAGCCTTATCTGAATAAAGCCCCTGATAACCAGTATTGTCCGCAAAAAAATAAGACGTATTACATTTCTTTCAGCATAACAAAGGGCATTACATTCTGGTCAAGTAAAAGGAGGCCGTAACTAATAAAACAATCAACCAGAATAGCACAGTTTGTGGTTACCAACCCAGATTTAATGGTGGACCCGTCGCGCGAGCTATCTTTGGGCGGGAGTTTCAACTTTAAATGTCATTATATCAACTTGTGTTTTCCGAAACGGCGGATTTAAAAAGTTCGATATACTGTGAACCGCGCAGCTAGCGTCACGATCAAGGAATTTCCGCCGCCGACAAGTTATTCAGTAGTCGTTCCACTCCTCGGGAAGGAAAGCGTCCGTTAACCGTTGTCGACTATCCCAGCAATCGTTTTGCGCTCACGAGGACACGCCCCTCCAGCGAACCGCTAAAAAAACTTAATTGTACCACGTGGTACAAGCGTGCGAAGGCTTCGCTTTGAAATTCTCCCCCAACTCTGGTTAGTATAGGCCTTTGTATCCCAGTTTGCTTGCGTGATTTACAAGTATGCTAATATCTGGAAACAAAATAACTACGTGAGGCATGTAAAACGTCATTGGTTGTTTCTTTCAGCAGCGTTGCGGTAGTGTGGCTCAGTAGTTAACGCTGTTGCTTTGTACCTCCAGCGTTGAGGGTTTGAATTCCAGTGTCTGTGTGTGGACTTTGTATGTCCTCCCTACACTTTATGGGGTTTCTGGGGGAAGTCTATTAGCCCCCCAACAGTCCAGTGGTTTCGGCTGATTGGTATTTCTAAATTGCCCATAGTGTGTGACTGTGCCCTTTGATGGGTAAGCTGCCTGAGGTAGGCTCCAGGCAACCTTGTGTAGGATATGCGATTTGGAAGATAGATATCCAATGTTCTCTTTACCTTCTCTCTTTTTTACTATTTATTTCATCATATTGTATGGCACTTAACAATAATGGAAGACAGAATAATTGTCCAGTCAAATTTATGAAAAATTGCCACTAGGTTTAGGAACTGTCCAAATCGTCTGCGCTGCTCACTTAATTTTTTTCCATAGTACGAGCAGTGGGGGGAGGGGGTGATTTCACCTGGACATTATACTACATAAAATACAAATATTATGGTAAGATTTATAAATCTTTATACCTGTATTTGTAATGGAACATACTACATACTAATTACTGCCCCCCGCCCCAAAAAAAGGTAGATTAAAAAAAAACCTGCTTGAACATCATGGTTTGAATCAATTTAATTTTATCCATCCATACCACATATCCAGAACAGCATCATTTTGCAAAAACAGTGTCATAGATTGACATAGCAGCAGTTAGTATGGTACAGTAAAGTTTTGTGTGTAGAGAAAAAAAGCCAGAAAACAGCCAGAGGAGAAACAGAAACAAATGATGGTGGTGCTATTACTTTATTAGTCATTGTACAATTGGAGGTACATAGCATTTTGATGCATGGAGAGCTTCATGGGATGGTATAAGAACAACCACCAGCAGCTTAATTTTAGTAAGATCAAGGAGCTGAAAGGGCAGAGTAAACTCAAGTCCTTTAGTGTGTGCAGAAAACTGCTGTGTGTATTCTACCAAGCTGTTATTGCCAGGGTGCTGTGCTTTGCTGCTGTTTAAGGAAGTAGTAACACCAAGAGAAAGAAGGTTCCCAGACTGGAGAAAATGATTATGATGATGAGATCCATCACTGTCCTATGGCTAGACACACTGGAGGTGGACAAAAATCTAATGTCCAACCTGGGTAATGGAAACCATCTCCTCAACAGAGAAATAACAGAGATGACAAGCATGGTCAGCTGCGAGTCTCATTTCCTCAGGGTACAAAACCAAGCACTCCATCCATCCATCACAATTTGATTAATCAATGCCACCTCCGCCAATGGCTCATACCGTTTCTAATGTATCATAGCTGAAGATACCTTCCATCCTGCACATTAACTCCTGTTCACATTGATGGCATGAAGCAGCATTATACTGCCCATGTATCCTGACCTCTGACATGTACGCCGCCAACATTCGCACCGTCGGCCAGTGCACTATATATATATTCAGTCTTCATGAGTCTATGTATACATTTTTAAAACTACCTTTTGTTAAACCCCAGTATAACTCTGCTGCTAGACTAAGTGGGATCAATAAAATAGATCGATCATCCGCCCATCATCAGTCTATTTATGCATCAGTGCTTATTCTCACTTGGTTTTGCAGCTTGTTTTGTACTAAGGTTGTGTTTCTCAGACTTCTAGCCAACAACACCCCCCACTAACACACGAAAAAAAAGCGTTTTTCTTTTTGAACAAAATACATTTTATATGGAAACTTTTTATCGTGGAGCAGAAGAATCGTTAGAAAAACAGCTCTGGCTAACATGCAGAAGAGCATTAAAGTAACCGATTAAGTGTCTCTACTTAGAACAGCAAAATGAATCGCTAGAAATGGGGAAGGTAGAGAATTGTGCATTTATTTATAGAGAACGTTTTGTTACTTACAAAAAGTAAAGGACTGACCAAGGTAATTTAAACCCAGCTCGGGTACAACAAATAAAGGACCTATTGCTACCACGATGTCTCCGTTAGCATACGCCGCTATACACAAATTAGGGGACAGGTTGAACAAATACATTTGGTTAATATCGATCTTCGAATTCTCATTCCTCTGAAGGATTATCGTTCCCTTCTTACTGTACTCAAAATGATGTTTCGAAATAAAAAAAAGCCGTGTGATGTAACTTACTAGATCAAGCGGTTACGGCAAGATTGATATACTGTAGATGCCTAGGGTCCAAGTACATGGTTATAAAGCAGTACTTAATTAGACCTGAAGGCGGCAGCGGTGATTCCTGCCATTATTAAGATACACATTCGGAAGACGTGCACGCGGAACATGCGCAATAACATCTCATTCGGAATGAGGACATGCACGCTGAACATTCACATTCGGCATGAAGATCCGCTTGCGGAAGTTTCGCATTTGTATACCGGGTTGCTATGGATACTGAAGGCAGCCTAAAATTCATTGCGCACGTTAATGCGCATGTTCCGCGGGCCCATCTTATTTCCGAATGCGCATTTTAATAATGGCGGGAATCACCCCCGACATAAAAATGTGTTTGGGTATTGCAAAAAGGGCCATGCTCAGTTGCAAACTGAACGCAAAGGAGAAAATGTGTTTATAGTTTTGGAGACATGAGCTGAGGTTTTGCTCTTTGAGTGTCAGTTTCAGTAGTTAACTACAGCAGAAGTGGTAAGGGAAACAGCTAGAAAGGTGCTTGGTGTGACATCTGGTCAGAGGAAGGAAACCTGGTGGAGGAATGAGGAAGTACAGGAGAGTATACAGAGGAAGAGGATGGGGAAGAAGTGGGATAGTCAGAGAGATGAAGTAGACAGGAGTACAAAGAGACAAGGCATAAGGTGAAGAGAGAGGTAGTGAAAGCTAAAGATAAGGCATATGGGCAGTTGTATGAGAAGCCGGACCCTAAGATGATAGAAAAGGACCTGTACCGACTGACTAGGCAGACAAGTTAGGGTAATAAAGGATAACGATGGAAATGTACTCAAGTGAGGAGCGTGCATTGAGCATATGGAGAGAGTACTGTGAGGGGCTGATGAATGAAGAGAATGAGAGAGAGAAGATTGGAGGATGTGGGGATAGTGAATGAGGAAGTAGGGACAGTTATGAAGAGTATGAACTTCTACAGTGGAGTGGGTGGAGAAAACTAAATCAGGAGTGATTTGTGACAGACAGGTACCATTAAGACTGAAAAGGAAGGTCTTCAAGACGGTAGTGAAGCCAGCTATGTTATATGGGCTGGAGACGGTGGCACTCACAAAAAGACTGGAGGCAGAGCTGGAGGTGGCAGAGTTAAAGATGTTAAGATTTGTATTGGGTGTGACAAGGATGCACAAGATTAGGAATGAGTATATTAGACGGTTAGCTCAGGTTGGACGGTTTGGAGAGATGGAAGATGCAGTCCAGTGATCAGAGCAGGTTTGGTGGTTCAGAAGGCAGCAAGCCAGACAGTGTGGGCAGCTGAATTGGAGAGAAGGCGTGGTAGGCCAGCAGACAATAAGGGGATCTCTTGAATCCAAACCTCTGAAAGGAGCACCCTAAAGATAGGGGCGCAGGGGAAAAAGAATGTGTATAAGCAGAGCAGCAATTTATGGTGGCAGAATAATTGCAAATAAAACAGCAAGAGCCCAGATAGAACTACAACGATGGCAGCATAACTGAGGGAGAGACCAATGGGGACACAGGCATGAGGAATCCTTGTATGCCAGCACTCCAATGACACACGGTACATGCAAAGCGGGAGTGACAGCACTGACAGAACAGTTCATCCAAAGTCAATGGCACTGATCCCCACCCAGCTCTACAACTCAGCCTATAGGCTATATTTGGGGACTAAGTAGCTACCCAAGGTCTCTGTAAGCTAGACCTAAAAGGTGTGTTCTAAGGCTAGATTTAGAGAGTGAGCCAGAGTGCCACACTGCTGCCGAAACAGCATTCCACAGCTGGGGAGCTCTGTAGGAGAATGCTCTGCAGCCCAACGTCACTTTATTAGTTGCAAGAGTGAACAGATAACCTTTAAAATACTTTAAAGCATTATCTGTGTGTGCAATTTTGAAAACCTCCAAATTTCATGAGTACCATTTATGCTCCAATTTCCTTGAAGCATTTTCAAGTTCACGGGTATAGTCAGCATACCAAGAAGCAAATTTCTTTAAAATACTTTCTTCCCAAGAGGAGCAACTAAGTCAAGACTGCTATAAAGTGAGTGATAAATTATACTGATCAATACCTGTTTGAGCTCAGATTCATTTGTGGGCTTACCAATCAGGGAGAATGCTAGAGGAAGCCTGTTAATGATAGCAACTGCGGGTGAGAGAGTAATACGGCGACTAACGCTTGTTTTGGAAACATGCAGAGTAGCAGATCTCAGTAATATTTCAAATGTTAGTAGAGAGCGACCTGAGACTGCAGGGTTTAGAGGGAGAATAGACACGTGTTCCACAGGGATACCGTGGTGGAGAATCAAGTCTAGAGTGTGGTTACCTGAGTGAGTAGGCCCTAATACATTCCGCACAACACCAACAGATTTAAGTAGAGAAGCAAATGCCATAGTGCAAGGACGCGAATCATTTTCCATGTGGATATTATAATCCCCAACAGTTACAGCTTTGTCAGTACTAACAACTAGATCAGACAGGAAGTCAGAAAACCATTGAACAAAACTGCTACATGACCCAGGTGGTCAATAAATGACAACAAGAGCAAGCAACGGTGGGGAGTTACGAGCACGTGAGCTGACACTCATTTAGTGCCAAGTAGTCATCTCGATTGAGCCAAGTTTCCATCAGGGAGAGCATACCAAGACAAGACTTGGTTACGTTATTGTTTATAAGCAATGCCTTGGGGGTCAAAGGCCTCACGTCCCAAAGCCCCAACTTCAGCCAGACCTCACAGGGACTTTGTGACAACGGTTCTAACTTGATACTTATCAGGTTATTAAAGCAGATGTTGCGAAATAGTCCTCTACAATATAAAGTGAAGGAAACTGTCTCAGTACAATGAACTTCAGGTGACAACTCTAAGCAGCTAGCAGACGGTTGATTAACCAGAGCCAAGTTGAGACCTCAGACTCGGCTTAGTCAAGATTTTCTATTGAGACCATTAGCTATGCTTTTTGACAAGAGTCGCACCTAGCCAGGTAAGATGAATTCCCCCTCTCTTCAAAAGTCTAGGCTTGCCCGAAAAAGTCTGCCAGATAATGGATAAAGCCCCACATAATTTATTGGGCACCATTCTGACAGATAACAGTGCAGTGATAACCTGTAAATAGCATCACCATGTCTAGCAGGATTTGGCCCAGAGCACATTACTGACACAGACGTGCATCGCAAGCATGCGGGTCACTGACAAGGATTTAACAGACCAATTTTGAAGTACAAAAAAACACGTTGGAACAGCTGCAATAGATAAGAGCGTGGTGTTACTGTCTTTACTGTTTTATCCAGATGAACTGGACATGGCCTTTAAAAATGTCATGTGGTGAGACCAAGATTTCTTAATTCATTTCCTTAAAATGTTAAGGGAACTTGTGTTCCATCCTAAGACGACTTAAACCAGATCTTAAAATTACTCAACTACAAATATCTCTTGCAACGTTCCTCTGCTGAAGATGGATTCCTTCTCAACTCTCTGGTGTAGAGGACACTAGTGGATTAAAATCCTCATCCAGAGGTCTACCACAGCTTGACCTGAATTTTCTGGCTGCTCCTGTGCTAAATCTACAGCAACTAGATTGGGTTGAATACTCTCTATAGATGGCAGTGTGAGGTCTAACACAGCATTTGCCTCCTCTTTCCCTGTGAGCAGTGGATGCAGCCCATGTGTTTATTTCTCTCTTTCTGGTAGCTCACTAGACTTTATATATGGAATCTTTCCCTGCCGTTACATTCTCTGGTAGCTGAAACAGTAACGTAACATCATGCCATTAATCTACAGTCTATTTTATTAATGAAAAATATTAAATACACTTCCGTCAGGTAATGACCACACAAGTAATATGTACTTCATGTTTAGTTTAAAAAATAGTTTCTCCTAGCAAGATGCTCTGCTCTTGCTGCAGGGTCAGACAAAGGCAAAACGCTACCTAAGGCTATGCAGCTTTTTCTTTGCTTGACAGTGGCATCTGGTAAATAGTAACAGTTATAAACACAATTATGCATTAGTAATTGGCAGCATGAAATTAGATGCTATAATTTTCATATTGCATAAACTGCTCAAATTGCATTAATATTCTGTGAATATCTACTTGGAGTAGATTTCATTTATACACATACGAAAGTACAAACACCGCCAATCTAGGACATCTTTCATGGGAAACACTCCAATCGTCTCACCGTATGAAAATCGTGTTGTGACTAAACATCAAGCTCATTCAACCTTTATAGACACAGAATTAGCCACCAACAAAACAAGCTAGCTTTCGACATATGGTTACTATATAATTAGATTTTGTACAATTGTTTTGAGGTCCTACCACGACATAGAAATGTGGCAACTACATACCAGCTACTGAAAGTTTTTTTTTCCCCTCCTAATTTGACAGTGTTACAAACCAACAGCACTGACAACAGTTCATCCAAAATCTCCCCACCCAACTCTACGCCTCAGACTACAGCCTAGTCAATGAGTGAGTAGCTACCCAAGACCTTAGGATTAGTATTTTAGTCAGCATGAGCCATAACAGAAAACCAAATCTATATTAGTCCCATATTGTCATCTTTAACCAAACTTGTAAGCTCCAGTCAGAAAGATACATCCAGTAAGCAGCATTACAATAATCCAATATACAACCAATAAAGGCACGAGTTAGCTTCTCAGCATCATTGAAGGACAACATTTTCAAATCGTGGCTATATTCCTCAGAACAGAGGAAAGCTGTTCTGGTGCCACTAGTCACCGACACAGCATGGGGGGGGGGATTAGGTTAATATGGACACAACCCATCAACATGGGGGGTTTTTGCGTCCACATTTACCATCCCCCCCATGCTGGGTGGGTGGTTGTGTCCGTGTCCACCTACACAGCACGAGGGGGTGAAAAAAGAAAACCACCCCCCCATGGTGTGTAGGTGAACACGGACACAAACTCCCCCAATGTGGGGGAGGGCACAAATGCAGAAACAAACCACCTAGAGCACAGGGTGATCAAAACAAGGTTTTGGACAGGACATTGCAAAATTAAAAAACAGGCAATAAGCACTTAACCAGTAGTTAACAATTGGTGCAAGTATTCAATTAAAATTTTATTTCTATAGCGCTTTTAACACGGAGCACGGTCACAAAGCGCTTTACATAGTCCCGGGCCCATAGTCCCCAGCGAGTAAGCCAAAGGTGACAGTGGCAAGGAAAAACTCCCTCAAGAGGAAGAAACCTTGGGAGGAGCTAGACTCAAAGGGGAAGCCTGTCCTCC